>WBMV01009098.1:0-57891 GCA_013396655.1 Campylorhamphus procurvoides | reverse complement strand
GTGAGGGGTGGGGACGGCACAGGGAGGGAGGCTCGGCTCGGCCAGGCTCGGCTCAAAAGGAGGGCTCGCCCGCCCGCCCGGTGCCTCCCCCCGCACACCCCTCGGTACTGCCCCGCACCATGGCGCTGTCCTGGAGGAGCTGGCTGGCCAACGAGGGGAGCAAGCACCTCTTTCTGGTAGGGGCAGCCCCGGGGGGGTCCCCTGAGCGCGGCTGCCCCGCGGGGAAGGCTCAGGAGGGGGGCTGCGGGCGGCCCCGCGGGTGCGGGAGCCGCCGCCGTGCCCGGCTGGATGCCCGCGCTCCAGAGGGATGTGCGGGAGCCGCTGCCGTGCCCGGCTGGATGCCCGCGCTCCGCAGGGATGTGCGGGAGTCGCTGCCGTGCCCGGAGGGATGCCCGCACTCCGGAGGGATGTGCTCCGTGCGCAGCTGGCAGAGTGATGCCCGCTGGTGCCGTGGCCCGGCGCGCTCGGCGCACGTCGCGCGTGTGTTCTCCCTTTGTTAGGCTCTCTTTGAGAAAGTTCGCGGGAGAAGATGCAGCTCCTTGGAGGTCAAGTTCTTCCTGCCTTTGTCTCTTTGTTGCCGGCTTTAATTCTTTCACTGTGTTATTTGAAATATCCAGCTGAAAGTTTGGGGCGGTGTCCTGTGTGTGGAGGCTTCGCCAGCTCTCTCTTAAGTCACAAAGTTTTGTGAAGTTCGATGGAAGTGGAAGTTTCACACATAGGGGCTCTTCCTTTTAATATTTAATATTAATATACTACGTGCTTGAAGCTTGTTTTCCCATTCCATTTGCGTATTTTTATGAAACTACAGACCTACGAGTTTTATGAATGAAATTAACACTGAGAAGTTTACACATGTAACTTTCACTTACGATTTCTTGTTTCTGTTTCGTTTCAGTTTTTCTGGCTCTCCCTCAATGTATGGTTCTTCTGGAAAACCTTCCTGCTCTATTACCAAGGGCTGCAGTATTATTATTTGCATCAGATGTTAGGGGTGAGTGACCTGGACATTACTTTTGCCCTGGAAATTGGGATTCTGGGAGATAGGAAAGGGGCAGAATGCATTTGTTATGAAAGATGACACAAAGTGTTAACCCTTCTAAGTGGGGAAAGATACAGTAAGAAGTTACTGGGATTCTTCTGACAGTTATTTAGGAGTAGAAGGTGAACGCTGTTGAGAAGACAAAGAGCCAGTCAAGTGTGGGACAGCTATTCTTCCCCCTCCTCTCCTCCCTCCCGGTGTTCCTAGCTGCAGACAGACTTGAAGGAACACAAACATGCCCAACAGATGACTGGAGCTCCACTTTTCATCATCAAAAGATCAGCCAAGCTATGGGCTCATGATGGCAAATTCTTTCTAATCCACTGTGATATACATATTTGCTGAAGGACTTCTTTTACTAAGTCTTAGTTCTTTTTAATCTTTGTCATTCTCATAGGTCCTCCATTCTGTGTAAATCATTGTAATCTATAGAATTTTAGTTTTGTTTTCTGATAATAAATTCTTGGATTTTGAATGGTTTAATGAGGATCTGAGCATTTTGATTTAGCCAGGGCAACATCTACCACAACCAAGTGAACCCAGAAAGATAATTTGGAGAAGTTGGATACCAGTCTGTCTTGGGAAGTTATCCACAGCTACGCCATTACAGTTGCTTGAAAAATAGTTTTATCTTGATAAAAGTTTCTCTCCTTTTTTTTCTTTCTCCTCATGGTTAATTCAGATGTGTTCAAGCATGAATCTTAGCAAAGGTATTTCAAAAAGGAAGGAAATGAAAATACTTAAATCCTTCATGCTGATGGCTTTTGTGTCAGAAAAGGCATAAAAATATGTTTAATTTTACCTTAATCTCTAATGGCTTTGCAGCCCAGTGTATCCATTTGAAAACTCTGTTAATTCCTGGCAGAGCAAATGGGTTGTTTGTGAAGCGAATCTTCTTGGGTAACATGTTGGGCCAGATTGTCAGCTGGTATCAATCAGCAAGTTTTTCTCAATTTGGATGACTTGTCTGCCTTGTACCAGCTTGTCATCTGGTCTTTTTGTTTGCTTATTTTCTTATACTGCAGAATCAAAGACACATACAAAGTAACTTCATGTGTGTTCAGAACCTTTGAGGTGATTCAGGCAACAGATTTCTTGTTTTGGTCAGGAGACGTGGAGGAGGTCATGCTTTTGAGTTTGTCTAATTGTGTCTTCAACTGTGGGGAAAAAGCACAGAAATTTATATGTTTTTTAAAATGAGGTGGGAAGTGAAGAGCTAAGTCTAAAATATACTTTTGGTCAAAGTCCTGAAAGTAATTTTAAAATTTTGAAAATATTGAAGACTGTAAAATGTTCATGCAATTCACTTTTTACAGTTTGTTTGGATATAATCAGTAGAGTGCAAAGTTAGCTTTCTCTCTTCTCTTCAGTATATTTGTATATGTGTATTAATCATATGGGAAAACTGAGCACAGTCTTGATTCTTCAGAAAATGGCATATGCATGCCTATACTACAGCTGCTGTTACTTTTTACAGGGATTTTTTTCTCCTTTTCATGGCAGTTGAGTCCTTTTTCCATGCAGTTAACAAAAAATGCCAAAAAGAAATGACACTTTTTGATTACAAAAAGTTTCTCTTGTTTTTTAGTGAGGTCTGCTAAGGAGGGTTTGTTTCCCCCATCCACTCCCCTCACTTTATATGCCTAAAATCTCCTTAAGAACTTTTGGACTTGCAGCACAGCAAGATTTACCACAGGTAATTTTGTTTACCAAATAACAGAGTGGAGAACAAGAAGAATTGCTGTTAGAAATCAGATTGTGATATGAAATGAGATCTTGGACTGAATATCCTGAATATATTCAACTCTGCCATGTTTTCATGCCATGCCTTTGTGATGTGAAGGAGAAAGAATGAAGTTAGTCTTTCATTCGGTGGTCACTGAAGTGATTTACTTCAGCTATCTACAGAACAAGGCTCAGTTTCACTCTTTTCCAGTTGCATTCTCCGTAATGCTGAACTAGATACATAGCATAGGGTTTTAAAATTGTTTATGTACCTAACTCTCACTCACTCTTTCAGTGGCAATTTTTCTCATTCTTAACTCTATACCTGTAAAAAGACACTAAGAGCACAGTGGTGACCTGGAAGTGCAAAGAGAACAAATAAGTCAAAGGCACTAATATGCTAGGAGGAGGTTAACCAGACTATATATATATATATGTATATATATTACAAAACATGGGTAAATTTATGTTGTGTTAAGTATCTCTGCTTTGATCAATTTGAGTCCTATTGATGAGATCATGAGCTCTTCACTGTGAAGTCTCCGTCCCTGGAGGTTTTCAAAACCTCATTGGGCAAAAAGCCCTGAGTTAACTTAACCTGAGTTTGGTGCTGAACATGCTTAGGGCAGGAGGTTTGAATAGAGACATTCATTCCAAGGTTCCCTCCAGCCAGAAGAATTCTGTGATTATAAAATGCTGGCAGTGAAAGTTCTCCAGAACCTAGTGGATGTAAACCCCTTTCTGGTACTTTGCTTTGTTGAACCATCCCTTTGGATACTGAATTGCTTGTAATGCTTCAGGTCATAGTCTTGCTGTATGAATGCATTCATTGCCACTGGTTCAGGAACACAATTCAGTTAAAGTATCTCAATTTTTTTATACTTTGATAGATGTTAATTTGTGATCTTATATTGTTTAAAGAAGATAAGCTGGTAAAGAAACACCGAGAAGACATGGACTTCTTATAAAAGAGTATGGCAAATAGGGAAGGAATGTTCTCATCTTTATGTTTGTGATAGGTACTACAATGTGTAGTAGGCATGGGTTATATACAGAAAGGAAGAGTCATAAACTCCTTGACATGACTCCAAAGTCTTCATTGTTGGAGGTTTTGTGTCTGTTTGGTCAGATGATTAATTTCTTTATGGACTTCAGGATTTTCCCCCTTCAGATTAGCTTGGCTTGGGCCTGACCAAAAAATTTAGTTTAGTACTAATTTTAGTACTGGCCTTATAGAACCCAAGTCTTGCTTTTAACAACATTGAATGAAATACCTGTTTCTTGTTGCTTGAGTTTCCCATGAACAGAAGGAGCTTTGGGCTTATTTTGCCATGAAAGGTCTCTTTTTCCCTATTCCCTCTCTTGTCCCTGCTCAAATAACTGTAATGTAGTCAAATGCTAATGCAAGAGATAACCTTCTGAGTTTCAGACCAAAGTGGAGAAAATATATTTGCAGAAGAATCTCTTTGAGAAAAGATTGAATAACTGAAAATGAGATTGAAAAGAAAAACTACTGCCTCACTTTTTTTTATATATACACTTGCTGCCTTCTTACTGTGCAGTATTGTACATAGCATTTGTCATCTTTATTCACTGCTTGGAATATGTTTCAGGTGTTCAAGTAACTTTCATGTCTCTCCTTGCTAGTTTATCCTAACAACAGAGATTTTCTTAATCGAGGCCAAATTCTGCTTTCATTGATTGTTGTTCAGCCACACTGTTGGCTCCTTTCCCCCCACTTTTGAGCATTGGAGGGAGCTATGTATCTTGATTCTCTCTTTTCCCCAGTGCAGTGTGTTTTTGTGATTTAGTTGTCTTTTGACCAGGCTGTTTGGGAGTTGCTCTTTAGTGTTACATATAGCAGAAAATGTCTAATAATAGATTCATGTTGCTATGGAAGCTATATATAGAGATATATATACAGAGTTCCCTAGGGAAGACTTTATCTAGCTAGTCATCTTGAATTTGCATGTAAATCTTTTCCTGCCATCTCTTTACCTCATTCTGGATTTTTTTTTTCTTTGCCAAAACATTTTTTTTCTTCAACCCTTTGTCCTCCACAGCCCACAGTTTAGCATCATTGCTGAGATTTATTCTCAGCTATATCCAGGGATGAGCTGGGGTTTTACACCATCTATCTCTTCTGTTTGCTTCCTTTTTTCTTTTTTTTTTCTTTTTTTTTTCCCAAGTTCAAGTGACAGTTATGCAGTGAAGGATACCTATATTATTATTAAGTTTTATGGGAAAACTTTCACCTTTGCAGAACTTCTTATGAAACTGCCAACAGTGGAAGTTGAATTAGTAGAGGTATATATCGAATGATTAACTGAAATTTTTACTACTGTATCATCTAGGTGTATGTTAAAAATAGTCTTGTCATCATTGCGTCTCATTCTGAGATGATAATGGCATAATCATGTAGAACAGAATTGAATTATGGTCAAAATGTTTATCTGCTTGATTGTTCATTGTTATGTATTATTGCAGATTTTCCATGCTGGTCCAACAATGGTAGGTCTTAAAATAGCTGCATGGCACTCCAGAAGACTGGTTTTACAGACTGTATTACCTCCTGTGTTGTGAAAAGGGAAAATAATTCAACATAAAGGAAACCCTTAGTAGCAGACATTGCATCATTTTGGTGTGACTGTGACTCAGATAGGACACTAAGCAACTTCCTGCTCTGGCCACCACTTGCAGTGTGTTGTGAATCTCTTGGAGGGACGTGGACACCCTTAATCCCTTGTTTTGTGACCAATTTTATGGAGTTTAGATCATGCTGCATCTAGCAGGATAAATGTTTAAACTCTTGTTGCTTATTATATATAAAACACTGTCATGCATTGTGGTGTTGCTATAGAAGAAGGATGATCTGGAGCACTCAAATCTGAAAGATAGCTTGAAATCCCTTCCAGCTTGTGTGCATGATTATGCCTGGCACAAAAAGAAGCCTGTAACTCAGCAACACCGACAAGTAATTTTTTAAATTGTCAGTCCTGGGGTCAGCATTCTAACATTAAATTACCTGACCAATAGATTAATGAAGATGAACCTTTGGTCTGAAATTCTGTAAATGAATACACTTTGCTTGGAGATTGTCAGAGAAGTTGGAAGCTATTACTGAATTCAAGATTAAGTTGGTTGCTTTCTTCAATTTGAATGATTGATTTAAGCAGAGGGAGGAGTACATCCTACACAAAGGCACTGCCTATAAAATGGGAACATGACCTAAACATATAAAGAGAAGAAAAACCTTCAAATAATATGTATGGTGAGTTAAAAGTTAGCAGTGAGAATACTGATTTTCAGTAGTGCAGGGAAGATAACCCATATCTTAGGAAGGAGCTAAAAATATTGTTGCCATTGTCCTCCACTGGTACTTCTCCCTTCCTATAATATATCTAACTTCTGATTCATATATGCAAGCGGGAGACTGAAATTGAAAAGTTGAATTAGCATAGAGAATTGGGCTGCTCTATGCTAAATACTTTGTGTAGAGAATTGCAGTTTTTGTTTTTTGAAATGTGATTAAGAAATATTGCACAATTTAAAATAATTTTTAGAGGGTTGTAGTACATGATTGGGATTTGTAGCGTCCTTCTTTGAAACCATCACTCTTCAGGAACAAAACCAAGTCAAACCTTGTGGAAGTTTTCACATGTTCTGGTAGATTTCCACTACCCTCACATTTTCCTTCCTTTCAGCTGCTTCATGTTTTTGTTGCTAGATCTCCAGCCAGATCTGAAAGGCCTAAGGGGAGTAATTGCTATTCATGCACTTCAGTTCTGTCCTTCGTCTTAGATTATCAGTGCTCTGTTGCTCAAGACAAGGAACACTCTATGAAGAAAAAGAGGTTGAGTCCAAAGGAGGCACATTGTGTAGCACAGTTTGTCCCACCTAAGAAAATAAATACTTTTAGCTGCTCCAGTACTGATCTGGGGAGGTGGTCTGTGACCTGTGTCTGGGGAGGTGGTCTGTGACCTGTGTCTACAGAGCTGCATGTGACTTGTGAGTCTTCCCAGAACCCTTCAAGTTGCCCTGAACCATAGAAGATTGGCAAATTTCCAATAAAGGCTTTCAGAGAGAGCATCAGGTGTGGTGGCCGTACTGCACCATGACCTGTTTGGGGTTGTTGCTTGCAAGTAGTGAAGTCTTGAAAAACAGAATTGTGGTTTTTTGTTTTTTTTTTTTTTTTTTTTGATACAAGATGGGCTTAAAAGGTGAAACAGGATGGTAGTATTTGTTTTAGTCTTCTTGTATGTTTTGCAACTGTGTATCTAAAGTTTCTGTGCACAGCAGTGACAGGTGGTGTTCATCTCTGTATTTACAGCCCTGGGCTATTCTGTGGCACACAGTGAGTTACTGTAGCCCTGAACCTAATACTGAAATCATTCCCCTAAGTAACAGAGAAAGCTGCTTTCCCAAGTAACAGAGAAAGCTGCTTTTCCCTGCTGTGCTGGCAGTGGTGCGCAGAACATCCACTGAGAACTGACCCTTCGCTTCCCTATCCTATTTTGTACGTTTTGTGCGTTGTGCGAGCGTAGCCATCTGGGTTTTTCCAGGGATAGATGTAGAATATATATTCTGGAGCCCTTTTCTGCTACTTTGGAAAAGGTGGTGATTGGTTTATACTTGTCTGGAGAAAACAAATCTAGCCTAGTTTTCAGGATTGGAGTTTGTGGAGGGTCCAGTTCCCTTCCACCCTTGCCACAGATTTACTGTGAATTCAGGTAATCTTTTAGTTTTTCTACGCCTTCTTGCTCCTCCATGAAATGGAATAATGGTGTATGCGGTACTGGGTAGGCAGAGTAGAGAAGAAGGTGATCAAATGCTTGGGTTTAGTATCAGCAAAGCTGGATAAAATAGTGTCCAGCAGAAATTTTGGACAGGGTGTTTTTGTGTGTGTGTTTTTTTAATTTTTTTTTGTTTGGTTGGTTTTCTTGCTTGTTTTTGTGTGTGTGGGGTTGTTTTTTTTTTTGTTTGTTTTGTTGGGGTTTTTTTGTTTGTTTTTTTTTTCCCCTGGTCCTACAGAAATTTCACATGCTAGTAACATGATATAATATTTTTTTTCTTTTTTTTCTTAAGGCAATAATAACTTTAGGAAGAAAAGAGGTTTATATTTCTCTAATTTCTTAGTTACTTAATAAGTATATATATATTCTCTTCTAGACCCAGTGAGTTGCCTTGGAGCAAAGACCATCCTTTATTCTACTATTGTTTTAAAATCCAGCAATGTACTATGTTAATTTGTTACTATGCCACCCAGGCAATGCAAAGGAAGTTAAGAAAGAGATCACTTGGAAACCATTTGGGAAGAATTAATTTCATGGGGATATTTTTAGCTTTTGAATATATATTAAGAGCAAACTCCATACTCAGTTTTTCTTCTTGGTCGTGCATGAATTTTGATCCTAAGCATTGGTAAATGCATTTACCATTGTTTTCAAATTGGTCATGAGCTTGTTGCAGCAAACATTGCCCAACTTTATTTTCCAGAATAAAATCTTGCATGAATGATTGCTAACAATATTTGAATTGACACTTTTCTAGAAGTGCACTGCATATTTGAAAAAGTCATTTGCTGTTCTCAGTCTCTTTTTTATCCTGTTTTGTTTTTTCTACTTTATGTAGGTGCTGATAGCATTGAATTAAGATTAATACAAGGGATTTTTTCTATAGGAATTGCATTATGAACGAATATTTGCTATATCCTATAATATTTGTTAAATAGTAGGAAAAAAACCAAAGGGAGGTTAGTAGGGTAGCTTTTTCTACCATCATTGCTTACTCGTATTTTTTGTACCAGTTAAATTGTTTGGTCTTTTACTTAGGATCATAGAATCACAGAATATGCTGAGTAGGAAGGAACCCAACAGGTTCATCCAGTCCAACTCCTGGCCCTGCACAGGACACCCCAAGAATCACATCATATGCCTGACAGTGTTGTCCAAGTAACTCACACAGGAATTATTTATTTAACACTATGCAGTCTCAATTCTAAACCACTACAAACTAAGCTGTTTTGTTGAAGTTTTGTGAGAAGAATTGCTGTGCCTGATAAGGAAAGTTTTAGATAACTGATGTCATGCCTAGTCTATTTTAACTTAGACAACGTAAATTCTTGAGAAACTAGCGATGTATCACATAGTTCATATGAGTGAAATTGTTAAAATTTTCAGACTCTTTTACTTACTGTACTGCAGCTTTTTCCAGTTTCTGGGTTTTAATCAAGAACTACAAAATGATTCAGTTTACTGCTGCCATTTGCATGACATTGGTTCTACATAATTCATGGATTTTTCAAATCATGCTCGTTTAATCACTAAAATACTATAGTACATAAGCAAGCTCTGATAAAAATGCATGTGTGTTTAATGATCATGTTTTTGAAGCTACTGCTTTCATGAGGTGAATAGTTCATTTTTAGCTTCCTTTAGAGGATTTAGTGAATATAGAGTCTTTATATTTCAACAACATCTTAGAGAGACATTTTACTTGCCATTAAGTCCAATCATTTCAAGACTACCTCCATTTTATCTCGTAGTCCAAAAATATCCACAAGTCACTTTAAGCTACTTCAGTGGGCACGGCTAGACAAGCATATTTTTTGTGGTTATTCACATATTTTTTTTTTATTGTACTTGGAAGTGGGAAGGGACATTAGCATTTGGTAAAATCTCAGCCCAGTTGCTGAGGTTGTGGCTAGTGTAGCTGGTGCTCTGTTTTACTAGATACATGTGGGCTCTGGACCAGCTGTGAGAGTCCTCAGCAGGGAGGAGAGTATGATCTGAAGCCTGAAGAGCAATACTTGTGAGGGAAGAGTAGGGAGAAGAATTTCTCATTGTGCTTGTGAACAGAGAGTGAAGTAATAGATGAAATAGAAGCAAGGGAAGTTTTATATAAGGAAAAGGAGGTCTAACACTACACTAGAAGAAACAGTAGAGGACATTTGGAGAGTGGGAAACAACTTTAAGTGACATGCTTCATTTCAGTCTTATTTTCCATCATTGACTAGGTTAGAGAGAGTATGTTCCTGGGATTTCTTGCTGGGGATCCCACATTTACATGGTGGAGAACAAGGCAGAGCACATTTTGTGTGGTAGTTGCTCCTACTTCTCATAGGCATCTTTTGAGAGAAGGTGGCCTTAGGACTGCTCTGTTCCTTGGAAGGTAGCAGTGTCTTGTGAGGAGGTCTCTAGCACTCAAATCTAACTAAAGGATTTGGGTGGAGATCTTGATGCTTGAGCTAGATGGAACATCTTTACCTTGTGTTTGCCTGCTGGTCAAGTGCCTGGATGTGCTGCAGAGAAGGTGGGGTACGTTGGTGTTATGAGCCATGAGAGCAGCAAGTTATGATGGTTTATGGTACTGAGAACCTCTTGTCATGCAGTTATGCTTGAGATTTTGGAAGATATTCTGAAGTGCAGTTAGTTTGTTTACTTTTACTGGTTTATATATCAGTCCATTCCTGTGACATGTATGTAAATCTGTAAAAAAAATAACAAATAGTAATTACAAACTTTGGGATTTCAAGACTTTTCTAACAATTCTTGTAAAAAATATATTTCCATATAAATAGACCCTCTGTTTCTTTCCAGTTTTGTTTCTTCTTATTAACAAAGGTCTGAATATAATAGATGTTTCACAGATTAATATTTTTTACTGAGAAAGTAATAAATGCTCATTTTTTGACATAAAGTTTCATTTTGAAAAATTAATAAGCATTTAGTAATTTTCATTAGCTTATTAGTACCTGTTCACTCGCATACTACTGCAGTGTTTGAGTTATATTTAATATTATAATACTTTTTTATTAATTTCTTCAGGAGTCAAAAGACTCAGGGTTTTGAGAATATTTTAAGAAATATCCTTCCAGAAACCTGTTGGCAGTCTGAAAGCATCTTTTATATAAGCTAGTAAAATGGTAATTCAACCTAATAACTAGGAGAACAATGGCATTTTGCTAATTTTTTTAAAAAAATCATAAATGAATGAGATAATATAATAACATTAAAAATACAGGGTTATGGCATGAATGTCTGCTTTGTTCATTTATTTGACAAGTGCTTTTGTTCTAATTATGTAAGTTCCAAATATATCAGTGAAGGCATTAGTGATATTAGATTTCATTACAGTTCCCAGATATTGAGTAGTTAAACTGAAGAAAACCTACTTGCTTTAGGTCCAAATATGGCATTACATAATGTGAATGGATGAGGAGTTCTGTGACAATTCTTTGAAACAATATGACTGAATCAGTATTTTTTTTACATCTTTTTATGGCTTGTTTACCAGAAAATCATCAAACTTGAGTGGCTGTCTAGTGTCTTCATAGTATTTATTGCTTTTTTTATTTAATTATGCCTTTTGAAGCTTTCAGGTGATTTCTCATTGGACACTTTTTGTTATCTCAGATGTTCTCATTCCCTGTGACTTTGAGCACTGATGGAGATACGGGCTTTTTCAGTAGAAAGTTATCATTTGCTGACGTTATTGTTGACAAAATTAATTTTTATTAGATTGTTGACGCAAAGGTGAGAGCTGTTTTCTTCCCTCTGAGAACAGGATAACATGCTGTGTGTACAGTACAATAAAACATAATGAAACTCCACTATTCTGATGAGTCAGAGAGCATGGGAACTGTTTGGTTTCACAGCAAAGAAAAAGCAATTGAACAGTGACACACATGCCGTTCCCTTCTCCCTGTAATCTAACTCTTGCAATATTTGTTCAGCTAGGATTGTGTGTTAGCAGAGCTTCAGCATCTGTCCTCAATCTCAACTGCTGCCTGGTGCTTCTGCCCATGTGCCGTGTTATCTTGGCCTTCCTGCGAGGATCTCAGAAGGTAAGTACTGCCCTTGGAATGCAGCAGGTGAGAAGAGGGCCCTGGTCCCTCTTTAGTCAATAAATAAGAGAAAATGAACCTGTTGTATCCCTGGTTATTACACAGTATGTGCTTGCGTGGTGCAAGTAGCAGACATTCAGCCTAGATCTGTGAAGACAATGACATGGCTGACACTGGCTGGTTTGATTGACCTGTTGTGAGGACAGTTTCTTCAGTGCATGTTTGAAGGGTGAGGATTTGCTCTGGGACTGCAACTGGATGAATGATTACATTAGAGACATCTGTGTCCTCTATGCTGTTTCCTGGTACAAGTGAACAGAGCAAAACCACCTTTGTTTCTGCATGACCATAAGTGTCCTAATGGAGATGGTAGAACTTTAAATTAAAATACCCAGGATTCAACAATGGATTCATTGTTGTGGGAGATTAAAAATTTTTCTGGCAAACTTAAGCGGGTTTGTTTTCTGTGCCAGTATTCAGTAAATACTAATTTAGCTTCTTTCTGATCTGCAGGTTGCTTTTGCATTAATATAAGTAATACTTTTGAGGACCATTTTGCTAGATGGTTGCAAACTGAATCTGTGAGCTCTGTTCATCATGTGACAATATCTAATATGCCTATAGATATATGTGTATGCAAATATACCATTCCTTTTGATCTTGCCTTAATAGAGTCAGTGATGCCTACACAATTAGTGGTGGAATTCTGAAATTTCAAGGCCAGAAGGCACGTTATGCTCTCTTGATGTCTATGTAATGAAGATCTGACTGCAATTTCTTCATTAAGTCCTCAAAATCGCATCCTTGCCGTAATTCACTAGTTTTAAAATTTAGCTACTATGCTTGCAAGGGTGTTAAACCTAGTAAAAGATGAAGTTATTATATTGCTGCAGTTGCTCTTAGTAGTTTTTTCTTTGCCTCCTTTTAGAAGAGATTGATTGCTTGAATTCTTCCCTTACTAGGTTGCCAGCAAGAAAACCAGAAGGCTGCTAGACAAAAGTAAAACTTTCCATGTGACTTGTGGTGTTACAATATGCATCTTTTCAGGTGAGATCTTCCTGTGCTGAGCAGCAGTGTGATTGGGAAGCAAGCTGAAGCAGTGCTTTGTGGTTTTTCTTCTGCAGTACATTTGGGGGTAGTCTTGCTCTGTGCTTGCCTGTCTTAAATTTTAAATGTGTTCTCACATGCATGTGGGTTCTGGTTCATTTTTGCTTTAAACACGTGGGCATATGTTCTAATGCTAAGCCTTTTCTTAAAGTTCCACTCTCTAAAAGTACAGGTATGTGAGATCAGGTCAAAGTCTGCCATTACAAGTGACTCTTGTGCCTGGGGAGTTTGGGTGTAGAAGCAGAGTACTACAGGCTTCATTGCAGAGGAGGGAGCAATGGAGACAACTACCCACTTTGGTGAAGAAGAAATATTCTTGGCTGGACACCTTTCAATGTTGTCTCTCAGCTGAAGCATTGCAGCACAGAAATCATTTGCCGTAATATTAAAAAAATAATATTGAAATACATACAACTTCCTGTCATGAATATTTCTAAGCTGATTTATTTTAGAAAAAGAATCCCTTGGTCCCTGATGTATCTCATGCAGGTGATGTGATTATAGCTTGGCGTCTGGATGGCCGTTTATCTTCAGAGGAACTTCCATCTCTTGTTTACGCAACTCAGCTTTACTCAGGTTTTCTTTTTTTTTTTTTCAGTCTTACATGTTGCTGCTCATCTGGTCAATGCTCTTAACTTCTCTCAGAACTACAGTGAAGAATTTCTGGCCCTAAATGCAGCAAACTATCGTGGTGAGGTGAGCCGGTTGTCCTTTCATATTTTGCTTTTAAGCATATAATTTAAATATATGATTATTTTCACTGTATGATCCATCCTATGATCTATATAGTGCAGCTGTTTTGTGCACTGAAAACTCACCATCATGTGGATTGCTCTGGATTTTGTCTTTCTTGGGACAAAGCATGCATTAAGCACTTCTTGTTTAAGGCAGCAGTGTTCAGTCCTCTTTGATTATGAGATGGAGAATGCAATCATCAAGTCCTTTCACCTTGCACCTTGTTCTGCTTTTTTTCTGCTGCTCTATATTCTTTGAGTGGGCCAGGCTGAGATATTTCTACTGATTTTTGGGAAAACACATTCTGCATTTTCACCATTTAGAATGCAGTGAGATTTGAAACTGATTTTGTGATTTTTAAGCTGCAATGAGTATATACATTAGTATATATGCTAAGAGTGGAATTAGTTGTCTGCATGAACTGGGCTGGAAGCTGATTTCTGCTTGTGAAATACTTGATTTGTTTGCCTTCTTTGACTTTGGTGCACATCTCTTGCAGCCACATCAGATTCCTAGTCCCTTGTCCAGGTGCTTGCTTGTGTATTTGGCAGTGGAAAGATATTGGCAGATTTTAGAAGGAAGACCAGAGTCCAGGACTCTTTCTTGTTTGGGATGCAGTCAAGTTCCCTCTTGTTTGTATTCATTGTCATCTCAAGTCTGCATTTCTTTCCTACCAGCTTCATTAGGAACTATTTACAATGACCCTATCCCAGCTGCATCCTTTCCCGGAAAAAGAGAGCCTGACTCAGACTCAGTCCAGGCTCATAAGGACCAGCAACCAAGGTCTTCCACTCCCAGGGTGAATGATCTAATCACGGAGCTATTCTATGGCAGACATGCCAACACCAACTACTGTGCTGAGCTTCTGGGTTGAATGGAGTGTGTGCTTGTGTTAGGAGTGGTCTAATAGGCTTGGCCTCATCAGTAACATTAGCAGGAGCTTGCTTCGGGGTGTGCATGGCAACCTCTACTAAGCAGCCTTAGGAATTTTGCAATAGAAAATGGAGATAATAGCAAGTCTTTAGGAAATCTGGGATCAGATCTCCTGGATTTAGATGCTTTAGTAGCTTTTAAACGTTTGTACTTGAATTCCACTTAAGCCCACTTTTTGACTGTGGTAGGGAGTCTGGATGCTAGTTTTTTTTCTCTACATGTGTATGCACATCTGTATGCAATGAGACCATGGAGAGGGACACTTTATTTTTCTTGACCTGTATGAAAACCACTCTTCTCCCCTCACTGCATTTTACTGCAAGTTTAAATAATCATGAAAAGTTTTCTACACAATGAAGACAAACCCTCTGAAGTATAGGACTCAGGGGAAGTGAGCCTGTTTCCTGTGAGGTTGACGTATCCCCTCTTGCTTTCATATGTTGTGAAGGACACAGGAACATCTGTCAGATCCTTTGTGTTCACTCTTGCTTCTCTGGAGTCCCCTGCAAATCTCTTGATGGTGTAGCTGGCAGTAAAATGCCTGCCTCTTGTCTTAACATTTAAATTCTGCTCCCCTCTGTCCTCCCAAAGGGATGAGGTAATTGAGTAAAGCTTTCAAAAAATAATTGTCTGTAAAATTATCTGAATTCCAATTTTTCATAACAGATCAGAATTGTCTTCAATGGGGAATGCAAAGACCAAAGGTTTAGTTTCGGTTAAATTGCAGTCAATGTAAACTGTTACCAAATACCAGATTCATTTCTGCATCCAGATTTAGGGATTGTTTGTGTCTTAAAGTGCATGAGCTGTATGAGCTAGTTATTATTACTGTGTTATTCATATGGATATAAAATCTCATCTGCTGATATTATTTTCTTTTTTGCTTGTCTGTTTTTCAGGACCCAAGGAAACTACTTTTTGCAAGTGGTAAGGCGGTTGCAAAATTGAATGAGAAAGTTTGCTGCTTCTCACCATCACTCTCCAGACAAAACTTTTTGATCCTGTGTTCACATGCTCTGTTGTTGTGTGCCAGCTAGCTTGAGTTGTGTTATTTGTGTTAGTATAACCTGGGTTTGCTTATCCAATAGACAGGAGGGAAGAGTTATGTAAACTCCATAGCAGGATGAGCAGCATCTTCAAAGCTGTTGTTGTGCAGATGAGTCAGCACAAAATAATTAGTTTCAAACAGAGATTCTGCATAATATTAAAAGCAAATTCTTAAATGATCTGATTTCTAGAAAAAGAAACCTAATAGAAAAGCAGTCTTACTTCAACTGGTTTGATTAAGGGTGGGTTTGGCTTCAATGCAATCTAAATTGTTACATGGTGGGAATCTGGCTTCAGTACTCATAAAAAATAAATAGACAAAGCTGTTTTTGGTGCAGGAATTTAGAAAGGAGTGGTGTTTGGGTATAGAGGGACAGGCACAAGCCTGAGCTGTAGTATTTCACAAGCAGGTAAAGGTTCTTCTGATGCCATCACACTTTCACCCTTATTTAGATCAAACACAAAAATACCAACTTCGTAGCATTTAGGACATGGTCCAAAGGACTCTGAATAGACAGCAGTGAGTGGGGTTCTAGATTTCTGAATGCCAGCAGATGTACCAGAATTAGCAGCTAGTGTGACAGTGCTTTCCAAAAACCCTAGGGAAAGTTTTGATCAGTTGAGAGCAGAGGAAGTGAGAAAGTGAAATAATAGAAATGGAGGGATAAGTTAACTGCTTACTGGAAGCAGGCTGGGTAACTGATGCAGTTAGGGAATCAGGGGTGGGGGCTTGAAAGAGGGTAGCTGGCAGGGGAGGGAGTTAAAGATGGAAAGGGATGAAAATCAAGCCAAGCCCTTGAGGTTTATATTTAATATCATGTATGAAGGAGAAGGACTTGGGACAGAGAAGGAGTGAGAGGCCCAATCAGATTTTGTCCTGGCTTGTAGGGGCACCTTGAGACCTCTCTAGTTGTGAGGTGGAACTCCTTTTGCTCTCAATCAGCCAGCAAAATGCTGGGTTTTCAAATATTTGACCACACTGTTGCAAAAACTAGTGGTTCTACATCATCTTTAAATGTAAAATTACTCAGATCAATCCCCATCCTAATGACTAACAATTAACACTTATTGTTGGTGCTGAAGGAGTGTGCAGACAGGGAACAAGATTTTGCTGCCATGTGGGATGTGCAAATGTGCAAACCCCTCTGCCCCCGGTTTCTTCCCAGACAGGTAGAGCAGCAAACAGAAAGAATAAGGAGTCAGAAGGATTTGTAGTGTGATAGCTTCTCAGATCAGTCCAGTAAAGAACCTCCTTATATAAAGGTGCGAGGTAAACTGTGGGAGGAATAAATATTCAAGAGTGTAATTAGTGAAGGAAAAGAGAGATGAGGACAGGATGGAGAGGAAACACTGAAAATGCACTGATAAATTGGGGCAGGATGGTGAGTGATTCAGGCTGATGGAGAAGGGAATTAAAAACTCAGTGGAAAAGGTGACCTGTGGCTTGAGTGACAGTGTAGAAAGCTGGATCAAGTGCTGTACTGCAATTGCATGGGAAGTATTTGTGTCAGAGGGGAGATTCATTGCATGCTGCACATCAAATTAGATTAAGGAAGAAGAAATGAAGGAGGCAGTGGACAGAATGCATATTTTTTCATTGCAAGTGCTTTTAATTGCAATTTTTCCATGAAGGAGTGAAATTAAGTTTTTTATGTGGTCCATTATAAACCTTCCATTGGTTGTAGGGCTGGGATATTTCCTAAAGTTTGTAAAACTGAGAAGTGATTTGGAATATATCAGATTTTGGGATCAGACTTTTCAATGAGTGGATATTGAGAAGTTTATAAAAAGATAAGATTTGAGATTGTCTCTTTATTGCTAAAGAGTCTAAAATCACAATAAATCATTAAAAAAATTAGCTCGCTCTTGTTATTAGGATGTGATCCTGTAAAAAATCATGTTGTTTTGCCATTTACATCCATGAAATCTAGTTGAGACAATTGTATTTTGACACTAAGCAGCATTTATTTAGTTTTGTGCTTGGTGACTGGCCAGACTGACTTTGTTTATACCCCAACACATGAGTTTTGAGGTGACCTGAAACTATAATTCTTTGAGGAGTAAAAGGTATTGATGTGGGTTGATTTTTAGGATCTTAATTCCTCACATGGCAATTTTGAAGATAAGATACTCAGAAAAAGTGTTAATTTTGATATTTTTCTAGTCTATCTTTAAGCTGGTGAGTCACTACTTCATGGGCAGGATTCTACTTTAGTGTGGGATCAGAGAATATGCTGAGTTGGAAGGCACCCATGAGCATCATTGAGTCCAACTCCGGCCCTGTGCAGGACACCCCAAAAATCACAGCATGTGCCTGAGAGCATTGTTTAACACATATCATGCTGTAGAAATATTTTTTCCTCTCCTTTGATTTAAAAAAGAGCTGAGGGTAAACTAGTTCTGATACAAGTTTGCATTTGAGCAAATGAATACAATTGTTAATATTTTTAAACTTTCGTTCTCAAATGTTGCCTGCAGATCACTCTCACATACCTTGCTTGTTGGGCAACAATTTTAAGCATGATACAGTGCCATGGAGATTAATTTCAGGCTCTTCCCCATTCCAGAATGAAATGGGTTGGCAAAGAATTGTAGAGACAGCTTGCATAGAAACAGATTTGCTTGAAGTTCTCTCCCTGAGCAGGTTTTTAATTGTGACGATCAGCAGAGTTTAGGATTTGGAATAAGAAAGAGATACAGAAACTTGTACAGTCAGCCTTACAAATAAACAGTGTTTGTTCTTGGTTACCTGCTTAGAGACAGATGTCATGAGTAAAAGATTACAGGAGCAAAGACTAATGTGAAATTAGTGATGCATGGTGAAATGCAAAGGAAAGGGTAGTTTTCTTTGAGAAGGTAGGAAATTACACAACAACTCCTCTTTCTTATCTGGTTTGATACATAAATTGTCATCAAGATATATATATATATATATATGTGAGTTTGATTAAATCATGATTTGTATATCTCATTTTACTTTCTTAAAAGTTAGTAGTAGGCAAATATACATGTAAGTTAATTTACATCCCTTTTAGTTCCAGGTCTGACTGGGGTAATTATGGTGTTAGTATTATTCCTAATGTGTACAGCTTCCACGTATGCCATCAGGTAAGATGTAACCTTATCATTATGCTGAAAATACCATCTTAGTAATTGCGTTCTCCTACAGATTAGAGTGTTAAAAATACCAGTTTTCTTGCCCTATTTTTTTACGAGCTTGCAGTAGAATTGGCACAGTGAATTTTGTATTAAAACAATTACAAAACCTGATTTAATTTCCTTCTGCGAAACATCCTGTTTGATGAATGTGTTCAGTTAAAAATGTGGACCTTTAAAGATTCAAATAGTTCTGGTTTTTTTGGTTTGTAAAGGGAAGCAGTAAACTAAGCATATGGAAAGTTCTGTCCAATGTGTAAATTAAGGGCAAATACTTTCACCTGCAAAAGTCTGAAGTAGATTAACCAAAACTAAAATGAAATATTCAACTTACCTCAAATGTTCAGAACTTCACAGTCTAATAAATGCATTAATTCTGTGAATAATGTATATTTTAAGCCCTAGAAGGTAAAAAAAGTAATAAATATTCTGAAGAACTGTAAAAATAAGTGTATAACTAGGAAGATTATTGAATGTATTAGAATATTGCATGTATCCATAGGATACACAGCTTAAGGATACAAGAAATGCATAATTATTATAATGTTGGAAAATACACTTCATGGTAAGAGATTCAAGGATTTACATCCCCTTAGTTTAAGGAGGTGAAGTTCAGAGGGCTTGCTTATATTTAGGGAAATTTGACATGTATGAGGAGCTCGGATTTTACATTAGTTATCTGTAGGAGTGCTGAAAGATAAAGTGCTCAGCTGGCTGGAAGCTGACATTTAGGTGTATTCAAGACATGTACAAGAAGTATACAGTAATTTCAATCAGTAACAATAATTGGCTGCTGAAAGCAACATGTCAGAAGCAGTCCAGGGATTGACTTTTCATCGCTGAAATTTTGAAAAAAATTGGTGCATTCTGAAAAAAAGTGCTCAAGATCCAATAAAAATTATTTCAGAATACAGCTTTTAGTATTATAGCAAAACACTAAATTAAAGCAGAGCTGTCTATGTCCCTGCCCACGGCATGGGTGAAGGAACTAAATGATTTTTAAGGTCCCTTTTAACCCAAGCCCTTTTAGGATTCTGCAACCTGTTTTGTGCTGCCCAGTTGTGCTTCCACTCCCCACACCATCATCCTTTATTTTCTTTTTACTGATGTTCACTCCCATAGCTCCTTACAGATACTGATGAGTGACTGCACAGAAATGCCTACCAGGGTGAAGGGAGTTAGAAAAGGTTTGAGCAGCTTCAAGGAAGAAAAAGTGTTGACATAGTGTTGACTGGGGGAAGTGATGGCAGGGTGGAGGGGGAGTTGCAGAATCCCTCGCTGTTGTTGGGTTCCTTCCTTTGCTTCCTTTGTTCCTCCTTTGCTGTCTTCCTTGTTCTTTCACTTGCTTGGATTTTATTTTGGTAGCCCGCGAAATACCAAAATTAATTTTTTTCTCTTGTGGAAAAAGAAAACAAATAAGTCATGTATTGACAGATACAAATGCAGCTTGTGTCGGTTGTATTGAAGCAAGGGCAGTTAATTGGTTATGTAGAAGACCATAGGAGGGGAAAAATTCTGAAAAAAAAAAAAAAAGTTAGGTGTGTCAGAGTAATTGCTTCTTAAACCATGTTCTCAGAATTAAGGATGTTTTTTATTTAATAATTGGTTTAATTTATGAATGGGAATAGGTTTTTTGGTTTTGAAAGGGGCTCTTCTACCATGCTATGTAGTGTTAGAGGTATGTGTGTGTGCTGTATACTAGTGTATTTTCTTAACCATTTGGTTGTTGTTGTTTGTTGGTAATTATTTTACTTAAGCAAAAATCAAACACGCTTAACAGAAAATGGTTCCAGATGGGTATTTTCTTTGGTCTTTGTTCTTTTCATATTGCCTAACAAATTACTGATGAAAGGAAGCACTCTTTTTCCTTCCCCTCTCCTACTCTCACAGTGGTAATGTGCTTCTTGTTCCTTCCAAGGCCATCAGTCCTAGAGCCATACTGTATGGGGTCTCCTGTTCTGAAAAATCTACTTGTGCTCTTGTTGTCTCCTTGCTCTAGTTCCTCTTCCTTCCATATCTCCTTCCACTCTATACCCTCACTAGCCCTTTTGCTGCTATCCCTGCTACCTGCTTGTGTGTCTTAGTGGCACATTAAACTGTGTTGGGGCAGACAGAATGCAATGTGACATTCACTGTAAAGGGGCTGAGTTTTGAGACGGGACATGAAGGAACTATTATGAGGGTTATGAGGGTCTCATAGAGTCTAACTAGGACCTATGAAAGCAGTGAAGTCTCCTAATTTCGGAAGAGTTCCTCAGCTGACTCTGCTTCTGCATCCTCATCTCCTCATCTTGTTACTTCTGTGCTACTCACTTGTTCTTCTCTATACTTAATTGCATGCAAGTACAATGTGCCTGTAGAAAAATGTACAGCGCTTTGATTATTCTGTTCAGTGTATAATGATGTCCTGTGTCACAGGTCTATTTTTAATTAGTAGTGATTCCATCTGAGCTGAAACACCAGTGAACCATGATTTATTCTTTTCAGGGTTTCAAACTATGACATCTTCTGGTATACACACAACCTTTTCTTTGTCTTCTATATGCTGCTGATGCTTCATGTTTCTGGGTAAGTAGATGAAAAACATTGTCCCTTTTCCTGAAGCACAACCAGAAAGACCAGTTTCCTTGTGTGCTGCCTTTCCCAAGCTTGCTTTTGCACAGGGGACCAATTTTGGGACAGGATGACGTTCTCTACAGTTTTTCAACAGGTGTTTGTTTAAATAAAGATCAGACTGTAGCTTGCAGAATTATATGTGCTACAGCCAACTGGCACAACTTCACTTTCAATATTACCCATTGTCCATTTTGCTAGTGTCTCCTGAGAAATCAAGAAAATATCGTTTTTTTCTATGCCCCCTCTTACCTCTTTTACTGAAACATGAATGAAACAAAGTTGGTCATCCCTTGCATTTTCCTCTCTATCTTGTGTTTTGACTCCTAAGCAGAGTGAAGAAACAGCTTCTCCCTAGTTTCCTCTTTCTCATTGCTGTGATACAGCATTTGCTAGTTTTTCTTGTTTTCACAAACATCAGACAAGTGCATATGTGCCATGAGGGTGATGATCAGGACTGTGTCAGGCACAAACAAGCCAAGCTCTGTTGTGAAGTAAAGCAGCTTCCACAAGTTATGAGGTATGTCTGTGTGGCTTGGGGATTAGGCTAGATGAACCTTAGAGGTCTTTTCCAACCCAGACTATTCTGAGATTCTGTGACAATCTGGGCCATTAGTGTCTGTGAAGTTTCCTCTGTGGATGTAGATGCAGAGATTAGTATAGAGAAAGGAAGGTGTATTTGAATGAGGTGTATTTCTTCATATCATCAAATATCTTCTGAAACACAGGGTGCTTCAACGTGTGACACTGGCCACTGCTGCTTAAAGTAGACATGGAAAGGTAACCAGGCCTAGCAAGATCACGGTGGGAATATGTCTTTGGACAAAATTTACAGCTTGAGATCTGATGAATTGGAAAAAATGAGTTCAAAACAATTGAAACTCCTGGACACAATTCCAGTTCTCTGAGGTTTTTTTGGCTTTTTTGTTTGTTTAGATTTTTTCTTGTTTGTGTGTTTTGGCTTTTGGTTGGTTTTATGTGTTTTTGGGGTTTTACTTGTGTGTTTGGATTTTTTTCTGTGGCATGGCTCTTGTTCACAGCTGGGGAAGATAGATCTAATGTGTTTTCCCCATCCTGGGGCAGGATGAACTTATTCTAAATTATTCTTGACGGGTGTTTTTCTAACTTCTTTAAAACATCTGGTGACTGATATCTTCTACCCCCCTCTAGGCAATCTGTTTCAGTGATTGCCCTTGGGCTGTCTTTTGTGTCCAGTTTAATTAATCTGCTTCATGGTATTATCTTTTGCCCATTGTATTCCTAACTAGGTTCCATTTACCAAGTTTGCAAACCAAGGCTGCAGTAATACACCAAGCACTGAACAGGCACCTTCTGGCACACAGCCTCCTTAGTATTGAATTACAAAAGCATTCAGTGCTAATCTACAAGAACTGAGTGTCAGTTAAAAGTGGGAGAGGAATTAGTCATGGAGAGTGGGAGTCAGTTCAAGTTTAAGATGCCTAAATATAGGTCTCTGAATGTTTTTGAAGTGTTTTTCTCCCATTATGGCTTAATGACTTCTGATAAATATAGTCAATGGAGTCTGCAGGATGCTTCAACTAACTTGCTATTACAAAGACCTACATTCAAGTGAGCTGGATTGATTTCTGGGCTCTATCAGTGATACTGGTAAGATCAAGAGGAAGTGGCCACAAGATGCATGAGGGGTGATTTAGATTGATGTTAGGCAAACTGTCTTTAATGAAAGGGTTGTCCAGCATTGAAACAGGCTGCCCAGGGAAGTGGTGGAGTCACCATCCCTGGAGGTATTTGAAAGACTTATAGATGTGGTCTTGGGGATATGGTTTAGTTGCGAACACAGCAGTGCTTAGTTAATGGTTGGACTCAATGATCTTAGAGGTCTTTTCCAACCTATACTATTCTATGATCTCTTCTGAGGATGAAGGAAGCTGAGATATCCACACCCAAATTACTCCTGTGTGCCATGTCTCAGATTTGCAGACAAATAGCCAGGTACTCTACAGAACATGGCAGCTCCTGTGGCTGCACACTGCGGGCAGTTTGAGTGAGGTTTTGCCTGCCTTAGGAATAAAGTGCTTCCACAGTATGCTGTATTCCTGTTTTGTTTCAAACTGTTGGTATGTTCTTGCAGTATCCTCTGCTTCAGGTAGCCAGCCACTTCTCAGCAACATATAGTGATTCAGCTGTCATATATTCCTGGTTTGTTCATTCATCCCTCCCCTGAGAGGGAGGAGAATCTTTTCAGGAGTCATCCTTAAAGGCTTCTGTTGACCTTGCACTTTTTGCAATATGACTTTGAAACATTTTAGTGGCTTAAGACTTGGTGCATATCTACATTCGTTTATCTACAGTTTAGGTCAGTAATAGCAACAGCAAAAATTACTTTATGTAGAACAAAAGCTTGATGTTTCTAGTACCAGTGTAAGGAGCCATAAAACATACAAAATATTTGGAGCCAGATCCCCAGCAGATCCAGGCTTGGTATTACTGTGGAGTTACATGGGTTATTCTGAGAAAAAGCCCTTTACGCTGTCACTAGAGCTATTCAAACATTTTTTTTCCAAAGGGTGAAAATTCTTCTGATTCCACCCACACACTGACCTTTAGCAGACATTTCACGCAACTTACCTTGAGCTGAGCAACAGAAGATGGATGAGGAGATAGGAGCAGTGCAATTCCTTATAAAAACACAGAATCATTGACCTCTAGTTTATCATATTTAAACTCTTAAGAAATAGTGATATGTATTTTCCAGCTCTAGCCAGAAGTGAATTTTGTCTCTATTTTGGGGATGGCTGTTTGAGACAGAGGTTGATGTATGCCCTTGCAAATCCTCCATGTTGCTCAGCCTGTAGCACACTTTTACAGCACTCTCTGATGTTGTCTCTGCCATTTTTGTTTTCTGAAGGTGTCTATTTTATTTCTTACTTCTTGGCTGAGTTTTTATATTTCAAGTGTTGTATCTAATAAATATATGAGGATATATCTTAGGCTTCTTAAAAACTGTGTAGAACTTAACATTTCTGGCAACTGGTCTTGGGTGTGTAAGATTTGCCTTTCCCTGACAACTTCAGAAACAGCATTGCAGCTGCTGTCACCAGGCAGCATTGTCATCCCTGTTTGCCGCTCAGTTAGCATGTTTGTAATAGTTGAAACAAATTAGAGAGTACTGGAAGGGATGCTCATGTTTGCAGCTACTCATGTTTCAAGGAAATCCTCTTCTGGATGTTCTGAGACCAGGGAAGCTGTAGGAGCTTCTGGCAGGCTTGAGCACAAGGTTGGCTGGAAAAAATATTGCATGAGCTTTGATTTCCAGTTAAATCCATGAGACACCATAATATTTATGAAGCAGAGAACCAGCGTAATGCTAGGGGTGTCTGTCACTTTGCAAATATGTGATGAGCAGCAGCGATGCCAGATGCAAGCGATAGGCATGATCAAGCAATAAATGCAGGCAGAAGCATTGGGTATAGACACAAGGACACTTCCCAAATGATTCTGCCAGGGTCAGATGTGGAATTTAGAGTGAGGAGGTTTAACGTCCAAGCTGACTCTATTCACTGGACCATGTGGGAAGCTTATTACTAGATGTCAGGACTGCATTTTGGTAGGGAAGATTGCCAGTAGCCTGTCAGACCCCATTTAAATTGGGAATATTGCAGATGTCCCAGTTCTCTCTCTTCTTGGGAATGAAATTCTGTTGCTGCTGCTGCTGTGTGTAGCTTGAGGAGAGGAAGGGGTAGCATATGTCCCTGTGTTTGACTGCGTGCTTAAGATGAGCCTTCACAACATGGCCTAGCACTCCAAGAGTATGTCTTGCCAGAGGTTGTCTCATTTCACCCCAACACCATCCTATAGAGATGTCAGTCAGCCCTTCATTTTGTGGGGGTTTTTTGGTTGTTTTTTTTTTTTTTTGTGGATTTACTCTTATCAAATCTGGATTTTGAGAGAAGTAGTACTTCTGAGGAATTTTATTACTACTGTTATCCTTTCTTCCCAGTTTTCAATGATTGATTCATGTGCTGAGATATCCCAGAGTCTCACGTTTGCAGTTCTTTCTTCAGAATTTCTAGCTGCAGCTGCAAAGTTCTTACTTCATTTTACTATAAATTTAAGTCAGCTTAAGCCCCGCCCCCCCCGCCCAAAAAAAAAAAAACCATCGACTTTGCAAAATAATTTACCAGGAAGGTTCCTGGGCTATCATGCAGAACTTCCTTTTTTCTATTTGACAAGACGATATCCAAAGGAAGAAATTATAGCATTGTTTGCAAACCTGATAAACACCAAGTAGCAGGAACTTGGTAGTAGCATTCCTGCAGTTTGTGATTTGGCAACTTAGGCCACTTCTGCTACAAGATTGCCTTAAAACCAGGGTTTGCTGACTGTAGGGAGGATGAGTGAAAACAGCCAGCCTGTGTGTGATTGAACTGGAAATGTGATTACTTAATTTTTTTTCAAAGCTCCCACAATATTTTCTTCCTTTCAAGCAGTATGAAGCTTGAGGCTGTTCAGTGGAGGAGTGCCAAGTGAGCTGGAAAAGTTAAACCTTGCCTCCAGTGACAGGAGGCTCTATTGTTGCAAATCTTCAATCTCACTGAAAGGCCTGAAAGCAAATGGAATATAAATTCTAACAGAAGATGAGGCTTGAGACTGCTTTCTAAAGCCCTCTCCAAATTAAGATGTTTGTTTTTTACTGTTCCTTCAGTGTCTTTACTGTTTTTGTTTTCCTGTAGGGGAGTGCTCAAGTACCAGACCAACTTAGAGGAACACCCTCCTGGTTGCTTTAATCCTAACAAAACACTCCGACAGAATCTGACTGTGCCAAAGGCTTTTGAAGAGCTGTTTGCTGACTATACCACTGAGACTTTCCCAGAGGACTTACCAGTACCAGAACCCTTTGTACAAAATAACTTTATGAGAATTTGTTCCGAGGAACCCAAGTTCCAGTCACACTTCCCAGAGGTCTGTATGATCCGACATTTCAGGTATTACAAGCCATGCCAAGTCTTTCAGTCAGCCATAACCACTAATTATTGCTTTTTCCAGACCAGATGTTTTAATAATGGAAAATATTAAGACCTTTTGAGGCATTCAAAAATTCAGTGGGGGGAAAAACAATCTGTATTAAACCCTGAACCACATTACAATGTGGTGCATAGGATAGGGGGGGTGGAAAAATGTCAAGAGATTGGCTGTAATGTTATTTTCTGTGCAACGTGATAAGAGATGTATTGGTCCTGCTATAAATGTGACTTTAAATTGCAGTGTAGCACTTCAGAGCAAACATTTATATAACATTTCATAAAGTCCCTTTGTAGGCAATGTGTGACAGTAGTTAGTTGAAAGAATCAAGCACCATTTGTTCTCTGTTTATACCATGAAGATGCAAGTCCTAATACTCATTTCTGGTTTGCAGTTGGTTGTGGTTTGGCTTTTCTAGCCTGTTTGCAGTCAGGCTTGTTTTATACGTGGAATGGGTAATGAGTATGATGACAGCAGGGATAGAAAATCCTTTTCTGTTTTCCATTTTCCTTTTGTTTCTTTATGCTTTGTGGCAGCAGCTTTTTCTTCATTCAAATTTTGTCTTTTGAGAAAAGATGAGCTGTATTGGCAGGTAGCCTGAGGATGCTTGCGAATATGGAGTTCACAAGTCCAAGGCCCACCATTCAAGATGGTCACATAACAGACCTCACAGGAGTTTCTCTTTACAATTATTGTTTTCTCCTGAACACATACTTCCTTTACTAGCTGTAGTGGGAACCCATTTTTCTATGGAGCATGTAATCATAATAAGAAACGGTTAATTCTACATTGAATTCCTCCCACAAAGCTGTGTGTATTGGTATTTTATTGTGATAATGCTCCTGAATTACAAATGTCAATGTATATCTGGCTCCACGTGGCCCACAGGACAGTAGAGTCTTCTTAGGGGCTTACACTGTTTTAGAGCCATTTATGGGAAAAGAGATGTGGAAAGAGGTGGCCACTCAGTGTTCTCCTGGCAGCTTTGTAACGCTATTTAGGACTTTTTTTTTGGATTTTGAAGTGTTGTGATATCAAGTTAAACAAACAAACAAAAACAACTAAAAAAAAATCTGTGAGGTACTGAAATTTTCAGGGCTTTTTTTTTTTGGTGGAAATTAAATACTCTGCTAGTTCCAAGAGATGCTGATATGTAACTTCAAAAATTGTGAGGGGAAGATGGATGAGAGCTGAGGCTACTTCAATGCCATAGCTTGAGTGACTGAGCAGATGTGGAATTAGTAGTAAAGTCTCCCATAAGCTATTGGTAATTGACTTTTGGGATGAGATTTACCTGAGCAGCTGCAAATGTCTCCATCTGGAGTAGTCACCCAGGGCTGCAGAGAAATCAGAGAAATCACTGCAGAGAAATGGGCATTTCCAAGTCATTTTCTGTCTAGCATAGACATCTTCCATGAGGGCAAATGAATTGTGATTCAAAAGTGCCCATTTCTCTCTATTGTCTATGCTTTTACCTGAGTTTAATATAAACATAAATTCTACAGAACAAGAATTCAAATTTCTTAGGTTTTTACTTGAACCAGAGATGATTATAAAAAGGTAATAGTCAGATAATACTGCAAGACAGGCAGTGTTTTTCCTTAAAGGTTAACTGATTATATAGTGCTCTGGTCTGTTACATTTTGAAACCATGTGTGTACTGTGTCTGTCACTGCCTAAACCCGTTGCAATCTAGAAACCTAAAACCACAATAACATGGCATGGTAGCAATCGTTACCATCTTCATTAGCGTTTTGTTTCTGATGAGTTTTGTTTTTGAAATTCCTTGTGGTTGTGGATGCTGCTTCTGGTTAGACTGAGTAAGGCTTCAGAACACAGTTGGATTTTTGCACATAGATGTGAAATGAGGTCCTGCAAGCACCCATGTAGTTGTGAAGTTGAAAAACATAATATTGAAAGTGCTTGGGGTAACATATTTTTGCTCTCCCATAGACCTGGTTTTGGATTTCCGGACCTCTGTGCTTGTACTGTGTGGAAAGGCTGTACCGCTACATCCGCAGCAATAAACCAGTCACGATAACTTCAGTAATAAGCCATCCCTCCAACGTCCTTGAAGTAAGGATGGTGAAAGATGACTTTGAAGCAAGGCCTGGTCAGGTTAGTTAATGTGCTCCTAAAAAATTACTACTTTGCTGTAGCATTGTCTGTAGGGGCCACTATCACTTTATAAACACTGAATGTTTGAAAATCTCTTTCCTATAATTTTATTTCAGTATGTCATTCTACACTGTCCAAGAGTGTCTGCCCTGGAAAGCCATCCATTCACCCTTACAATGGTAAGAAATACTGTTCTTTTCTATACTTTCCCTTTTATGTGTATTTGGTAAGCAAATGGTCTTCAGTTCTTTCAAGGTGAAAATTCTTTCCAGAACTGCTTATGTTTCATTTATGAAGGTACCAATGAATGTGAAATGGCATGATTATTAAGTATGACAGTACTCAATACATATTTAATTTTCTCCAGTGTTGAGAAAATGATAATGGGAATTTCTTTCAAAGTCTTCTTTAAGGGCAAACCAATAATAAATAGTTGAATAAAATCCATGTGATTTTGGTAATTGTTTCATGAAAGAAGTTTCAGCCGTATTTGTAGACCTTAATGCAGAGTAAGCACAAATTGTAATGAACTTTGTCATCTTTCTTTTTCAATGAGAAGGTATTTCTGCAACTACGTTTTCCAAAATTGGAAAAACATCGTTTAAAAAAGAAGTTTCTAAAATTACCTTCTGCTTATTTTTATATTGATATATATTTATGACTTAGTGATATACTAGTTAAGTCATATCATACAGTATACTCTGCTCTGTTGGTCTATTATGGGAATTGTAACTTCTGGAGACAGATAGGAATAAAGTGAAATTTTATATAAATGTACCTGAAGTTCTTCAGGAGTACACAGTGCAGAGACCTGGGAGCTGCTGCTAGAAAATCACTGTGCCGATGGGCTATGTTGTTAAAAAAGCAGAGTTTTTGAACAGGATATTAGTTGCAGACTTTTCCTTCCAAAGGGAGTAAAGGCTTGCCAATTGCCTGAATTGGATGTTCTTCTTCGAGAAGACCATTGAGATAAACATTCATGTTTGATTCTTTTCTTTGGACTGAAAACTGATACTTTATCCCCACTGAGCCATAGCTGGTGCTGTGGAAAAACTGGGATGTTTTACTGCTACCTGAAATTCAGAGGGCACAACCAGGTCTCGTTATTTGGGTTTGTGGAGTGTTTTATTTTGTTTTGTTAACTTATTTTATCTGTATGCTGAGCCAGGGGTCACAGAAGAACCCACACAAAATTCCACCCAAAATAAATTTTGTGCCGTAAACCTAGGAGTGAATCTCACTTAAGAGAAGCTGCCTCTGTATAGCTTGGTGAAACATTATTGGCACTTGCATAGTCTGAGTTTTCCAAAGCTTTCCTGGCTATTCACTTTACTGGTAGAAGGCAGAGGAATGTGTTATTTATCTGTTTTTAACTGCAGCAGGCACTCTGCAAGGCTGTCCTCTGTATATTGCATGAAGATGACTCAATCTGCAATGCTGAAAATTGTGTATTTTTAAGTATGATGGAATGGTAGCTGTTTTCTGTGCAGAATGATTTAGTCAGTATTTATATTTTGTATTACTTTAGTAATCAGAACATAAATTTAAAATTTAGTTTGTCTCAGGTAGCTCCTTACACTCATTTGGCCCTAGCATAACTATATTTAATAAAGTTAGACCTGTATCAGTGGATACATCTTATTTAAACATTAATCTCAAAACATGATGTTCCTAATTTTTGACTGCCCATCTCAGCTGAAATGAAAGTGATAGTAATAATTTGATCATTGGTAGTAAATACAGAGTTTGGGAACTATGGGACTCTTCCAAAGATATAGTCTTATATTAGGACACTGCTGTAACAATGGATTGTGTGGTTCTAATTTCCAGGAATAATGCCATCAAACCATACTCAGTTTGGTTCAGCAGTCTTTTCTCTGGCAAAACTTCCTATTTGTTGTGATGAGAGTTTTTGTTAGAGAAGAGATTGCTGACATGGACCTCCTGGGTGAGATCATAGCCTGAAGTTGAATTAGATGCCAGATTCCTTGCAGAAGTTGAGGATTTCAACAGATATTTAAAATGGCATACTGCACCAATGCGGGTTATAGCAAACTTTTCTGTGCATAGGAACTTCCAGGTCTAGGAGCTATGGAAAATTAATCTCTTGTGAATTTGTTTTCTTAGTGAACATTATTAAATAACTCATTTATGTATAGACAGTGTACAGTGTGTTTCTGATACGTAACTGTAGTTGATAAATTACAGGTTTTGTAATTTTTGCACTCACGTAACATTAAACGAGCAATTTCCACTCATGCACAGTGCATTGTATTTTAAGTAAGTAGTACTAGACCAGGCAACTTCTCTTCATGGTCAATGTTTTATGGTTTAAAGGACAGTGATATCCTTCAGCATAACAGCATATCCTTCAAGATCACATATAAATTTTAAGTATTAAAAGATATGAAGTTGCCACAAATATATTTTGGTAGAACATCAACTGTGCTGGAGATGTGCCTTTTTTGGTAAATTACTGTTTTACAGCATAATGAGTATTCGAAATGTCTGGTCTTGTGACAGCCTTTTTGCCCAGCCTAAGCAAGGGACAGATTTCCACATCTTTCTAGGTCATAGACTGATGTCCTACTTAGAATGTTTTTTTTGTTGTTGTTTGATATGATGCCAACCATGGGAGAATGCTTATAGAATGTGTAGGCAAAAACTTAGTTAGTTTTCTACTCCCATCTGACTTACTTGTAGTTACCGAGCAAGTTGGAACACTACAGCTGCTTCTTTAACTGGATAATGATAATCCCTGGGTAATTTTTCTAGCTTGGTGTAGGAGGGCCTTAGATCCAGCAAGAACAGCATGAGGGGTGTGTGGGGCTTCAGGTGCTGGAAGTACAGTGCACCAATGATAGCAGCAGAACTGGCGGAGAAGACTTCAGTCTTCTTCCTGGCACTGTTGTCCTCCGTAGAACCATAGAATGCTTTGGGTTGGAAAGAACCTTTAAAGGCCACCTAGTCCAACCCCCGTTGCAATAAGCAGGGACATCTTCAACTATCAGGTTGCTTAGAGCTCCACCCAACTCAGCCTTGGATGGTTCCAGGGATGGGGCATCTACCACTTCCACCTCTCTTGGCAACCTGTGCCAGTGTTTCACCATCCTCACTGTGAAATATTTCTTCTTTATCTCTAGTCTAAATCTACTGTCTTTTGGTTTAAAACCATTACCTCAGCGGTAAAAAGTCTGTCTCCTGGCTCTGTGTAATGTCCTGTTTGTGCTGATGAAACATCTCACTGTGCCTGGAGCACACTTGAAAGACAAAAAGTGACCAGTTTGGTCATATCGTTATAGTCTTAATTGAGGATGATAAGCAAAAGTGGAAAGGAATGGGTGAGTCAGAATGAAAGAGTCGTGGAGATATTTTACTAGTTCCTTCCTTTCTCAAGGTTGTGTAATATTTAGAGTTTAGCTCAGCTTCTTACATAACCCCAGGGTGGGGGAACACACAGGGAGGCTGTGGAAAGGCCCTGAACCCACTCCCATTGCATTCTGGCAGGGCTCCCACATGTTTCACTTATTCATGAGGGAGCTCTCAATTGTAACCAAGGGAGCATTAAGAGTCCCAACTCCCTTAGCCTTTCCTCATAGGAGAAATATTCCAGTCCCTTCCTCAATTTTTGGATTGGGCTCTCTCCAGTCTGTCCATATCTCTTGCAGTGAGAAACCTTGCACTGGACACAGGCGTCAAAGTGTGGCATCACCAGTGCTGAATAAAGAGGAAGGAAGGATCACCTCTCTCAACCTTCTGGTAGTGTTGTGTGTGCATTCTGAAGTTCAGACACTTGGAGGTCATTTTTTCTCATGATCATGATTCTCTTCTCTCATGATAGCTGGCATTTTTTAACTCCATTTTTGAAGTGTATTTCTACTGGTTTTTATTAACTAGTGACTGTAATTACTAGTGTAAATCTTTGTCACCTGTTGGAAAGTCTGGGAAAGGTAATGAAGAGATGGCCCAGCATCTGGGATTCCTGCAGGTGACCTGATGGACAGGTCTAGGTAGTGCATAGTGGACTACTCGCTCCATTGCTCCATTGTCTTTGTTTTCATTTCAACAAAAAGGGGGGGGGGGGGGGTTAAACATTTTTTTATTATTTTTTTCACTGATTTCTGTACGCAGCTGTTACTGTGCTGTGTAAAACAGTGGGAGTAAAATTTTTTCAGTCCTGCATGCCCTCATATCCAACCTAGTTGTTTTAGATAGGACACTATTGCATCTTACAATTGAATCTGAGCAGAACACAGTCAGCTCCAAGGTATTTTCATCTGTAGTGGGGAGAAATACTTTCTATATGTAAATATTTTAGTTGAGTGTTTGTCAATGGACAAATAATTTTTGATGAACTCTTTTAAGGAGATACATCTTTCAGACGAAGCACAAGATACGGTCTGGAGATCAAGCCATTCAAAGAAACATCAGTAATCTCTCTAGTGCTCTGCTTCCTGAGACTGGCATTTCTTTACACTTTTCTGGAAGAAAGTGTGGACCTCATCTGCTGTGGAATTTGGTTTAGTTGTAATTGTTTTCGACAATCCTTAAAGACCATGAAAAAGAAACCAAACATTATCAATAGTAAGAATTTCTAGTAGTAAAGATGGTCCTTCATTACAGTTCATATATCCAAAACATTGCTTTCACTCTTCATTACACAAAACCCAACCTATTACCAAAACTAAGAAAAAAGTAATTTATTCTTTCCTCTTTTTTTTAATTTTTTTTTTTTTTGAGTTTTGTGAAGTGTTTGTTTCCATTGACTGGTTTCTTTTTGTTTTAACCTGTATAAAGAAGAGGAGACTAAGGCTTGCAGTGTATAGTAACAATGATGTTTTTTCCATTTCCCTCTTACATTTTCCTTCTGGTGTTGAGCTCCCTCTCTTTTCAGACACTTGACTGTATTACTGATTATTTGCAGCAGCAAGAAGCCATAATATTGACCATTTTTAACTTCATTTGTCTTTTTTTTTTTTTTGCTAGTGAATGGCTTCACGAGTAGATTGCTATTTAGAATATATATTAGTATCTTATAAGAGGAGTCACTTTTTGTGCCATGTTTTTGGTATTTCTTGTATTAGCATGCAGTGTTTGGTGGTTAGCCTCATTGAAATAGCCTTGTGTTTTGCAGATGTTAAGTACTTCAGAAGATGCCTTGAGTTCTCTCATGCTGAATCTGCTGCAGAGTCAATGCACAAACTCTCACAGGCTGCTATTCAGACAGCTTGGCTATCAAAAGACTGGTGTCTACTTGCAGTAGCTCATAAAGTTTGGTGACCTTGTTATTTCAGTAGTGTTGATTTTTCTTGTGGCAAAGGAAGGTAGGAAATAATTACATCATTTCATGTAGAACTTAGACTGTAACAGACCTTGAAATAAGGACAAAACTAAGAGGTGAGTTCTTCTAAATTTGGAGATGGCTCAGATCTGAGGTTTGGTGAAACTTTTGCTTTGCAACAACAATCTATAAGTGCAGGATGAAATAATCTGTTATTGCAAAGTTTTTACAGTTTTGAGTGTCACTAGCTGCTGTCATGCCTCAGTTTGCCCTTGGACCTGAATCTGAATATCCTGAAGTTTCCCTTGATAATCTGCTTTTTTGGTTTTAATTGATGCTTTCCTGTATCTCAAAGTACTCCTGTTGAGACTTAGACACAGGTAACTTGCATAAACACTTGTCAAGCTTTGTGTCTGTGTAAAACATAATCTGCATATCTGCAGATTAGTAGCTTCATGAGATAGAGTTAGAAGAGGCAGATGGCTAGGAAGTGTCACATATAGAGCAAAAAATCAAAGCGGAAACCAAAGCAAACATTCCAGCCTTGAGACTCCAGGACTTTATGAAATATGTGCTTTATAATAGCATGAGTGACTGCTTCTTCATATCCTCTAAAGAGTTTTGGTTCTTCATTCAGTGTCTAGGTACCAGTTCTAGCAACAGGTAAGCAATGATCAACTACTTGCAACAAGAGGTTTGAAACATTCTTTGAAACTAGAAATTTTATCCTAGTATTGCAGTGTGTTCTGACCACCCGTTCTGGGTGCTGCATAACAAATCTGTTTTTAAATCCCATTGAAGTAAAATGTAGAAGGGTCTGGTAGTAAAAAGCTCCAAGAAGTTCTGCCATTTTGCTGGTTCTCCATCTTTTTGTGGAGATGGTTAATTTGATGCAGATCATATCAGGAGGATTTGTAGTGCCACATCTTTCTTTTTTTCTTTTCACATACAGTTCTGTATGAGGGGAAAAAAGAAAAGCTTCAGAGGGTCTTGAATTGTCTGCTCATATTAAATGTTCGATCAAATCCTTGCTATGTCATTTATGGCATGTGGCAGGGTAGGAGGATGGTATATGTGCATTTTTTTAACATGACAAAGCTGAGGTTTTAGGAGAGGATAAGTTTGCATATACTCAGATACGTAGATCCACTCAAATCCAAGTACATATTATTGAGGAAGAATACTTCACTTGATTTAGTATCTAAATTAAAATTCCTTAAAGTAATTATTACTGAATCCCAGGCAGAGAAACTTAAATCCATTAATCAGCTCAGAGTAGGTAGAAGAATTACCTGGGAGAGGTTTGCAAAATCTACATTACAAGTTATATATTGTACCTAAATGTCTCAGAGCTATTACTTATTCATAGATTTGTCTATCTTTAAAGTTCTTTGTTTGGTTTGCCTTTTTTTTTAAATTTTAGTTTTAGTTTTCTTTGTTACCTCTGCACCTCTTTTGAGTCCATTTAATATCTGGATTTAGGCATAATGGGATTACAGAGTGGTGGCTCTGATCTGTACTTTTTTGTTTTTGGACTTGATTCCTTGTCAGAAAAGTCTCAGCAATTAATACATGAGTATAAAAAACGTCACAAGTAACATATTTGCTTTTGTAAGAGAAAACAAGTGCCTTATAGATCCAGAGTTATGTTTATCCCTGAATAATCTGGGGTTCATTTCAAGTAAGTGAAGATATTAACAGTCTAGCATTGAAGCTTTAGCTCTAAGCTTGTTTTAAGCAAGAAGTTTTGTATTGCACAAGGACACGATGGAGAAACATGTGTCCTGCACTGTAAACTTAAGAAATAAACTATCCAAAACAGGAAAAGCCTAGGGGCCAAATTCTGAAATACTTCATAAAAAAATGGAAAATTTGTTGGAGGTTTGCCTAAGTAAAAAGTATGTAAGGACATCAAGAGCTAAGTTCATACTGTCAGATAAATACAATAAAAACAAAATCTAACATGATGACATTCTAATAAGATTTGTTAAATATCTTGTGCAAATAGTTATGAAACTTGTCTTTGAGATGATTTGCAGAGTGTTTAGGGAAATTATGAAGTATCTTGCTGGCAAAGTAAAGAAATCCCTAGAGCTTGTCTGTTCTTCGTAGAAGTAGACTATCTAGCAGCTGTTTGATGAAGAATTTGAGTAAAGCAAAAATAGAATAGATTAATATTGCAGATGATTTTAGTACTTCCTTAGACTTGTTTGGTTGGTTTGGGGATTAATAGTTTGGGGGATTGTATAAAAACCCTACGTAAACCCTGACTTTTATTTAAACTTTAAAATCTGACTTTTGGATGAAGGGAACATAGAAATTGTTGCATTCAAGTTCATTAAATCTCAAGTTCTCCTTCAGCAGGTACTTTAAACAGAAGGTGGCAGGTTCCTCTCAGAAGCAGTTTTGGGTGTTGTTTTTTTTTGTGTTTGTTTTTTGCTTTGACACTGTGGAAGTAAATTTACAATATATAGTAAGCATCTATAGAGTTTAGTGAATAAATGTGTTTTCTCCTGTCAAGAGGTCATGCTTTTAGTTTAGCTGCTAGGTCATGTTAGAGAAATGTCTAGGAACTGTAGGACAATATCAAAATGAGGAAAAAAAGAAAACCCACCAAAAAACCCCCAACAACACAACCAAAAACCAAACAAGCACAACCTTTAAGCATTAATACAGTTAACATGTGGATTAAATATTAGGGGGAAACAAAGTGCCTTGCCTAAGACCATCTAACTGGTCGGGATCTCTACTTTAGCCTGGCAAAATACTGCATATGCTGGCAGGGGAGTTTGGAGGGACAGAGGATTCCTTAGGGTGCTGGTGATCTGACTAGAAAACCTTTTGACCCTTTGATAGTTCTTTGTATTAGTGCCTCCCACCACTGGGAGCCATGAGTGTGGAGTTGGCCCTTGGTTTTGCTTGGGGATGATGGTGAATGAACCTTTTGTGCCATCCAGTTTCCTTGCTCGTATGTTTGTCAGCTCAGGGCAACGTTGCTTGGCAAGGTCCACATACCCTTGAAGGACTGGGAGAGGCAGCTTTGGGCAGAAGCATTGTTCTGCTGCCTTTTTCTCCTTCAGGGGCCAAGACTTACATCCTGAGCACCTCTAAAGGTTGTGATTTGGTTTGTTGTTTTTTTTTTTCCTGAGCTAGCAACTTGAAATTCATAAATTATGTAGCATTGGAACATTCTTACTATGTTATAGGAAGTTGGACTTGATGATCCCTACAGGTTCCTTCCAATTTGTGTGTTCTGTGATTCAGTGACATGTAACGTGTCTGCTGGGCTGAAGCAAGTATTTTGCCTTGGTTGAGCTGCAAAAAACTACTGATTAGTCTGTCAAGCTGGATCTTTGTAGTGCATATGTAGCAGTAATAGAATAGCAGCTGGGTATTACAGACCTACTAGAAAACAAATAAAGAGATTTCATATTATATATTCAATGATTTCTGTATTTTATGCAACATTATGTGTATTTTACAAGTACTGGTCTATTTACAATTCTAAGGCATTAAATATTTGTGTTTTCTTGTGGTGCAAGAGTGAAATCAAGGAACAAATGCTCATAGATTGAGACCTAAGGAAGACAAACATCATTCTGAATACTGAGAGTAATTAACAACTGAGACTTCAGGGGCTGAAGCAGCAAATAATCAACTACAGACTCATGGGAATTAGTGGGTGTGGGTTTGTGTTGCAGAGCAAGTTAGACCCCAGATGACCAGAATGATCCTTCTTGGAACTGCAGCTGCCCAGTGATGCATCCTGCAGTGTTATGTTGTGTTTTTTCCACTAGCTAGACTGCAGGTGTTTGAGGTTGTACAGCAAGGAGTATATGGGAATGGAAAGTAAAAGGGAAAAGTGTTTGGGATATGTTTCTGCAGCTGGGTGGCCTGCAAGGAGTCAGATGTAGAGCTGGGAGGGCTGTGGCTGTAGCAATGAGTATTCAAGGCATGGTGGTCTTGCCTTGATCATGCAGACACCCTTGATACTTAAATCATGTTCCGTGGTTAGGATTTCCCCACATTCAAGATGTTATAATGTCTGCTGATGTCTGCCAGTTGAATTAGGAGAGCTGTAAGGCCAAGTTTCTAACAGGGAAAACTTTTAGACAAAATCTAATCTGTAAAGGAACATGAAGCAGAAAAATAAACAGACACATTTTAGAAAATCTCCAAGCCTTTGAGGTGGAGATGTGTTTAAAAGAATAACTCCACCTAGTAACTTTTTTCATCTGAAATTTTCTTCTTAAGGGATTAATTAGTTAAAACGAGGATAGCCCAGTGTGACAGAGTTCACCTCCTATGAGTCAGACTGAATTCTAGCTACTATTTTTTGGCTACCTTTATGTAGCATGCCTGTGTTTGTCATCACTCCTCTTTAATTTTCTAATGTCAGATTGAATCATTTTAGGAATGTTTATATCAGTTCTGTATGAAGCCAGACAAGCTACAGCTTACTGAGCTTCAGAGGCTCACATTTTCTTGTCAGTTGACAAAGTTGAAAACCTTTTCTTTTTTTTTTCTTTTTTTTTTTTCCCCTTTACAGAATGGAAAATATGTTGGTTGTGTTTAGTTCTTCTTTTTTTTCCCCTCTCAGTTCTGCCTCTCTTCCAAACATGTCAAGTCTTTAATGTGCTTTCATGATTTGGGTGAGGGTTTATCTGAGTCTGGAGCAAGGATGGGATGATGAATGAGGGTTTGCAGTGCAGCTGTTTCACCCTGGCAGGCAGTAGCGTGGAAACAGAGTCTCTGCAGTGTTTCCAGTCCTTGCCAGGATTGCTGCAAATCCACATTAGGATCATATCATGGCTTTTTCCTCAAAGTGAAAGCCATCTTTGAAGGAGTTTCCTTCTATGTAAACAAACTTCACAATGAGCTTTTTAATTCCCCAGTCAGACACTTTGTTCTTCCAGCTGTGGGACAGGACTTCTTTGTAACTTTGGGCACTGTTTGGCTACCTACTACAGCACCAAACTCAGAAGATGATGCTTACTGCGGTGCAGTGTACTTTACAGCAGTATGTCCACAGGAACTGGTAAGGAGCTTTATTTGCAGAGCCACATGGGGGTACATAACTCGGGCATCCCTTTCACCTCCTTTCTTCTGATAACAAATACTCTACAGTGTTATCCTAGTGCATGCATTAGCACTTCGGTGACAGCCTCTAATCTAAACCTAACATTTCTTCAAAGGGGCCTCACAATTTCTTCAATAGAGTAGTGCAGATCTGGAAGCATTCAGGAATGAACTTTCTCTTTTCTTGCTAGTCTGCTGTAGACTCAATCCATTCCATGCACCCCAAGGCCTAATAAGGGTGTTTTAAAATGATGAATAGTATTTAATACCATTAAAATAATTTCAGTAGGGTTTGTCCTATTTCTTTTTCTGGACAGGATTTTTGACTGGCAATAGATACCAGTGATGCTGAATATCCATGGTACTCTAAACTGGAAGTACAGGTGCTCATAACATAGTTTTCATTTACTTTGTTGTGCTTTCATATGCACATATTTCTAAAGTGCTCATTGCCTCAAGCAGATTTTTGTGTCAATACAGAATCATGGACTCACTTAGATTGGAAAAGTCCTCTAAGATTAGGAGTCTACCTGTCAACCCAGCACTGCCAAGTCAACTGCTAAACCATGTCCCTCTTTACCACATCCACATGTCTTTTGAACACTTCCAGGTATGGTGACTCCACCACATCCTTAGGCAACCTATTCCAATGCTGGACCACTGTTTTGTTGAAGGAACAGCCAATCTAAACCTCCCTGCTGCAACTTGAGGTCATTATAGTAGGTGTAAAGTATTATCGCTATGATCTAACAATAATTAGTTCACTCACTTTATATTCATATAAAAGCAAGGCAGAAGACAACTGAGAACTGTGATCGCAATGTAAAACTGATGAATAAAATACATTTCAAGTATGTATTAATCTAGGAGTGCATTATATATTAAATTATCATCCAAATTTTATCTCATCATAGAGATAGATAGTAGAGCTACAGTTACTGGTGAGTGTAATTAATGTGGTGGTTTATAAGCATAAATTTCTCCAGGGTTTGTTGCAAAATTCCTATGTGATAATTTCAATTTGTATTCCAAGTTAGCTTGAAAGAAAAGGAAAAATATATGAATAAGTGTGGTTTTTATCAAGGTGTAGAATAATCTGTTTTCTATATATTTTATCTACATATAAAATACTATAATTTTGTTGAATATGAAAATACAGACAAAAATAAAATAAAATTAGACATTGTAAACTTGCTCATATACGATTAGCAGCCCTGAGGAAATCTACCATCTTACTAATGCTAAGAACACAGTTTGGTTTCTCTGGGGATGCAAATCTGCACAGCTCTTAAATTTAACAGAATTCCTTTGGTTTCCAATTGCTTTTGGAGGAGAGCCAAGTGCTGGAAGATAACTTGATTAGTGTAGACATACCTGTGAAATCTTTCACTTTTTAAAGGTATAGACTTCTCAAGGTTAGAATAGGATTAACGTAACTTCATGCAATTACACTGTCTGCAGCAATTAATTTGTGTATCATAGCATTTTAATCAAACGAGTGCAGTGAACCGGATTCATTTAACTCTTCAAAATGTGGAGGAGGCTACTGAAAAGCACTTGTGACCTCTAGTTTGATTTCTACTGTTCCTTCTCATTACAGATTATTCAAGGTGGTGATTTACCTGTTTGGAAAACATGGTTTATTTAAGGAAAAGGAACTAAGTTTTGGGGTTTTTTTTTTTCCTTAAGATTGACTAATCTTTACAGTTGGGTACTGGGCAACAAAGAAGTAAGGGGCTGCATGGAACTCTCAACACAGTATAGTGGATTGTTTCTTAGGGTTCTCAGGTTAAAAGCAAGGAGAAGTCCAAATGTTATTTGCCAAAAAGACATTTTAAAATCAATTTTAATTGGTTTTGTTCACAGCTGCAGAGAGGGCATGACACATTGCTGAGGCCACTTAGATACATCTTTATTTGCCCAAGGCAATAACTCCAGGTACTAGTACATGAGCAGACTGGCTGAAAGCAGATCAGCAGAGAGTGACCAGGGAGTCCTGGTGGATGCTAAGTTGACCATGAACCAGCACTGTGCTCTTGCAGCAAAGAAGACCAGCAGCTTCCTGGGCTGTATTAGGCAGGGTGTTGCCAGCAGGTCCAGGGAGGTGACCCTTCCCTGATCAGCACCGGTGTGATATATCTGAATCTTTGTGCCCGGTTCTGGCCTCCCCAGTACGAGAGAGACATGGACATATTGGAGCACAAAGACCCATGAAGATTACTAAGGAATTTCTGAGTGTGAGGAAAGCCTGAGAGAGCTGGAAATGAGGAATGAATGAAGAAAACAGAGCTAGACACTCAACCAGTGACAGGACAGCACAAATTAATATACAAGAAGTTTCATCTGGACTTACAAAAAACCACATTTTTTTCCTGTGAGTGGCACAGGTTTCTCAGAGAGGCTGTAGAGTCTCCATTTTTGTAGACATTCAAAGCACGGTTGCACACTGTACTGGGCCAGTGGTTCTCGAAGGCCCTGCTTTTGCAGGAAGATTGAAATAGCCAGTCTAGAGATGCTTTCTAGTCTCATCTATGATATGATTCTGTACGATTTCATGAAGAAGGTTAAATATATAAGATTATTTTCATTGCACTTCACTACACATGCCCAGTGGTCTGTTAATAACACAGGAAAATTTATCCACTTTCATGATCAAACTTCTGAAAAACTGCCCTTCAGTATTTCTTAAGCTGCTGGAATATATTGTCTAATGGTCTTGAAAGAGCCACAATTTGGACACTTAATTGTGTTTACGGTGATGGGAGAGGTAAAGTAAGTGTTCAGGAAAAAATGTAAATACAAATTTTGAAGTTAAAATTACAAGTATATAGGAAAATCTAAGGTTGAAAGAGACTTCTGGAGATTTTTTGGTCTGACTTTCTGGTGCCAGGGCTCTAGATTGGGTTATTCAGGGTCACATGATGCTGAATTAAAAGGAGAAATTGTACCATTTCTCTTCCTATTCCACAAGGAAGAATGTTTTTCTTATATCCAGATGAAATTTCCCCTGAAACAACTTCTGCTCCTGGTCTGTTTTCATGTTGCCATGCACGGTGCTGAAGATAGGAGAGCACTTTCATTGTCTCCATAGCTATTTCTTTCATTTCTTGGAAGATAGTGATCCTCCTAAACCTTCACTTGTGTGGGTTATGCAAGCACATTCCCTTTCTGACCTCTCTTTGTACGTCAGGTTGTCCAATCCTCTCACTGTTTTGGTGGCCCTTTCATGGTCCATCTATATGCTTTCTCTCTCTTGAACTGGGGGAAATTCACTCCATATAGCCCAGATGAGCATGTTCTGGTAAGACTTAGCAGCACAATAAGATTTTTTCAGAACTCTCTGAGGATCGCTCATACCCAGTTATAAGTGTCAAAATAGGTTTCCTAAAGTCTAAAGAGAAATAAATCTCACTTTTATTGGGTAATTTTTCAGAGTAGTGGAGAAAGGAGTTAGTCACAAGGGTATAAAGTATAACAGGTTTGAACCTATTCTTGCTGGAGACAAGGGGTATTCTGCCATTAACTTCATGGAAGGAGGGAATGACAGACAATTTTATAGAAGGTGTGCTGACCTGGGACTGTGAATAGTTGGACTAAGGAAATGAATCAACCTCCTATGAAACAGAAAGCTCTGGGACAGCTCAAAGTGAAAAATTAACGCTGCAAAAGGCTCTTACAGAAACTTCCAGGAGAAGAGACCTTTTTGTATGCAACTTCCTATCTGAGAAGCTGCTTACCTCCTGTTATATGGAGAGTTGATCTTGATATTTTTGTTGGAAGACATTGTAACCAGGCATAGCAAACTCTGGCCTCACTGTGTGAAGTTTTCCTGCATCCCTCCCTTGATGGCATTTTGTTTTTGAAGTCTGAGACTCACTGAAATAATTGGAACTCTAGGCTTCTCTGCCATGTTTTTGCAGGAAAACTTGGAAGATGACAAGGAGTTAAATATGAGTCTGTCTAGTAATCAGCCATCTTAACAAAAGTGCTCTTCCTCTGCAGGAAAATGGAGTGACTAGCTGGGACTTTGTGTTCCCTGTTCAGGTTTGCCAGGTTATAAGTAATACTAACCTTTTGTCTGTGTCTGCTGTTATATAAGGAATGGACAGGAACTGACCCTCAGCCCTGAGGCCAGTGGTTTCACACTCCACAACAGATTATCTTTGGGAACGATAATGGCAAAAGTCCACAACAGAGCCAAGAGGTGTCTTCTCAAGCATGGCACATGATTTAGTGCTTGGATTCACCACCTGCACCTCTTTTATTTACAAGATAGATGTTTCTTGAATTTAAGCCTTTCCTTCAGAACTCATGTTTATCTTCAGCAGTATGAAAGAAAAAAAGAAACAGAAGCACTGTCTATCAGGTATTGGTTTCACGATGGAGCTTGGGTCAATCATTAACAGGTCTTAAGAAAGTCAGCAAAACTCAGTAGTAATATCTGTTGTCAGAAAGAAATCAGTGGTGTTGGTTTATAGAAGGAAAGTGAAGAATCTTTTCTTGACTCATAGTTCCTTGTCCTGTTTATGTGTGCCATCATCTCATGTACCTGACAAAGCTGTCCAGGCAGTGCATTTGAAATGTCCCTGTAGCTAACAAGGAACAAAACTGAGTGGGCTCCTTAGACCTTTGACCTGGCTTGTCTGGAGATTTTCAGATACTACAGTGTGGACAAGATTGTAGTAATTGCATTCCTGTGTTGATAGTCACAAGCAATTAGCCCTGAGGTGTGGGAATGTGTGCAGAGTGAGAGAATGGTGGCTGCATCATGATTTTTATGATGTGCCATGCAATCTGGTGTTTTTCCTTTGCAAACTGTAAGCTCCTGTGAAGTGCAGCAAAATCTCAGTTTCTGTTTAGAAGAAAGTGTTGGTTGTGTGAGAATTATCAGATTGAAAACATGGACCCTGACGTTCAAGAACCAGAAGTCTCTTAAATGCCTTGATTTAGGAGTGATGGAGTGGTTCCTGATTTTGAATAATGTGTCAGTAGTAGGAGTATTTCCATATTTCCATACTGCTGTATCCTCAGTTGATATCATTGCTGAGTACTATTTGGTGAAGTAGCTGTTCCAAATCACACCCCCAAGCAAACATCAGAACTCCTTTGTGACCAGAAGAAAGGGTTAAGTCCGAATGGAGACTAGGCATGCTTGCCTTCCTGAACTGTCCTGTTGATAGACTTACTTTTTAAAGGGTAGAGCTGCTGGTATGGCTGCTCAGCAATGACTTGGTTACACCAGCTTCTGTCTTAACAACTGTAATTTGAATGCATTTTGTTATTTTTTTGTTACTCAGAAGTGGTCCTTAATATATTTAATATTTTTAGTGCCCTACAGATACCAAAGCAACGTTTGGGGTCCACCTAAAAATAGTAGGAGACTGGACAGGTATGTAGAAAAACAATTCCTTTTCAGAGACAAATACCTTTACTTGAACTGCTCTCCCTTTCTGGCTTCAGCACAATTGTTCTTTGACTGTGGTACATTCTCAGTAGAGATCGTTCATGCTTGTTTTCCCAAAGTTGTTTTTATTGCATTCTTGATGCAACTCCTGCTTTATTCAGATGTACCATTTCTTCAGATAACATGTTTTTCTGACTACTAACATATTTGCTGATAGCACTGTAATAATTTTCAGTGTTCCTCCATTTCTTCCTCTTTTTCTTGCTGTTGGATGGCCTGCTGCCCCTGTGCAGAAATGCTGAAATGTGCAGCTCCCAGATAAGCGGGTTTTGATGCCAGCAGTTTGGCTGGCAGCCAGGTTAATTAACGCCTATGGTACACTGAGATTACACATTTGCTTTCATGTTCTTCCATGCTCTTCCAGTGCTCTTTGAATGTCCTCCAGATCAGGGGTGTAAGCCAGGATTCCCCACAGAGGAGAATGGTAATTTGGTGCTTGCTGTGACAGTTGTATACCCAAGTGATAGTTGTCGCTGTTCCTTGGCGGCTGACTTTCTTCTTGCTTAGCATAGCATTTCCTTGTAAGGAAGACAGATACACAGCACTGTCTGATTCGTTTCTCACGAAGAAATATTTTCTGTGTTAATTTGTATCAGCTTGTGTGTTTGTGTAGTTGAATCAAATGAGCTTGTATCCCTAAAAAGGATTAGACCAATGCAGGGATAATAAGTCTGTGAATAGTTGTTGAACTTTCTGGTCTGGCTGCATACTTGCCTGAGGAAGACTTCAATAGGCAAAGGTTGGGAGGGCAATGCCATATGCACATGTGTTCCATAATCACCCTGATTTTCTGTTCTTGCTTGAAGTATAGGATGTGGTCCAGACAGGGATAGATTATGGGCCTAATTATGGGCCTCTGTTTCGCCTCAGAATGATGGCTCCTTTGTTGTTAAACATCTCTACATGAGAGAGGACAGTAGGCTATTTGGAAAAGTGGGATGGAGAAGTACTAGCTAAATGAATTCTTCAAAATACATGACATCATTACAGTTTTCTGATTACCGCTCTCTATTAGCATTTAAATATTATTCTTCCAACTCAGTATCTACCATCTCCACTGAAAGGTCTGCTGATGTTGGACTGTCTGAGATTCAGGATGCTGTCACGTTACAGAGACCCTGTATTGTAGTAATTTTTCTAAAGAGAGAGATCTCTCCCAGAGTCAAATGTGCTGTGGAGAAGCAGATGGTTAACACACCCCTTTATGCTGTATCTATACTGTGGAGCCCTGTTTTCACTCACTCCCTTAAGCCCTGTGACAATTAGCACTCTCTAATCTGCTGACTGTTTGAGGAAGGATTATTATATTTGCCACATTCCTTATTATCTTTCTTAAGCATGCTCTAAAGGCTGCTTCTCCAGACAGGATATTAGAGTGGAGGAGTTTTTATGAGACGTACTGTCATTTGAGCTTTTCTCCTGACCTATTCTCTCAGCCTTTATCCTATTTATTAAAATTCTTTTTTGTATCACATTTTTACATTCCTGAGTGTTTATGCCTGACACCAAAAAGCTTAATGATTTATTTCAGAGAACTAAATTACAAGCCTAAATTAAAAGGATGCAAAAGGAGTGCAAATGTGCTGAGAACTGGTTAGTTTGAGGCATTTCTCCTTTTGATGGCTTTAGCTTCTGCTGCCTGCACCTGGGAGATGTGGTGAAGGAGCAATTTCCTGCCAGGACAGGAGAGGGGTTACAGATTGCTGGCAAACCAATTCTGTAAGTTGTTTCAGGTCAAGTCTCTTAACTTTGAGTCCTCTATTTTGAAAATCAATTAGATTACATTGTAGCCTTAATGACTTTGTTTTGTAGCTTGGGAAAGCAAGTGTATGTTACTAGAAAAGATATAGGCTGATAATGTTTTCAACTATTGATTAGAAGGTGCCATTGGTGGGAAGTCATTTATTGCCTGTATTCCAGTGCATATCATTTTAGATTTCCAATAAAATAAGCTGAAAGAAGTGACTTGTGGAAGTCAGTCACTCTAGAAATAGTAGTTTGCATAGGAGCAGTGATTTAGTAGATTTTCAGGCAATAGTATTATTTGCTTTTTGAAATCAATGATTTTAGTAATGAAAAACATAGGACAGAAGAAGTAGGGAAGAGAGGAAGAAACCTCAGAACTGGAAGCTCTGAGACCTTTGCAAACCATAAGGTAATCCAAGACCCTCTGTTTCTTGCTTCATTCAAATGAAATGGTACTGAGCTTAGAAGAGTTGAGAATTGAGAATCTGCCCATTTCAGAAGCAGATTCCGATAAAGGCATAAATTTTCCTCCCACTATGGAGGCACCCACATCCTTTCCTAATACAAATCTGAGATGATCTGTTTCTCACCACTGTTGTGGTGGTATTAGTAACTGTATAGTGCTTAACTTTCATGTTCACCAGAGAAAACAATCACACAAGCCCTGGTATTGCTGTAAATGCCCTTAGATGCCTGTGTAACAGATACTTTAACTTGAAATGCTTCCCTTTGTAGATCTCTGACCTGTTATATATACCTAGTTAGGATGAGACAAGCCAGGCCACAAGCATGCCTTTTTCTCTTCATTAATTGTAAAGAGTCTAGATATCACTGCCTTGGAGGTAGTTAGTTTAGTTAACTGACAGCTGGTTGTGATTTTTCCCATGTAAAGGTACCTAACTTGATTTTTCCTTCTGTCTTCTGCCATGTGCCATGGGTATTGTGAATACTGGGACAGCTATTGTAGACCTCACTAAAGAATGGTGCTCATGTCTTTGTGCTGACACGTGACTACTTGAGTCAGCACCTATTGTATTAGCCAAACGTTTTGTGGCTGTAGAGCACAGCTTAGCTTGCCCATCAGGACTTACACACCCAGGTTAGGGTGTGTTTAGAGTGGCTGCTCTGTGGTCATTGCACACGTGCAGGCTGGGTTAGTCCCGTGGTTCAGAGCTAGGCCAGCCTGCCTTCCTCAGCCTGGCGGCTGCCCAGCTAAGCTAGTGGATGGCAGCTCTAAAGCTTACAGTAACACTGAGGATCCTGCCATGACTCATGCATGGGTCACAACTGTGACATCCATGGCTGAACTAGTAAGCTGATCTTGTTACTGGCCTCCCCTCTAAATGCCTGTTTTGTTCTGCTTCTCGTATATTGCTCTGATCACCTATTTTCCTTTTAGCTTTGAAACAATTGTTGGTTTAGTATTTGCAAAAGGATTTTAAGTTACTTTTGTCTTACTTAACATCCAGTTTGCCCTCAGATTTATCTATCAATGTTATACGTCTTCTGTCCTTGCTGCTGCCTCAAGTACTACTGCTTGTTTAGTTTTAAAGCTGACATTTCATCTGGCACCTCTGAAGGGAAAAAGAGAGCCCGTGGGCTGTGCCTCACATCCAACAAGTTGACAGCAGTGAAAAAACACATGGCAGTGTATCAAAACAATGTGTCTCCTTCCCTAGACAAATTTCAGGGTGTGAGACATAAAGCGATATTGATGATGCAGAAGTAAGAGGCTTCAGAAGTCATGCAGCATGTACAGAGCACTCAGAGGTGCTGAGGTGAGCTGTTATGTTGCAGTGTGTTGCTGGTACAAATTGATGTGGGCCGATGTTTAGAGCCCTGATGCTGTTCTGTGCTCTACAGTAATTTTATCTTGTAGCGATGTCATCCTGCTGTGTAATGTGTGTTATTCTAGAGGTGTTCGCAAGGCGTGTCCTGACCAGCATGGTGTTTATTATGGGAATGCCCTAGAAGCATCCATTGAATCTGAGAGTTCTGTCCTCTAGGTTACTAAATGTCATTGTAGCAGGAGGTGGTGATGTGTACTGAACAGTTCAGCTAGAGCCAGAACAGAGAGATTACAGAGCAACAAACTGCATCACCCTAATAAACTCCAGGTCTTGTCAGCAAATACATATCTTTGCTTCATTCTTTGTGCTGCAGGTGAGGATAAGTGTGGTCATTTAGGTACAAACTACCTTATTTTGAATGCTGACATGGTATGATGGAAATTTCTGTCAGATGTTGTTGCAGTCCTTTTTATAGAAGGTCCAGATTTGGAGCAGGAAGTTTCAGGGGGAAAAAAACAAACCATTTTTCAGTTAAAACCAACTATTTTCCAAAACATGGCAAATGTATGAAAGCATGGACCTTGTTTAACTCCCTACGGACTAAGAGCTGAGACAGCAAACAGTACACACCCCAAATTTCTTATTTTTAAATAGAAAAAACCCAATTTTTTGTGATTTTGGACTAAGGATTTTTTTCATGTTTGCTAGAAGAAAATAAACTTACCTTTTAAGTGGCTCTGAAGGAAGAATGATTTAAACTTTCTGGTCTGGGAGCGTTTATCAGGAGTATCTGCATGACCTTGTTAAGCCCTTGAAGCTCCTGATTTAGAAGATGCCTGCAGAATCCCAAGGCTCATCGTGCATTGCTGTGCTTACCTGCGATTTATCATCAAGGGTAGGATCTAGTAAAGAGGCAATATTTTATTTCCAGTAACCCTGAGGACAGTTTGAGATGTATTGAAGTAGTGGATCACTCAGTCAGTATGTCTTGTACTGTTAGTAGATCTTGATCAGACTGAAGGAATGTGTGAAGCAGAAGATGACAAGAAGAAATAATAAGACTACAAAGTCTGCCCGCAGGATGTGACAAGGTTGTCCCAAGTTCACTGTAACTACTACTGACGTTCTTGAGAAATATCTACTCACTGGTGATGAAGAGTTGGTCTGCTCTTTTGCTATTGCCTCAGGCTCTGTTGATTTGGACCTTTCTCATTCCATAGTAACATGTACTTTTTTGTGTTTAGTTGTTCCATGAGGTTCCTGGCAGGGTGTGAAGGTGTTAATGACGTGATTCTGTCCGTTGTTCCAGAAAAATCAGTGTGTGGTTTTGGAAGAAGAGGACAGATGTTATTTTCCACTGTTAGATTTTATGAGTAACAATTCTTATGTTACCAGGCAATCCCACTTACACTTCTCAGGAAGATATAAGAATTGTGTGCTAAAAAGGTGTAATTGTGTTTCTTTTAAATATAATTTGAAATTAATGATAAAATAATAGCTACTTTACTGGGAAGTTAATATGCCTTAACAATACAATTAGCCATAGTGTGCTGTAAAGAATACTAATTTTATTCTTTGTTGTCATTAATGTTCAGTAATTATTTATTCCTGAAAAATCTCAATAAAATACAGGATTAAGAGATTGGAGGAAAAGTAGAACAAATTTAGTTTACTGGTGCATTGTTGAAAGAACTGATTAAAGAACTAATGCTGAAGGTGAACACATCTGAATTTTTGGCTACAGATATGGATTATTTTATATTAGTTGAACTCCAGCTTACTTAGTACCAAAAACAATGTAACTTGAGTCAAATCCAATATGAACAGTTAATGAGATTTACCTCTAGAGGGGGAAAAAAGATTTTTAGGTGAGAAACTTACCTTGAAGGAAATTTTTTCCTACACAGAAGTCCTTACTTCATGCACCTTCTATTTGTAAACTTCCACACTTTTGCATATCACAGGCTCTTTTTAATTTCGTAGTGATTATAGAAAATGGCATGGCTCAGTGATGTAAATTTATTTTTATCCTTTGATATAATATGCCCAGGATGTGTGGATGTTGCTGTAGTTCAGGACTGATCCAAGCACACAGGGTTGCAGGATTTTTTTGTCATACCTCATGAACTACAGTAGTCAAACCTGTGGAGCACATTAACATGTAGCATCTGATGGGATCAGAATGAACGTAGTGAAAAAAGCAAGCTGCTCTCTACTGTGAAACCTTTAGGGCATGTATTTTAGTGGACTGCCAGGAAGATTTTTAGTTTAGTAATCACTATTTATGCATTGTGTTTGCCTATTTAAGAAGGCAAAGTTGCTGTCCTGGAGTTGCCTACCTTTCACCATCTTTCTGTTAATCTTTGCTTAGGGAAGTCCCATTTTCATGTAGCTTCTGTGCCAGGGGTACACAGCTGCTTCAAACACTGAATATACAAGTCTGGCTGGATTTTCAGGTTCCTTTGTGAGAGCACCTTTAATGAGCTCTGGTGTGTAATGGTTTCTAGAGAAATAGGACAGCTCACATCAAAATGCCAGCTCTTCATGCACACCTGCACTTCCCAGGGGCAATAGATTCCTTAGATGCCACACAAGTTTTGCTGAGGAGTCCTTACCAAATGTCTAATTTTGTTCCCGGTTTATTGAAAATTCTCCCTTGGGGACAGAAGGAAAAATCAGATGCACTTCAGACTTAGAATTATGAGTTAGCCCAGTAAAACTAAAAATTGCTGGTTAAAATCTTTAAAAAGTAGATTTCAAATGTTTCTTTTTTGGACCCTTTTCTAACAGATTATAAAAACTGCTGTAGTTAATGAAGAAAAATCTATTTCAGTTTTAGAACATACAGGAAAAAGCTCTGTAGGAACTGTTGATATTTATGGTCTTTATGATTAGAAGGGACAGTTATCTTTATATGCTTTCAACTCCTGCTTGATAACTTAGAATAATTTCTATACAGAAATGAATAAATGAAACCAAACATTTGGGGTTGAAATAGTCTGCAGATTTTTCAGCTTCAACCTTTGGGCTGTTTGTGAAAATGAACCTTAACTTTATGATGGTCACATAACTTGCTGGTATGGGTTTTTTTGTTGTTCCTGTTGTTGGTTGTTTTTTTTTTTCTTTATTTTTTTCCTCCTTTCCTCATTTCAGGGCAAGACCCACCTCTGGGAAATGGGTGTGCATTTTAGTTGTTGCCTCTTTTTGTGCAAATACTTACAGAAAACAAGCATGACACCTTTGAACTTTCTATTTGGTTATCTGTTCTACTAAATTCAGCTTTTGAGAACTTGCATATTTCTGGCTCTTTGCTTTCTGCACCCTCTCCACTTCTAATATTCCTTTGAAATACAGAAGTGGGCTTGCCTTTCAGTAGTGGCCTCACTGTTGACTTGGGCTGTGATGTGATATAAAGTGTAGCTCTCTTTTGCCATGAAGACCACCAGTAATGGTGGTAGTTGATCTATGATGTCACCCTGTGCTGCTCCTTATTCCTTGGTCTCTTCTATCCATCTACTTATTTCTACAGGTGCCCTGGCCAAGCTTGTATATAAGAAAGGAAAGGGGCCATTACTTGCTCAGAATTTGTTGTGTGCTCAGCAATTAATTCTGTGGTAGTTAATTAAAACTCCCACAACATTGCAAATGTCATAATCAAATAACATGGTCAAGTGATGATTTCATCCTATTTTCACTACAAGCATTATGTTGCCAACATCTTGTTGGCATGGTATTAACATTGAAGTTCTAGTTAGGGTATCCCATCTCCTTTATTACTTCCCTCTTTCTATGAGTATATTTAATTCACTTCTTGCCAGCTGCATGACCTGACCCTGAATTTGTCATCCTTGAAAGAGTAATTGTCTGTTCCAAAGTGGTTTTCCATTCCAAGGTGCATTAAAATCAGTGCTGGCCTTGCCCATGGGAAACAAATCCTATACCCCAAATTTTGTCATCAGTTCCCTACAGTCCCTTGCAACTCAACTTTGCACTCGTGCCTCACACACCCCTCTTCCTGTTGCTGCATCCTGTCCTCTGACTTTTCGTATATGCATTATTTCTCAAGTGTGTCAAGTACTAGCTGAAAAATTTGAGGTTCACCATAAAGAAATAGAGGCAATCTGTGATCTAAGAATTTTTAAGAGGCATCTTGTAGCCACAGCTCCTTTCTGCCCCAGTCATCCCCTGGAGATTGATCCCATTAAGTCATAAATATTATTAATAGAAATCTGTCGCCAACCAACTGCATAGTTATCGAGCTGCAAAAGTAGGATTCTGGTGTATGTGGTAGCCACAAAAGGGTTAAATTCTTCCTTTAAAGAACAAATCAAACCAAACCTCAGAATTTGCACTGAAAGTACCATGTCAAGACAGTGAGGCAACAGCAAGTTTCCACAACTTTTCCAAATAGATATTTTAATGTCTGCTGTGAACAGAAGAATTTAGTTTAAAATGTTTCTGGCTACGCATTCTATATGAACTTAAACTACACACTAATCATATCTCTGTATGAGACTATGAACCTTGTGGTTTTATGTGTCAAAATGTGGATACCCCAATGCAGAACACAGATGTGGAGGCAAGTTCCCAAAAAGAATGGAGTCAGACTGCAAGTGCAATCCATGTTTTAATATAAAGATATCCTTTTGTGAGTGTCAGTCCAGTAAATAAATTTGTAATCAAACCCCAATTTGTTTTTCTTTTTGTCGGGTCTTGAAATTTCAAAAGGCAGCAAGGCAGAAATGCTTTAAATACTCTCTAAGGTTTAAGATGCTGCAAAGTAAATTAATTGCTTGTGCATCCCAATTTTGATGAAAACTTGAAATGGTGATTGCTACATGCTGAACGTGGCATTTCTTAGTGAGAGAGAGTACTCATCTATCTCAGTATTAACTAAAGCACTGTGAGGAGAAACTGTTGGAGGGAATTCATAGGCTGGAAATTACTTTCCAAAATGCGAATGTGGTCATTGTCATACATGGAGTAGAGTATGCTGTGACAGTAATAAGTGACCCTTTGGTATGAAGTCCAGCAGCTGACGGGCAGGGTGCAGTGTGTATTTTGTTTCACTGACATTGCAACCCACATTTTTGCAGCTCAGGCATGCTCATCTTCTTCTTTTTCTTTCTTTAAAGCTGTTTTTGCTCAAAATGGGGATAAAGTGCCAGAGCTTGTTTCAAAAAGGATATCGTGACACTTCTTGTTTATATGGTTTGTGACATTTGTAGCAGAGTACCAAAGTACCTTATAGTGGCATAATATTCCGTAACAGGAAAGTTTTGTAGGGAGAAGTAGTATCTTTTATTACATCAGCTGAAACAGCTGGGAAAAACAGGTTGTCTTTCAGGCATGCAATGCCTTCAGCAGGTTTGATGAAGAGGCAGCAAAGTCAAAGTAAAGAGCAGGGCATGAAATAACATTCCCAATCACATTTTAAAAGGAAGTTTTTCCATGAGAAATATAAGCACTAGAATTGCCTAATAAATGAATGCAAGATGCCTTCTCCTTTTTAAAAGAACTTCATTTAACTTTTTCATAGAGAAATGTTTTTTTCCTCAAAAAAATCATATGGTCAAAAATACTGTCTGAAAGCCAAAAATATCACTTGTAAATGTGATATCTCCTCACTGCCTCTTAGGATTTGTATGTCTCCATCTTTCTTTATCTTCTTTTGGCTTGGTTCCCAGTTTAGGGTATATTTGCTGTAATATGCCACAGTCTCACTCACTCCCAGAGAGAGAAACACGTTCATTTTGGAAGACAGAGTGCAGTTTCTGGCTGGGAAAAGGGATGGGCACCTGAGAAAACTTCACTATGACTTCCATGAAGTGCTGCATTTTATTTATATATATGTGCCCAGTGCATTTCAATGCATTTTTTTACATTTTAATAATTTATTCTTTTCTTAAAATCTCAATATCCTAGGTAAACAATGGTTAGACTGAAATTGTTTGACGATCTACAGAGAGTAAAATTTGGATGCTGCTTTATGGAAAGCATGACTGTGTTTTTAGTCATTTGAAGGGATCCTGTTGTGAATATAGAAACTGATAACCCCTGGATGACTGCTTAGCTTTGTGACTTACCTGGAATCAGACAATTTGGAGATGTTAGTAAAACATAAAATGCTGTAGCATGATCATGAATAAGAGAAAATACTTCTCTGCTGGAGAAAGTGCCTGGATCCAAACAGGCACATTAGTGTTTTCATTTGTGCTGAACAAAGATGAACTCAGTGGAGGTGGCATTTACTGAGCGTTGTTGACACGTTTTTTGCGGGTTGAAGGAGGATTTTGGAGAAAGGAAGAGCTTCAGAGATTATTGGCTGTTTTGAGTATTGCTGAATTGGCTGCTGTGATGATTTTACTGCACTGTCGATGATAATCAGCACACCTAGAGCCTCCAAGAAGCCTCCTTGTGTTATATGAAATTAAAATAAATTGACGGGCAGTTTGTGCTCTTCACTGTAACAAGCAGCTTTAAGAATTACCTCTTGTCATAAATTTAACATATTTCCTTATTCATTAAGCACACTGGAAGTGCCATTTCCTCAAGGAAAATGCCAGAGACGCCCATGCACATTTTCAAAGTCAAAGCTATGGTGCTTTGCTGTGCTTTCCCAAGTGACTGGTGCCAGCCTGACAGCACAGGGTTTTCTCTCAAGGATTTCGCTTGCACTGTTAGCTGAATGTCTTTAAAGCTTAGCTGTGAGTAGTTTAAAAAAAAAACAAAAAACAAACCAAAACAAAAAAAAATACACTTGTAATTAAAGGAAGGCATTTTTATAATTTGTTATTTGATGCTTTCACTTTTTTTAATGAGTTGGAGATTATGCTAATTGTGTCACATTATTAACAAGCATGGCAAATAGAATTTTCTTAGTGCAGTTTCCAAATAAAGCAGCAGTTCATTAATCCGAGAATCTAAGGAAGAATATTTCTTTAAAAATCTCCCATACTTCTCCATATGTATGTACCAGAACATACCATTTCTGCATGGAGAGAATTTTTTCATTTCTGTGCTGCTACATATTACTGAGTTGGTGATGGTGCCTTGATGTATTGTTGTTTGCTATGTCGTGACTGGTAACTAAAGAATCCAAAGGTAGACATCTAATGACAGTTTATAGTTATAGGAGTTGGCAAAATCACTTTTCTGGTATGTGCCAAACCATTTCCTTACAGTGATGTGAGGAACTGTTTGATCTAAATCATGTTAAAACACTAGTTCTTTGTTCTAGAAAATAGTTATCAGTGTACTATTGCATAGTAATATTTTCCAGCTTTTCTCTTCCATTCAGGGCTGGGAATACCTTTTCTGCTGACTCCAGTAATAACAGACATTATGTCATGTATAAAAGTCTGTTTAGTATTTTAGGATGTTCCTACCATTATAATTGAAAGATGGAGATGACAGTCTAATTGAAAATCCCACAACATATTTTAGTGAAAGTCTCCATAAGAGCTAAGTCAACAAATACAGGTATTTGTAAGAAATTATGCTTAAGAATAAATGAAAACTACCCAGCCTAGGCTGTATGCAGTAGTTCATATTCAGGCAGTTGTCTGGCTTAAGTTCTCAAGAATGACTTTTCTAATACAGAGATAAGAAGAAATGAGAGAATTGCTCACATCAGGTGAAATTAAACCAAACTTCAGATACATTTCCTGATAACTTGTGTGCACTACACTTTATTGCCTATCAAAAAACCCCAATGAAACAAGAACAACAACAAAAACCGAAAGAAAACAAAATAGAAAAACTATCTAATGGCTCATTTCATTTGACAGTTCAAATTACTTCCTGCTAAGGTTTTGATATTGCCCTTTGAGACATGTTATAAGAAATGGAGCCTTGGATGTGATTAGATCCTTGGGAAAAAATGTACATTTCTTCCCAATGGATCATCCCCAGTTGACTGGTAAAATTTATATTGAAAATAGGATCCAGCTGAGCTCTGATCACATTATCCTGTGTTATGCTGCAGTGTAACTAGCGCTAGGAGTGCTTTTAGAGAAGAATTTGTGTGTGTTCTCTGAATGAGACAGGCAGCTGAAAACACAAGGGAAATTATTTTTAGATATCAGTGAAGTCTGTTAGTACCCTGTTTCTTCTTTTGTTTCTTATTGGAGCCTCACTGTTATTTCTAGCATTTTAGGTCAGCTAAGTGTTTGACTGGACAGGCACAGGGTGTGTGTCAGCGCTGTTCACTCGATGCGCAGTATTCAGCACACTTCAGCTTTCCCTCTGGCCCTTAGCACAGACCCTGAGAACAGCTTAGTGCCTTCCATTGCCTTCCATGCAGGTATTCACCCAACTGAGCAGTGAGCAAGTGCAGGTTGTGCTTAATGATTTTCCTAACTTTAGTTAAGGCTCAGTGATGAGCAGCATCATTCACGGTTGGAGCTGGATGAATGAATGCTACGCAATCTCTGCTTTATATTCCAAGCCTTGGAGTGAGGAAGCTCCCATTCCTTTTTGCAAACTCCTTTTTCCTTAGTGTTTTCCTTTCTCCTCCAATCCCTGCCGCAGCTCCAGCATCTAGCCTGCCCAGAGTGTCTTAAAGCAGTGTCTTGATTGTGTGTTTATCAGCTGTGGGGACAATTGTCTCCTAAGCACCTATGTACCTCTCCTCAAACAGACACAGGTTTCCAGTTTTATCCAAAGGTGGCTATCAATGGAAACAGCACAAAATACTGCTATTCATATTTTTCCCTCCATAAGCAGACCTACGGATTATATCATAGAATCATGGAATAGTGTGGGTTGGAAGGGACCTTAAAGATTTTCCAGGTTCAATCCCCCTGCTATGGACAGGGAACCTTCCAGTAAACCAGGTTGCTCAAAGCCCCATCCAGCTTGGCCTTGAACACTTGAATTACTGAAATTTAGGATGATGTTTCAGAAAGTAGTTGGCACAAAGAACTGGGATGTACTTAGCAGGGATATGTCTATAGGGGCATCCTTTCTAGGCCCAAACCTGCTAGTGCTTCCCTTATGCTCTGTTGTAATGGAGTAGAAATGCTTTTGGGAGACCGGTCTGTTGTGTCTTCTGGGTGTGCAAAGCACTTTGTGCAAACTGTAGCCAAAGGCAAAATATAATCTTTTCAACCTTAAAGTACCCCTTATGTTGCATAAGGAAAGGTTTATTAGCTCTTGAATTCAAGTCTCACAGCTTGCAATTGTTTCCTCCAAAACCTTTTGTCTTAACTACTTTTATCTCTGAGGGAGTAAAGTAGATGGAAGCAGGCTGTCACCAGTGGTGGCTGGTGACAGAACAAGAGGCAATGGGCCCAAACTAAAATATAGGACATTCTTTAAAAATGTAAGAAAAATTGTTTTCACTGTGAGGATGCTCAGGCATAGGAGCAGGTGGCTTAGAGAGCTTGTGGAGTTTCCATCCTTGGAGATACATAAAACCCAACTGAACATGGCCATGAGCAGCCTGCTCTTTCTGACCCTGCTTAGAGCAAGGGAATTGGAATAGAGATTTCTTCTGCCCGCAACTATTCTATGATTCTGTGAAGTTATTGTACAGTAATTTATTTGCATATTTAAGAGTAATAACGAAGCTGTGGCTGTAATAGTAAGAGGGTGAAATGATCCCATACTTACAGTTTAAAGTGAGACCAAATGTGAATAGAAAAAAGCACAAGAATGAGTTCACAGTGGCTGGTGGTGGTTTTGTTACAGTAAAAAATTTTAGTCTTGGATAGGTTTAATTCCATTATTTTGTAACTGCCATATAAATATGTTTCATGAAAAGTTCTTGTAGCTTGTTCAAACGTATAAAATATATTACACTTGCAAATCTATTTATAGCTCACTTGCAAATCTATTTATAGCTCAGGCTGAAAATAGTAGTGCATTTATGCATGTTGGTATGTACTGCTGTTTAATGTTTTTGGTGACAAGCTAATACACATGGCTGGCAACCATGAGAACATGGCAGACCAAGAATAACACTTTGGAGTCATGATAGCTGTTTCCATGAAGGCATCAGCTTAGTGCTCAGCAGCAATAAAGAAAAAAATTATTAGGAGCACAGCTGAGAATAAAGCCAAGGAGATTGTGCAGCTGGTGGGTGTTTCTGTGGTGCTACCAGGACCTGAATCCTTTGTGCCGGTCTGGTCCTCATCACTCAGACATCAGACTGGACAAGGTTCAGGAAGGTATGACAAAGATGATCATGATGCCTAAAATCCTGGA
>WBMV01009097.1:80922-147983 GCA_013396655.1 Campylorhamphus procurvoides | reverse complement strand
GGGATGGAGGGGATGGAGGGGATGGGGAGCTGTAAGAGGCTGTGGGGGGCTGTGATGGGTGATGTGGGGCCGCGAGGGATGTTTGGGGGCTGTAAGGGATGGAGGTGTTTGAGGAGCTATGAGGGCCTGTAAGGGCTAATGGGGGCTCTGGGGGGTGACTGTGAGAGGTGACAGTGAAGGACTGTGAGGTGTCAGGGGGTGCAGGGCACTGATGAGGGGCTGTGAGAGGTGATGGGGACTGTGAGGGGTGGTGAGGGGCAGTGTTGTGATAAGACTATTGAAATTTGGCAGAAAAGAAACCCCTTTGTGGTTCAGCTGTCTTTAGAGATCAGTGGGGCTTGGGGTTGCTGGGCTTAATCTCTGGTTATAACTAATTTGGCACTGTAAGTGGTTGTGTTCAATAGGGACTTCCATGAGCAGAGATCCTCAAACAGGGCAGGTTCAACCCTTGGAGTCTGGTAATGTTCAGTAAGAACTTTCACCATCACAGACCCATGAATAGTGTGGTTTATTGAAGCAGCAGAAATACAAGAGAGAATGGCTTCAAACTGAGAGTAAGTTTAGATTAGATATTAGAAAGAAATTATTTACTCAGAGGGTGGGCAGGCCCTGGCACAGGTTGCCCGGAGAAGCTGTGGCTGCATCATCCCTGGAAGTGTCCAAGGCCAGGTTGGAAAGGGCTTGGAGCAGCCTGGGCTGGTGGAATGTGTCCCTGCCCATGGCAGGGACTTGGAACTGGGTGAGGTCTAAGGTCTTTTCCAACCTAAACCATACATGAAATACAGATTTGGAATTGCTCTGGATAAACACACTAGCTGTAGTAGAGCTCTAACAATAGTATAGTATTAGTCCAAGTAGTAATAATCTTGTTCAGAAACTGACCAAGAAGGCTCGGGAGGAGGCACAGGAGAGTAGCCCATCAGCTGTCTCCAAGGTCCTCTTGGGTTTTCCTCCTAACTAGGTGAAATTTTTACCCTTCTTATGTACAACCCAGTCTTATCCCCCTGTTCCATCGTCACACATATGATCTAGGCAGAGAGCTGAGTAATATATGAGCCGTATATGTGGGAGCATGTGTTTAATTAAGTCTGTTAGCATATGCAGGGTGTGTGTTTTAATATCTAAATGGTACTTAATCAGGAAAAAGTAACTTTTTTTTTCTTCTTTTCTTTTTTATTTCCTGTGTTGTCCTCCAAAGTGCAGGTCATACAACTTTGTTCTCTTTTGTTGGTTCTTCAGAGCCAGAACAGGACCACTGTATCTCCACAGGGCCTCCTGCTTCAGCCAGCTCAGCCTTCCCTGACATCAGCAGTGCAGGTGTCCATCCACAGAGATAACACAGAGGGTACACAGCAAAGGCTGCAGATATTGAGCCCTGGCCCTTGCCTGGCTCCTTGATCCTCATCCCACAGACACCAGTGCTGTGTGAGGAGGCCTCGGGCTGTGTGTCTGCCCTGGGACCTGGGAAAAGCCCAGTGCAAATACTAGATACAGTTGTTGCTTTAGGAAACCTTTAAAATCTGACTACTTTTGTGCTCAGTAACAATGTGACTGTTTTGTTGCAAAGCCTACAACATCCGGTACAGAAATTGGTTCATTTTAAAGATGGAGGATTTCCATAGTGTTTATTTGACTTGGCTTGGCAGCAGTGTTCTGTTTACGACTGGATAAATAACTCCCACATTAAAGATTATTAACTAGCAATGCTTCAGTGACCAATAAAGTACTAATCTTTTATATGGTGTTGTAAATGTACACAGCCTGGTAAGGCAGGATCTTGCCAAAGAGATAACAAATCCCTTACTCAGAAGGTTTACAATCTAAAGGAAACCACAAAGGACCACAAGGAAAGTACAAAGCATGATAATGAAACGTAAAACACACAGAGGACTTGTAGCCATTGCAGCTGGATTTTAAATGGGGTCTTAAGAGGGTTTTTTGTATTTACCTTAAAGCTACTGGGCAGTGATTAGAGGCAAGACAAAATCCTAGAGTGGTTTGGGTTGGAAGAGACCTTAAAGTCCATCCAGTTCCACCCCCTGCCATGGCAGGAGGACCTTCCACTAGCCCAGGTTGCTCCAAGGCCCGTCCAACCTGGCCTTGGACACTTCCAGGGATGAGGCAGCCACAGCTTCTCTGCCCAACCTGTGCCAGGGCCTCCCCACCCTCATAAAAACCTTCTTCCTGATACCTAAACTAAATCTCCCCTCTTTCAGTTTAAAGCAACCACCCCTTGTGCTATTGCTGCAGGCCCTGCTATAAGAGTCTGTCCCCATCTTTTTTCCAGGCCCCTGTGAAGTCCTGCAGATGGACACAGCACCCAGTGTGCCAGGGACAAGTGGTGAGTGTGGGCTCGGGCACTCCTGTGCCCATCCCTCTGCTGGGGGCCAGTAAGGGCATCCCACGGCTCCAAGGAAGGGCTAAGCTCCAAACTGGTGGGAAGCACTAAGCAACCCTCCTCATGTTCTTCCTTCCAGGCTTCCTTATGACTTGCTGAGAGCAATGAACTTGTGTCGTGGAGCACATGACAGAGCCTTTCCCAGATGCCATTTGTTTATTCAAATGTAAGTTGGAAATACAGTACATCATTTTATATTCACTTGTAGGCTCTGTAGGGTCCTACAGGGCACTTCCACACATGGAAAGAATTATGTTCCCTGTGCTAAATGAAGTTGAGCTTGCAAGGAAAACAGGCTTAGATGAGGATGGAAGTAGATGGAGAGGTGTAGGAAGCGATAAGTGTGGGCAGCATTTGATAAGATTTTGTAGGAGGATGAAAAACTTCCATCCGTCTTCAGCATTTATAGATCCTTTCCCTGTAGTATGTGGGGCCTATGTAGTCAGTATACTTGGGCTCCTGGTGCCCCTCTGAGGTAAAGCAGTGCTGGTATTCCCATGTCCCTTCCAGGAAACTGCAGCAGAGGGAAGGTGTTCACATGATGTAAAAAAGGAGATAAAACCCACTGGGAATTGACAGGCTTTAGGAAAGCAAGAGCAGGCACACGAGGGGTATTGGATTCCTGGAGTTTCTCTGCTGAAATGTAAACTGTGATTGGAACTGAATATATCCTTTAGCCAGAGAGTTGCTCTCAATGTTCTGAAAATAGCAATAATTGAAGGCTCTCTCCAAACCCCTGTCCTGATCCTCAGTGGTGCATGATCAAGAGATATTTCAAGAGTATAATGGTGCCACTTTTGTCACAAAAGCCTCTGCATTGCCTGATGGCTTTAGCTAATTCCAGTGCTCTGGGTGCCATAGGGGATGGTGTTCAAGGAGGCAGAGCCCTGCACAGAGATAAGATCAATGTGGGGAGATCTTTCAGGAGGGGGGCCTGTGAGATGGCAGGATAAAAGGAGACAGCAATCTGTGGACTTGCAGAGGCTGTAAAATTGCAGGTGACATGTGCAGAGTGGATGCTGGGTGTTTTGGAGGCTGCATGGCTGCAGGAACAACCTGTCAACCTGTGCTGAGGCTGTTGGACTGTCTGTGACTGTGAGTGAGAGAAAGGGTGAAAACCTGGCTTGAGTAGCTGCTTGATGACTGATGGAAATCCTGTTTGAGTGCATCTGCTTCTCTTCTTGGAGAAAGGTGTTCATTGCTGGCAGCTTTCCAGAAGCCAAGGAATGCTGAGGCTCTAAGTACTAAATCCTGTAATGGTTCAAATAGAGAGCAAGACCTGCTGACCCTCTGGGCACTGAGGACAGTGAGTCTGTGTGGGCTTTTGGGGGATTAAAGAAGGATATTCATTTGTATCCTGCAACTTCTCTGAGTTTTTGAACACTTTCGGGGGGTTTCAAATAAGTACTTCCACAACTGTTGGGTGAAATCTGTTTACCTACAGATTTGTGTCTTGAGGATGGCTTCTCTCTCTGTTCCCTGAAGACCAATAACAAGTGAGCTCATACTGAACCACTCCTTTGTGTGGGAATGTGTTTCCCCCTGAGCATTCATTTTCCTGAAGCACAGAGGAACAGAAATCTCCCTGGTGCATGCAGTTGTATATCTCTCATTTTCTTATGAAACCAGGCTGCAGTTATGGACTAGGCACTGGATGTAATGGAGGATTTTTGGCACGGGCAGTGGAGGGACTGGAAGGCTGAGCTGGGAAACGATATGAAAGCAAGAAAAGACAAGCAAGTAGGAATGGTTGGGTGGGTGGGATGGTCCATCACATGAGACCTGTCCTCATGGATGTCCAACAGCCTTGGAGAGGAGGCCAGGGCTGGTAGGGTGGGCTGGAGGGCGGCTGGAGGATCATCAGAGAATGTCAGGATGCACAGAAGGGACTTAGGCCAAAACCTAAGCTAGGCTAGTAAAACCATGGCTTTGCTGGTCCCACAGCAGTGCTGTTTGCACTGGGCTGTTTGTCTGGAAAGCTGATAAGCCTTGGCAAAGTGTGACCTCCTGTGGGTGAAACAGGGAATTACCATGGGATAATTAAGCAAATCCTTTCCCTGTCACGTGCCAGCATCTTAATGGGAGGTTTGCTTAGTGGTGTGGATCACTTCTCTCCCACCTGCAGCAGCCAGACCTGGGTTTGCTCCTCTGGACGAGCTGCTGATGTTCCTCCTGGCAATGGGGGTGAGGCTCAAGACAACGGCCCCAAAACTGGGAGAGTGCTGGTGGTTGTTTCAGTGGCACTAAAAGGAATGCTGTCATGAAGGCAGCCATGTGTTTCTCTGTGGCTCCAAGAAGGGCTCTGGGAACACTGCGTTTTCCATTTGGTTGGATGGGTTGTAGCCACCTTTTCCTGTTTTTTCGTCCCTTCCCTTGCCCCAGCTATGGCAGCTCCTGCCTTTTCGGGGTGAGCAGTCACATTGTACCAAGAATGCCACGGGAAGGGTTAGCTTCTGGTGCTCGGTGATCCTCCTGGTGTGCAGAGGGGATTTGTGAGGAAGGAATTAGTAGCTTCCCTTTAGGATGACTTCAATCCCCCTCCTCCACAAGGGGACTGTAGGTGGTGTGTAGTAGAATCTCATCATATTGCACTAGGTATTCCAGAGCAGGATGTTGCCTTTTAGATCCAGCTTTGGCTGCAGGTTCTGCTCCAGTGCTCACTACCTGGCAGGGTCCAGTGCACAGAAACCCCTCTGGCTGCTGGGCACCTTTGGACCTCTCTTGTCAGCTCCTGACTTTCTGCAGGAGGAGTTCATTGCAGAGGGATCTCACACCTGACACTTTGCCTCCATCCATGGAGTGCCTGCCTGATGACCTGTGGGATATAAGGGAATGGCTTATTTTTCAGGGTATTTTCCTAAGAAGGTGATTCTGAAGGAGTTTGGTTTATTCCCAAATGGAGGTATATCCTCCTATGAACTCCAGGGACGGTTGGTGGGTCACATGCTGCGGACATGGATCGATAGGTACATGTTGCTTGATTTATGCCCTGTGCTGTCTTTGATGATCCCTTCCTTCCCTCCGTACTCCTCTGATGAGTCCAAAGGCATCACTGCCTCTTCTCAAGGACCTCACTGGCTTTCACCAGGCAAAGCAGAACCTGTTTTTGGGGACTGGTGTCTCTCATAGCATTGTGCCTCTGCCTGCGTAGCTGGCTCTGGGTCTTCGGTGCATTTATCTCACAGTGAGATGGAGTGGGTGCAGTGAGGTCCCTGCAGAGTTCACAGCAGAGGTGACTGGGCAAGTAAGTGCAAAACCAGGCTGGGATCCCATGGCTTTGCTTTCTGGAGACTTGAGAATAGCTCAACCTGCTTGGGTGAAGGATAAGAGGATGTGGCGCCCAGATGGCATCTGCCTGGAGTGGGATCCTGTCTATCCCAGCCAAAGAGCCAGGGCAGGACCCTGGCTCTGGTCTCAAGTGGCCTTTACACCAAAATCCACGGCACTGGATGCTCTCACACCCACCTGTGTTCTCCTCTAAGGCAAAGCAGAACCTGCAATTAGTGTTTCCAAAAGGTGTGAAATGGAGCTGGAGCAAAAGCAGGCCCGGTGGGTGCTCTGGCCCAGGCCTGGTCCTTGCAGCCCTCGCACCTGCGCTGGAGCGTGAATTGCCACTCTGTGCCGTGCCCCTCACCCCTCCACACGCTCTGTTTTCATTAGTGTGTGCTCCTGGGTTAAGGACCGTTCTCACTTCCAGCTGAACAAACACTTTCCATCGCATGTAAAATCCAGCCTGGTGCTAACAGGCGTCTCCCCCCACCTTCCTCCCTCCCCTCTGCCACCTTTTGTGCAGTTGGCAGGACAAAAAAGTGTCGCTATTACCTGACTTATTATCGGCACGGGACTGTAATTTATGGCATATGCTTGGTAAAGAGCCATGCTGAAAACATTTATGGCTCTCTTAGAGTCCTGCGGGGTGGTGGGGAGGATGATGGCTGCAGAGGGGAAGCCAGTTGTTCCACCCTTGCAAAACACTGCACAGGCTAAAAGCTTCCTCTGCCTTCTGACAGCAATGCTGTGGGCAGTGGGCGCAGAGCCCTGCCCCACCAAAGTCAGAGTTGAGACACCAGTGCCCAGAAGAGATGTGAAGTTTTGCTGTCCCTGGGAAACACATTGTTTCTCCTTTTGGGTATTTATCACATTTCCCATTTTTACCACTTCTGGCCCTGTACAGTCTCACCCCTCAGGCCAGGTTCTCAGACTCTGCCTTCCTCGTATTCCTCATACATGTGGCAGAAGCTGCCCTACATGCACTAGGTCAAGCATAAGAGTTGTGGGTAAGTCTTCCAAAAAACAGGCATTACAGTGGGACAGCTGCTCTCCAGCAACCAGGTTCATGCTCTGTCTGCACAAAACAACCCAATCATTTGGTTTTCCATGTCTGGATTTGACCTGAAAATGTGCTGTGGAGAGAGGGGTCAAATGAATTGTCATTGAGGTAGGTGGGCTGGATTTGAATAGTAATCTAAGAGGTAAGGGAAAGTCATTCCTGGCAGCAGTGACTTTTCCAGTGATTGAAGAGAGACTTGTGGGAAATGGGACTTTATATCCCAGTCTTGTGATGGTTTGTGGTATGGAAATTTCACATGGGAAAGAGTTTTTGACGCTGGGCTATTTGCTGACTATTGAAAAGTTAATGTTGGCTCTTGGGCTCCTCTCAGGAAAACATCATCGTTCATCTTTCAGAGGTATTTGGAGCTTGGCTGTCTGCCCTGTCCACTTGTCCTGATTCAAAGGATGGGAGCAGAGCATCATCCAAATCATTTCCCGGCTTCAGGAGCACACTTTCCCTGAAGCTGTTTGGTTAGAGAGAGAGCATTTGCTTGGCCTGCAGTGAGCCTGGCACTCTGCACACCACAGGGAAAGATCATGTGGCAGTTTGTCCTCTTTCTTCAGTTCTGGATTTGGCAGCTGCTGGGCAAGAAGCAGGTCTTATGAGCCCTCTGCTTCATCAGTGCCATGTGTGAGTCCATGTGCTGGAGCTGAAGGATGTTCTGGCTGGGGTTATGTTGCTGCTAAGTCCTGAATGATCTCTGCTGCTTGCTGCCTGAAGGTTTGCAAGATAAAGCCTTGGGAGCTGGATAACACAAGGAGTCACACCAAGCCCATAATGCCAAGCTAATGCCACTTCCAGAGCCATCACCCCTAGCTGCTGTTTTTTCTGAACATCTTGTCTGAAGGGTCTCAAGGCTGAGGTTTTGGTCTGGGAGAATGCTTTGAGCTGGAGTTGCTTCATTCCTGCTGTAGTTGGACAGAGAGTGTGTTTTGGATGGCATTTATTTCCCCAAACAGTAGCTGTCTTAAAGTTTGCCATCTGGTGTAATTCTGTCCTCTGAGCTCCATCTGTGCTGTGCAGTGGGGAGAGGCTGAAGCCTCCTGTGAGTGAACCAGCTCATTTATCTTAAGCACTATCGGGTGGAGCAGGTCTCTCTGGAGCTGCTTCTGTTTCTTCTCACTGGAGCTTAGATGTTCAGGTGCCAAATGGTGCTAAAATCAGAGGTGAAAGCTCACATCATCTGTGGGGTCTGAGCTACCTTTTGACATTGTTCTGTTGACTGAGTTCCAGAGATCCTTTGCCCAGGTCAAATCTCGACCTGGATCCTAGAAAGAGGCCCCCTTTCCAAGCTGGTGTGAAGGCGATGGGTGGTGCTTCTAGAGCTGGATCCTGCTGATAACAGGGAAGAATCACAGTCTTGAAAGATTCCTGAGTGTCCCACAGGGTGAAAGCAGTTTGGCTGATAATAAAACCTCTGCTGAGTGCGAGATTATTCAGCGGGAAAAGGTGGGGGGAAATGGCAAGAAATACCTGTCTTAAGAGGGTTCACTGTATGTGCACCTGATAAAAATCATAACATGGGATCAGCTTTCTTCTCTGCTTGCTCGGCTTTTGGCATGTGTAACCAGGCTCTGGCAGGCAGGGCAAACCTCCTTCTCCCCAGGGTCGTTACAAAAAGACCATTTCCCCATTTAAAGAGCGTGAGGGAGGTGGGGATGGAAAGGGGAGCTGAGCCAGGCAGCGGGCGAGCCCTGCCCACGCTGCTGTGCAAGCTCACAGAGCTGGGGCTCTCCCACCCCCACCGCTCTCCACGGCGTTAGGCACGTGGGATTGAGGGGGGCTGGATGGGTATGAAAGCAAACACACATCTGGAAGTTCCTCCAGTTAATTGGGCAATTATTCATACCACTCTTGCTGGAAGCAGCCTGCTACTGCTGTGCCAAAACCAACAACAACAGACCGTGGGCGTACTCCGTCCCTGCTCGGAGTGGGGAGGCATGTGTGCAGAGGTGGTGCTGCTGAGGGCAGGTTGAGCACTGAGGGCATCGACCCACTACTCCTGGACAGCTCTGCTTGGCTCTAGAGGTGGGTGGGGAAGCCCTGGAGACCCTGGATGTGGTGAGATGCTCAGGAAGCACTTGCTTTGCAGTGCATGTGGGCCCCAGGTGGGGAGGGTGAAGCTGCTGCTCCAGAGCGCCATGAGAACCCAAGTCAATCTGCATTGGGTTTTATTAGAAGCTTGGCAGGCTGTGGTGTTGGTGAAGGTACTCCAGGCCCAGCTGTGCTCTGTAGCACTTTACTGCTTGTAAATAGTGGATTCACTGCCATTTCTGCCCAGCTCCCACCTGAACAAGGCTCTGGCAGCCCATGTTCACCTTTTCCATCTCACCTCCTTCCCCTTCCTCACATCCCTGGTTCCTCCCTAGTCTGACAGCCATGTCAATGCATGTCCCCATCCCCTCCCAGTATCTGGTGCCAGTGCTGTGCAGGTGAAGTGCTGAGGGAGTGCAGAGCTGGTAGATCTTGGCTTTGGCCGTTCATTTTCTGAGATTTGCCTGTGAGATGAGAGCTGAGTTTGAGCACTTCAGTGCGAGTGGCTTCCCCTGTGGCAGAGTTCATGGGCCTCAGCAAATCCTCAGGGAGATTATGTGCAGTGGGACCCTGGACACCATCAACTTTGAAGCAATGCCCGTCCTTCTCATCCCTGTATCCGGTGGGACAGAGGGTTACTCCCGAGGCTGAATTCTCTGTGAATGCCTGTCAGTGGGACAGACCACATCTTGAAAGCGTTCCTCTGGAACCATGGCTGACTGCTGTTTGAGTGCATTGCTGTTCCCTCCTCACTGCTGAAGCCCACAGGAAGCCTACCCCTTCCAGCAGAATCTCTGTGATTGAGAGAAATGAGCCCCTTCTCTCAAACCGTGCCTGCCACAAGGACCTGGGGCTGCTGCCTTTGGTCCATCTGCTTCCCACTTTGCCTGAGAGTGCATCTCTGGCACTGGGAGAAGTTGTGGCAGCCTCAGAAGTGCACGCAGTGCTGGGCTCCACCAGCATAATTGGAGCCAGCTTCAGCCAAGCCCAGCTGGGATGTGGAAGGAGAAGAATTCCCGTGGTTCCCTCTTCCCTTGTCTTTTCCCCTCTGCCATGAGATGGATCTTCTCTGAAGAAATTTAGTGCCATTAACTCAAGATCTTCCTTAGGATAACATAAATCAGATAGACAGTTTGGCTCCAGGATGAACGTGCAAACGTAAGCAGGGCTGTCCTGGGTCACGCCATGGAGCTGTCGAGTGCAGGATCCTCTCCACAGCATCGCTGGAGTGAGTGCTCTAGGAAAGGGCTGGAAACAATGCAGGCATAGCATGTGTTCTCCTGTCTCTTCTCTGACAACCCATGGATGTGGTGAAAGGTTTATCTAGCGAGTGATCAGCAAATATTTTCTATCTTTTTTTGTCCATTTTTGAAGTGTCTTAGAAGCAGCAGTGGTGCTAACTTGGAAAGGCTTGGGGATGTAAAGTTCTCTGCAAGAGCTTTAATAGTGGTCTCAAAAGTACTATGAGGACATCTTGCTTCTATGAGGACATCTCACCAGCAAAAAACACTGGAGAGAGGGGAACATGGTTCCTGGTTTTACAGGAGGGAGCAAAGAATTTAAGTGGCTTATCCAAAATCTCACTGGGAATCCTTAACGGAGTGTGGTGTTGAAAAGAGATTCTCAGGCTCCTGTGACTGTCCAGCTTTCCTCTTTGATAATCACCCACACAGAGATCTATCTAAGTTAGGATGGGAACTGACCCTTAAGGGGATAATGTGGAAATAAACCTTAATGAAGGGAAAACCATCCTTACTGTCCAGCTGGATGACTGTGCTGCAGAAGTAGGACATTGCCCAGGTGGGAGAGGCCAGCCAACAAAACCCGCTTTGGCAAAGTTTAGGAAGTGGAAACATTGCTGAGGGTCCAGCTGAGGAAGTATGATGCTGAAGGCACTCAGAAAATCAAGATTTGTGGTGAACAACAGTGCTGGGGAACAAGGAGAGAGCCTGGGACAGGATCTGCTGTTCGGCCAGAAGGGATAGGGTAGAGCTGCCAACCATGTGGAAGGGATGGAAAGGTAGGAGGGTGTATGGAGCTGGGCATTGAAATGGAACAGCCGAGATACAAGCACCAAGGGACAGCTCTCGCTCTCACTGAAGGGAATGGACTGACTCCCATTGACGTCAATGAGGGCTGAACTGGGACCCTTGCGAGAAATATATTGAACACAGACAAATCCAGCAAAGTCAAACCAGATGATGCAGGCCTCTTAATACAGTCACAGGGAGCTGATTGCGAAACCTCCTAATGAGGCAGTTCTGTCAAGCAGCCATCTCCAAGCCCAGTAGGCTCTAGCCTAGGAGAGGAACATGGAAGGCTGTAGTCCTGGAGAAGGCACACCCAAGATGGACGGCTGAAATGGCATGGGATGGGTCCTTATTTGTGCTTCAGCACAATCCCGCTGGCCACCTGGTTTGTGTGACCTCCTTAACTACCTTACCATAGCCCAAGTGCTTCTCCTTGAGCCTCCCCAGTCCCAGTGATGAAGCTGTTCTGAAGCTGGAGGCATGGACAGACTGGGCGAGTCGTCACAGAGGAATACACTGCTGCACATCAGCTGGCAGTGGGGGGCATTTGTGTGCACACCCTTAATCCATGGCACATGCAAGTCAATTCGAGTTAGCCAACGTGACAGAACCGCACCGAGCTGGCTGAAATGGCCTTATTTGCACGGACTAAGCGAATGCACATGGCCTGCAACGCTGACACACAGGAACTGCTCACCGCGTGATAGCCTGGGCCTGTTTGCGCTCAGCCTCTGACTCATCGCCCCAAACTCTTCCCTTGCTGTGCTTCCCAGTCCCTCGTTCCAGGTTCCCAGTGCCCGGTTTCCTCTGCGTCAAGGGATGTCTGCGATCCTACCGCAGCCCCTTGTCTGTCCAGAGAGGAGTTTTGGCAGCTGCCCTGCTCTGTTCCACAGAGTCTCGATGATCTCCGCTGGGTTCAGGCCCTCCTGGTCCTCTTTGGAGGCTACTCAGACTGCCAGGTCCCTGTGGGGACCCAGGTCACGGCTCAGAGTGTATCACCTCACTGAACAAACCCTTCCCAGCCCAGCAGGCCTCCTTTGGCACCAGGACGTGCCTCTCCTCCATCTTTACTCATGTTCCCCACTTGGAGAAAGCAATGAGTCAAGATAAGGCTCTACCCTTAGAGAGTAAGAAGACCCTAGTGGGATCAGCATTTTCTCTTTGCACAGTGGGAGTTTGGAAAAGGTGATGAAGTGGAAAGGAGAGGGCAGGATGAAATTGCTAGTATGGAATATGAAACTGAAAACAGAAGGAGCTGAGTTTCTGTGTGCTCCTGAGGATGTGGGCCTCTGAAAGGGACCTGGCTTATCCCTGACCGAGCCCAGGTTCAGGCTGAACACCAGAAACTTCAGTGAAACCACCCTTACTTTTCACCATCTTGAAACAGAATTCAGTCCTGAAAGATCCATCTCCCCTAAACCTGGAGTTTCATGTCCTAGCTGTGGTATGAAAGAAGGGAACTAAATCTACTGATTCATAGGTGGAAAATTCAAAGGAATGGGAAGAGAGCGCTGGAATGGAGACAGGCAGGGGGCATTGTTGCTCTTAAAATGGTCCTGCACTGCGTGTGCAGCTTAGATGTTTTGGGAAGAGTGGAATTTCACTTTTGATTCCCCATGGATAGACTGGTCTGAAACTTTGCCTTTTCTTCCTGGATCCACTGAAATAGCAACATCTTGGGCAGGGACCAGTTTCCTTGATGTAAGAGCAGTGCTTGGGGTGAACCCAAGAGCAGACACAGGGACAGGTAGTAAACACAGGGACAGGTTACCCACAGTGGGCATTGAGGCATTGCCTGAGCTTCCAGGAGTGGAGTGAGGAAAGCCAAAGTGCTGGAGCCAGCAGACATGAAAGACACCAGGAGGGGCCTCTTTCAAGTATACCAGACACAAAGTGAAGGGTGAAGAAAGTGTGGGCTTGCTGCTTCCTGGGGCAGAGGACCTAGAAACAAAGGGCATGGAAAAGGCAGAGATATTCAATACTTTTCTGACACCAGGATTAATAACATTTAGTGTCTTTTTTAATGGCTTAAGAGTGCACTCTCAGTGAGATTGGGGGCAACCAGCTGATACCCCAGAGGGCACAGCTGCTGCTCAAAGGGCACTTCACAAGCTGTCGTCTGTCCTGTGCTGTGATGTGCCTTTCAGTGCTGATGGCCTGGCTTTTCTCTGCTGCCTGTGCTGCTCTTTTGCTTCTTGCTTCCATTTCAGGCAGCCCTCTTTCTTTGAAGGTGGTAGAAACAAGCTTCCCTTCTCCCAGTGAGCAGCTGAAGGGACTGTGTCACACCTTGGTGAATGAAATTTGAACCTTAAGCCATAGTTTTTCCCACAGTAATAGTATTATCACGATGTAATCACTGCACTGACATGGGTAAGCTACTGTATCAGCCTAATGTATTTTTGCTGCTGACTTTCCTCTGGGCCATGAGGTGGGAAAGGGGTTGGATCTGAGAGGAGGTGTGAGATTGAAAGAACCCTGCTCTGGGTTAGGTCTCCAGCCACAGCCTGGCACAGAGCTGCATCCATCTCCATGCAAACTGGCACATGGGGACTGTGTTCCTGGACAGGAGCAATCAGAGTGGTTTGCACTGTGTGGTGAGGTAAAAGTGTTTCTAGAAGCACCCAGGAAAGCAGCAGCAGCAGCAGCAGCATCCCCACCTCCTCAGGCACACCCAGCTGCACAGCAGTACAGGCGATGCCGTGTCTCCCAGACAGTATCTGGGACAGCCTCCCCCATCAGTGCTCCTACTTTTCCTTATTCACAGGCATATCACAGAGTGAGGTGTTATTATTTCTGAGGCTGATTTTTCTCTCTCCCTTGTCTTTTTATAGCAAACACTGCTCCTCTTCATGTCCCAGAACTGTTCCCCTCCCTCAGATATCTGTATGGGGATGTTTATTGACATGACAGCATGCAGCAGTCAGTGCTGCCAAAGTCAACGTGTCCCGTGTCTGCTGAGGGCAGGTTGGAGCTGTCAGCTCTGTGTCTCCTGAGAGATACCAAGGTTGTTTGTTGACTTTGCCTTTGGCTGGTGTTAGATAAACAGTGATCATGTATTATTTTTGTGCTTCTTCCTATGACCAGCTCAAGCACTGTAGTGGGCACATCAGTCACTGACATCAATTGTTTCTCCTGGATTTCATTCTGAGTGTTTGATGAAGCCTGGAGAAAAGACACCATTACCTTTAAAACTCATCTGTAAGGGTGAGAAAATCCTGAACCCCCTGCTGTTTTGGGGCCTGGCCATAGTTGAAGCTGCCTGGCATTTTTGGGTGCTGGTCTCCCAAGGTGGGGTGTTGCTTCTTTCCATCAGGTATTAGTGCTCTCAGTCATTCTGTTTATCTGTGTTAAATTCTGTGTTTTATGGTGGTGACATCCTCAGTGCAAAACCAGAGACAGCAAGCCTGGACAGCCAGCTCAAGGAAACCTCCTCTGCCAGGGCTCTCTCTTCTCTGGTGGATCCTCTGGCATCCAGAAAAGTGTGAGTCCCACCCAAAGTTTCTGCATAAGGAAACTTCAGGGAAGCTCTGTGTATTCTTTTCTGGTGTCTGATAGAAGTTAAACTCTCACAGCAGCTTTCTGTGTGGGCTTCCCCCATGCAATTGGTAGAAAAGAGGGATCTCATGTTACAGGTCGAGTCAGACCATCAGCTTCTTGACACCTCAGTCTGATTTAGGGGAAATTTACCAATGGCTTCTGAGCTATTAGTGATGGATGAACAAACACAAATGGCATGATTGCTTAAGTTTTGTTTCCACTGGAAACCAGGCTGAAACAGCCAGCTTCACCTTTCCCTGTGGGACAGCTTGTGACCAAAAGCATCACAGAGGTAGAGAACAATGCTTCCTAGTTCCTGCATGGGATCTTTTGTTGGTGTATACTTGTTCTGTGCCATTGGAACCAGATGCTGATATGAAGCAGCTGCCCTGGAACTGCACATCCTGTTGTGCTGGGGTTTCAAAGAACAGGTACACAGGGATAAAAAATGGGTGAAGAAATGCTTGATCTTGGGCTTCTGACAACAGAGAGCAAGAGCTGCTGACACAGTGGGGACACAGAAGTGAGACCAGTCACGTTCCCAGGTGCTGGAGCCTTTCAAAGTAACTCTGCTGGCCCTGGTGGGATGGGCTTGCTATAGACAGGTACTTCCCACTGGACTCCAATGAGCAGGAGGATGAAGATGCTGGGAGAGGTGACCCAAATAGTTTTCAGTCTGCTTGGCTTTCCTGATTACCTAGTACTTTTTTTTGTAGCAGTAAAGTAAAATCTGGGGGCCAGTCTCCCTCTGCAGCACAGCAGAATCATTATATCTTAGAGTGTCTTGAGTTGGAGGGAACCACAAGGATCACTGAGTCTGACTCCTGGCCCTGCACAGACACCCAACAATCCCACCATATGCTTGAGAGCATTGTCCAAATGTTTCTTGAACTCTGCCAGCTTGAGGCTGTGACCACTGCCCTGGAGAGCTTGTTCCATTCTACAGCTGCTCTCCAGGGGAAGAAATTTTCCCTAATATCTGACCTAAACCTCCCCTGACACAACTTCATGCTTTGGTTCTTCACCCTGCATCAATAAATTATGCCTGAACTATGGGATTAGAGCATGTCATGCTTTCCTTCCAGGCTCTATGTCTAGCTTTCCTTCCCCAAAAACACAGCAAGGGAGAGGGCAGGTCAAACAGTCTGTAGCTGGTGTGAGTGATGGTTCAGCACAATCAACATATTTTGAACCACAAAAATGGTGAGCAGAGTTGCTGCTCTGGTGTGATTCAGGGCTCTTTAAGAAGAACAGAGGAGATAAGGAGAACCAGGCAAACTGTCCTTGGAAAGATAAACACAACAATATAGAGTGAGTTACTGCTGAGTTAGGAAGAACAAATGCTGTGAGCAGCAAAGGTATTTCTAGACAAAGAACTGCAAACATTTTAAACTGGAGCCAGAATAACGACACCATGAGCAAGTGGGCAGGCTGTGACCTCCTCTGAGCCTGAAAGAGGAGAGTTGGCAGAGCTCCCCAGCATACAATTTCCATGTCTCTGGTGCTCTGCACACATCTGCCCAGTGCCTTGAGGTCCTGCTAAAGGCAGGGCATATCACTGCTTAGGGCTGTGTGTGAGTCCAGGACAGCATGTGCTGCTTGGGCTGACTGACACTGGCACTGAGTGGGAAGGATGACTTGTTTTGCTGTGGAGCTGTGATGTGATTTAATTCCCACCAAATATCGGTGCTGAAATGTGTTCCTGGGTCCCACAGTTTAGGCACAGTTGCTGTTTCTCTGGAATATCTTGTACTTCTCAGTCCTCAGCATTGAAAAACTTGGAGGTAGAAAAGATGAAGAGCTGAAAGACCTTATTTCTACATTACAAGAAGTGCTCTTTCTGGCTCCTTTCTGTCATGGCCAATCACACTGCCAGTCTCCCTTCCCCAGCCCTTCTCCTGGCATGTGGTGGGATTCTTGGGGTTGTCCTGTGCAGGGCCAGGAGCTGGTCTTGATGATCCTTGTGGGTCACTTTCCAACTCAGGATATTCTATGGTTCTATGATTCTTCTACTCCTCTGTAACCATCCATTGCCTTTCTGCCCCATCCTTCACCTCCCTCCTGCAGCCTCCCTGGGGCTGTGATGCCACAGAGCAGATGTGCTTGCAGGGGTGGATGGAGGTGGTTCCTGCCACGCCGACGCTGTCTGTGAGCTGTCTGGCTCCTTGTGCAGTTCCTGGCACAAGTCCCTGCATGGCAGCTCTGTGCATTGTGGTCATGCAGCTGCTTGTGGAGCCAGCTCATGGCTGCAGTATTCCATGCATTTCCCACTGCTTGCAGCACCCATGCAGTCGTGGATGGCAGCTGGCAGCAATGTGCCAAGCAGCAGTAATGCAGTCACATGTGGGCATGCCAGCATTGTCTTGTGGCGGTTGTCTGTGGACATATCAGAACAGCCTGGCTCTAGAGCCATGTGCTTTACCATGTGGGTCTCCCTCCTCCCTTAGTGGGTCATACAAGGTGACATCTGGAGGTCCCTTCCAGCCCCAACCATTCCATGAAGAATTAATTCCCCCTCCACAGGGGAGGATGTTCTTGTACAGAGGTGAGATGGCACATGGGATCTTTTTCTGTGGGGTGATGCTCCCCTGCTGTGGCAGGGAGTCTTGGCATTCAGACTCAAAGAGGAGAAGTGCAGTGAGTGTTTTACCAGGAAATGAGCTCAAGGAGCTGGGTACTCAAGTGATAAATTGCTGGAGTGTGTAGATGTGTGTCCTATAGCCCTGTGCAGGAGCTGGGCTAGAGACCAGGAGAGCTTTAGAAACAAACAAGACAGCAAAGACATATCATAGGGCCATGGAGAGCAATCTTGAGCATCCAAATGTTTACCTTCCTAATGCTGCTCCTGGGAGCTTTGACTGCTTGAGATGGTAGTGCGTGCCTGTTATCTCAGTCAGGCAGGCTGAAACACCCAGACACTGTAAGATTTTTCTGCAAAACGAACCTAAAAAGCTTGCTTGGGCCTGTGTGCACACCAGTCTCCCATGGCAAGGACTATCCATTTATAAAACCATTTTGCAGCATAGTGGGAAACAGAGATGCTGAGGTTAATACAAATTGCAAGTCCTGCTGGAGTAAACATGTTCCCTCTCTAAAAGCATTGCCCTGGCTGTGGCTCCAGGCTGTGCTGGGCCACAGAGGTTCATGCTGTTCATCAGGATCCTTGCACACCTTGCCTCCACCCAAGGCCACTGTCTTGACTGGTCCCCAGCCTCAGCATGCCTTCTGCTCCCTGCCATCTGAGGACGTGCAGGAGCTGCTCCTGCGTCACCTGCAGTTGCTCCATAACAGGCAGGGGAAGGAGACTGACAGTGGCACAGAGGTTCACTGGCATGCTCCTTCCCAGCCTCCAGGTAACACCACTGAGGCTGGCTGGGATGTTTTGGTGTGTGGACAAACTTCTGCAGCAAATGGCAGTGAGGTGAGTGATGCTTGAGGCCTCCCTCACGATTTCAGGGCAGAGCAGGGTGTGCACGTCCAACAGAGACACCCTTGGGACTGACCCTGCTGCAGCCCAGCCCTCTGTGCATGCACAGCTACAGGTGCATCCCACCATGGGGAAGGACAGTGTCCTTATGCTTTGCAAACCCTTTCTGCCTGTGGCTGAGGACAGCAGGACTGAAGCAGAGGGACAGCAAGTGTGCCATGTGGCATCCCAGGGTCTCTGCCTGCAGGGGCAGAGGTCTCCCTTGGCTGCAGCAGCCCTGCTCTGTCTCAGACACAGCCTCCTGTGAGCACCCCAGGCAGGCCCGCGGCTCCATCACCTCCCGCACCGGGGGTGTGCCTGCCTGGAGCCGGGGCTGCCCAGGGGAGCTGCTGTGGGACAGGCACACACAACCACTGGTTCTCTGCAGCCCCTGTTCACCGCCAGTCCTGCCACGGTGCCCTCACTTTGCTTCTGCTGCCACGCCTGTGTGTCCTGACACACTGACTGCCTTACACCGTGAGACCAGGCAAGCAGCAAGAGGCAGCAAAGGTTTTTTGTCTGTTCACACAGAGTTCAGGCTCTCCCCATACTCACACACAGCATTATGAGCAGGGCAGGGGTACGGCGTCAAGTGACAAAGATTGGTGGGGATGGGGCAAATGCTCATCCCAGAGCAGAGAGAAGTGAAAAAAGTTACAGAGAAGACAGTGAGGAGCTGCTTCAGAGGAGCCTCCTGCTGAGCCCTGAAGCTCCATAGGCCAAATCCTCAGCCTGTGCACAGATGTGGGCACTGAACTGCTCGGGGACAGTGTGAGGTGGCTGTCACAGAGCTACACCCACAGCTGGGAACCTGCACCTCCAGACAAACCCTCCTGCCGAGCTGCTTGTGACCCTCATGGCACACCTGGCCAGGGCTGGTCGGGGCAGCCACAGAGATCCACCCTGGCACAGGAGCAGGGCCCCAGGAGGGAGCAGCATCCCAGCCACAGTGCTGCTGGCAGCGAAGCTTGCCAGGGAATTACAGATTAATGTGGAACTGATCTGAGATGAAACACTTTGGATCAGGACCACAACCAAAAATATTTCGAGTCGGATCAAACTGAACCAAACAAATCTGTTTGTTTCCTGCTTTCCCAGCAGACAGTCAGTCTTAAAGGTCACAGAGCTGAGAAGTGTGGCTGGGCACAAGTGGATTTTCCTTTAGGAAAATTACAATGACAGAAAATCCCTGACCAGTTTTGCCCTAGGGGCAAGGAAGGGGGTGATTCACCTCTCCCAGTTTTAGGCCCCTTTGTGAGAAGCTTAGATTGGGAGTCCTGAAATAGAGTTTGGCATCTCCATCCAGCACAGAAGTCCTTCTCTCTGAGGGACAAGGGCAGCAGGAGTGATGGCTGATTCCCTGCATACTGAGTGGAGGCTGGGACTCCTTAAAGCAGCCCTCCAAACTGCTGACTTTTGGGAAGTGGGAGCCTTTCCAAGCCTTGGGGACGTGGTGTGAAGGTATGCAGACAGGTTTAGGCAGAGAGGGGACAAGAACAATCAGAGTTATCCCTCTCGACAACTGCTTCTTTGATAACTCCCTGTGTTGTTAGCCAGCATCACCCAGTGACTCAGAGAGGGAAATGTGCAGGGACAGGCTTTGTCACTGTCCCAGCTGCTGGGCCCTCATTCTCTCTCCAGAGCAGGGCCCTGATTTTTGATCCACAGCTCTATGGGTGTGCTGTGGACCCTGGAGCAGCTGGTGAGGACAGGAGCAGCCTGAGGGCTGCTCTCCTTCACTGGTGTCTCGCTGCAGGCAGCCACGTCGGAGGAGATGCTCAGGGCTGCAGAGCTGCTGGCCCCCACCCCAGTGCAGGTCCCTCTGTGCTGTGAGGTTACCTCAGGGGCCAGCTGATCCCCGAGGTGATGTCACCCCCCAGGTTTCTCTGCAGGTGGGATCACACGGGAGGCCCTGCAGCCGTGGGAGAGCACGGCGAGGTGCTGGCTGCATGGCCAGCTGCGGGTTCCTGTGGGAGCCCGGCCCTCCCAGGCAGGTGTGCTGAGGGAGCGGGCCCAGGACATCCTCCCGGCAGCCAGGGATGCTGCTGCTGGAGGAGCAGTGCAGAGCCAGCTGTGTGCAGGCAGCTGTGTGCTCAGAGCTGTGTGCAGGAGCACACTAGGCTGCTCGGCCTGTGACTCTGTTGCTGTCCTCCTGTCTAACTGATGCAGGCTATTTCCCAGACTAAGAACGTGCCCTTCAAATTTGGCAGTGTCTCTTTAATTCAAAGAGCACTTTTAAGGTGCTCAGATGTATTTGGCAATTGTGGCCTGTTTTTATTTGTAAAATGATAGCATATGATATCAAAAGTCTGTTTTCGTTGCCCTTGTTGAAAGAGTGGCCAAATGCAAATACATTTAGAGAAGCAAACCGGATTTATAAACTTCCTTTTGCTGTGCCTATTATACGGGTGGCAAGCTGGGACCTTGGGAGTGTCTCTCCTTTTGCAGTTTGGGAGCTGGGTGCTGGATGAGGAGCAGCGACAGGGGGTGCTCTGACCCTGCCCGCTGCATGCCCAGTGCTCACACAGCCCTGCCTTGCCTGAAGCCAGCGGGGAGTGGAGGGGAACAGCCTGTTCATTTTGGGAGTGGATCTGCTGGAGGTGACTCCCATGGAGCCCCGGGAGGAGCCCCTGTGCCTTCACCAGGCTCTGTTGGGACACGGCTATACCAAGAGGTGCCTGCAGACTCCTTGGCTGCCATGGTCTGTGGAGTGCCCTCATGGGGACTGGGCCTGGTGTGCCCAGGGCTACACCACAGCCAGGGCCCAGGAGAGCTCCTCCCAAACCTCTGAAATGCTGTGGACAGAGCTGGACGTTGGGATCATTGCTGGACGCTGGGATCATTGCATGCTCCCTTTAACAGGTCCCTGACTGTATTGTTTCCCCCCTGCCACCCCAGTAGCAGTGTTATCTGTGGAAGATACCTGTGTTCTGGTGCATTTTTCCTGTTTTCTGGTGCATTTTTCCTCTCTCTGTGCCTGTGGCTCATCATGTGCTATGGAGGGTGTGGTGCCCAGGGAGCCCTGTGCCCTGAAGAGGGGAACAGTGCCCTTGTGGGAAGTATCTATGCAGTGGAGGGATTGGGCAGGGTGCTCCAAGCTTGTTTTCCATGTTCACCCTTTTGCAGACCTCCATATCTGATTTTTCTCTTGCTGTCACAGTTTTCTCTTCAGGAAAATGCAGGGATCATCATATCTCTACATAAGGCCATGTTGAGGAAAACTGTGAGCCAATACCATCAAGGGGATTTGTGTTCATGGACTGCCCCTTGTTCTCCTCCAAACAGCTGCAATTCTGCCTACTGCATCTCCTGACCTGCTCCATCCTGGGACACCCATACTCCTTCCCCACCACTCCCTGCATTTCTTACCTTCACTTCATCCCCTTGTAATGTCCCAGAGGCCACTCTTGTGGAAGTTCTTCCAGAAACCTGGTGGTCCCTACCCCTAACACCTAATGGATGCAGTTGCCCAGCCCAGTGCCATGGGAACACCACCTCACAGGTCTGTGGGTGCAGCCCCCAGGTGCTGTGCATGTGTGCTAGTGCAAGCCCAGAAGATGCAGAGCTTGTGCAGCATTAGCAGCACTGAGTCATCCTGATAGTCCAGAACATTTAACATTTTATTTCTAGCATCAAGGCTCTTTTCCCAAAAGGATCTGAAATCCTGCATATACTGTTGCTGGGTGTGACCTGGATCTTTTCAACTAGGCTCATGGCACTGGGGAGGAGGGTGTGGGACCCCCATCTGCCCCAGTCTGATGGGGCATGTGAGGCTGTCCAAGACCAAGATGGGCTCCAGGGATGTCGGAATGGCAGAGGTGGGCACAGGGGACAGAGGGGTAACCTCCTTGGTGGCGCAGGTGGTGTTGTCTATGCTCTGCCTGCAGCAGGCTGGGTATGGCTCAGGGTGTCAGCAGGGATGTCCTGGTCCTCAGGGTCCTGATGGAGCCAAGAGCTGCCCCGCTCCACCAGCTGTGCCCCTGCTGCCAGTCCTGCAGCCCGCCAGGTACACCCACCCTGTGCCCAGGGAACAGCTCCTGCCCCGGCTGGCACTTCCCAGCTGGAAACACAGGCAGAGGGAAGTGATTCACTCGAAGCCACCCAGTGAGTTAATGGCAGAGCTGGGAATAAAGCACAAGTCTTCTCCTGCTCAAACCACTCACTCAGCCAGCTCCTCCGGGGAGGTCGAGTGCGTTCGAGGGGACCGGGAACACTTCCCTCGCCTGCTTCAGCAGTTTCCAAAGAATCAGGGCTGCAGACATAACCCAGTCCCAGCTTCACAGCAGATGCCCTGTTCCAAGCTGCACTTGCAAGACTGGTTGCTTAGAAAACGATAATGAGCCCAAGGAATGAGGAGGAGAGGGGTGGTGAGTCGGGTCCCAAGGCCCTGACTCCAGCCCTCGTGCAATCACAGGCAGGGCGAGGTGCCCGGAGGTTCCAGTGTGGGGTCTAACAGAGCAGCCAGAGCAGCTTAATGATTTACTGCCCTTCCTTTGCTGCTGTCGCTGTGTGTGCTTGGCCATGTGGCCTCTGGCAGGGCTGGCTGTGGCACAAGGGGATGCCACAGTGTTCTCCAGCCCAGTCTTATCTCCCTTTATCCCATGGGCAGAGCTGGGTGCTCCTTCTTGCCCCTCAGAGTGCTTCCCCTCCCCGGCACCCAGAGTTGGGATCTGGCATCTGCCAGGACTGTCTGCTCCCCACCAGGGCAAGGCAGCTCCACCATCCTCTTCCTCCCTGCTCCACTGCCTCACTGGGTCCTGGCTTTTGCAGCAGTTTATCTCTGTTTCCAATGTGCAGGCCAAGCCAAGCCGTGCATGTTCCTTGTTTGCTGGTTGTTTCAGCCCTGCTCCGTGCCAGTTGTGGTGGCAGCCGAGCCCACAGCCACCACAGGGCTGGACCTTGCTGAGGCTCTGAGCTGTGCTGGGGCACAGCCGGGCCAGCCCAAGGTGGCTGTGGTGGCAGGAGGCACCAGCCCTGGAGCAGGGGCTGTTTGTTTACCCTGGGCCACAGGCGCTCGAGCGAGTCTGCGGGGCACAGGCCAAGCCACAGTGTCTGGAGAGTGACTGGGAGAGGATGGAGAGCACAAGGCGTGGGAGCTGTGGTTTCTGCAGGCAGAGAGGCCAGTGTACAGCTCTGGCAGTGGCAGGAGAAGTGGTCCCTGGGTTTGGAAAAGAGAGCTGGGGAGAGCCCCAGCCCTCTGTGGTGCAGCTGAATGGCTCTGCTTGGGTTTCCAGTGGCTGCTCTGGGTGTTGATCTCATGTCTGCTCTCCCTCCTGCTTCAGACTGGTGGAGCAGTGGTGGGAACCCAGTGGCTCCTGCTGCTCTGGAGCTAGGAGGGTCCCCAGAGGTGCTGCTCTCCTGGCTTGTCCCCAGCCCAGTGAGCCCAGTGGCTGCAGCTGTGCAGATATTCTGCCTGCTCTGCCATCCTAGAGCCCACGTGAGATGGAGTGGCTGGCTGGAGATGCCACTCTGACACAGGGGCAACTCTCACCCCTCTATGGCTGTCTGAAGTAAGTTGGCACATGCTCATTTCTCCCTTTCCTAGGAGAAAGGAAAGCACAGTCCATTGCCTGAGTCTGCAGGGTTTACTGGGGTGGAGACCTTGGTGAGATGCTGACACCTGAGCCATTTGTTTCTCAGCTGACTGGCTTGTCCCTCCTCCTGGCCAGGTCGGGCTGTTACCTGGACCATGCTGAGGAGGGTGGGTGGGTGGATGAGATAGTGCAGTGCAAGGAGCTGTGGAGCTCTCAGGATGGGACAGAGGTCCGTCCTGATGGCAGTCACTGTGCTGTAGGGACATGGATGGAGTCCTCTGCCCTGCAGTAACCACACCCTGGTGCTAGCAGGGTCTGACTGCTTGCCTGTGGCCCAGCACCCCAACCCAGACCCTGAATCCCTCCAGCACACATGGACATGCTTGGTGCTTAGATGGGGAGATGTGGCAAGAACTGGGGATGGCCTGCTGCTGCTCCAGTACCCAGGGAGAGCTGCTGGGATGGCTGCAGAGCCAGCACCCTTGGGGAGGCGAGGGGGTGGATGTCGGCGTCCTCTTCTGCACCTCATTAACAACAAGGCGTCCCCTGTCACCAGCTCGCCACAGAGCCCTGTGTGGAATCCCGTTTCCCTTGGGCTGCACCACTCCCTTCTCCCCCGGCTGCTGGAAGCACCAGGGAGTTGCTTACAGCCTTGCCAGGCCGGCAGTGAGCTGGGAGGGCTCCAGCTGGCGTGCCATGGCTAGCCCCAGGCTCTGCAGCCCTCTGACACAGGAACCCCAGTGGGAAAATTATTCCCACCCGGGCAAGCGGTCAGAAATTGGGGCCAGGCTCTGTTCCCTCGCTCTGTGTGCTCTCAGTGTTGGGACATTGTTACTGTCACTGCTTGAATCGTGCCTCCTTTGAGAGCTGGGGCAGGGGAAGGGAGGGGCTGCAAACATCCCTGTCCTTTGGTACATGGTCCAGGGCGAGGTGGTGTCCTCAGCCTGACAGCACAGTCCCCAGCCCCATGTCCAAGTCCTGTCCATGCTCAGGAGCTGCAATGAAGAGCTGGAGTGGTGCAATCGTGGAGCCCAGCTGGGCTGGCACATGCCTGGACACCTCTTGGTGTTGGGTCTGGCTCCTCCTGCCAGAGGTGCTGCTGTGGCAGGACAGGATGCAGCAGCCTCCTGGGATGAATTATCACCCTGCAGCTGCTGAGGACGGCAAGACTGTTACGCTTCCCTGACAATCTCTTTATACCAATTTCATGCCTCAGATCTACCCAGGATCTGCCCTTTTTCTATAGGAGAATAGCATGCGAGGGGCTCCTCCTCCACCCGCAGACCCTGGCCCGCCGCCACTGCCTTCGGAGGCCATGGCAAAGTCATGCCACACTTTAATTACATCAATTAATTCCTGAATACCAGCCTTACTATGGCATGGGGCAGGGCAGGGGGGCCGGGAACCAGGAGCACAAACGGGCTCTTGTATTGTCCTCCCATCTCATCTCCTGCCAGGTCCCGCTGGCCTGCCCCCACACTCCGAAATGCTTCAGCATCCTTGTGGCTTGCCCCAGGCACTTGGCTCCAGCTCCCCTCCAAACTGGATGCCCAGGACCCTTTCTGAAGGCTCCTTGTGCCAGAAGAGAAAGAGTTGGGAGCTGTGGAAGTCAGGGAGGGTCAGAGGCCCAGGGAAGCAGGCAGTGTTGTGCCCATCCCTGGGGCCACATCAGGGGTGCCATGGTCCATGGCTGGGGAATGTTTCTCAGGGTGTGAGTTTGACTGTGGCCATGCTTGGCTGTGACCCTGTGAGGATGCCCAAGACAGCCAGAGGTCCTGCTGACCCCATGGCTCCAGGAAATGTTGCTTTGCTCCAGTTGCATGTTAGCTCCACAGTGGTTCAAAGGTCTGGGAAGTTCACGTGTGAGCTGGCTCCCATGGCCCCACTCTCCACTCCCATGGCAATCTCAGAACCTGCCCTGGGCTAAATCTTTATTCTCCAGCGGCAGCAGCCAGCCCCTTGGTGCCCCCCAGGCTGTTTAAAGCCTCCAGGGCCATGGAGGATGGCCAAGGAGTCCTTGCTCAGGCCTGGGACTTGTGGTCCTGCAGTAAACAGCCTGAGGAACTCGGGGCATTTTGGCTCTCTGGGTCGTTTCTTGCTGTTGGGATGGTGGCATCATCCCAGCCCAGAGCCCCCTGTCCAGGAGGGTTGTGCTAATGGTTGAAGCCTTGATGCTGGACAAGGACCAGAGGCTCAGTGAAGTCCAGGAGAAGGGCATCTGAATGCTTGTTGAACTCTTGAGTGTAAACTGTGCAGCTATTGGAACTGGTTTGCTGTGGGGCTTGGGATGTGCCCTGAGCAGCCACCTGAGTGCCATCTGCCCTCCTTTGTCATGACCCTCAGAGCCTCTGCCCAGAAACACTCTAGGAAACACAGGTTGGTCTGTGCTACGCTCCTTTCTTGGTCAGGGTTTACTGTCAGAACTGTTCCTCTGATGACTGCCCAGCCCTGGGGCCTCCCTCCTGCTCTGGGATAAGCTGGGCAGGGAGAACCCTCAGCTCTGGGTGAGCCAAGGGTCATTGGAACTTGAATCCTGGGTGTCATTTGGCACCCAGGAGCACAATTTATGCTGACCCCCCTGGTGCTGAGGCCACACCTTGCCCAGGTTCATCCCCTGTTCCCTGATGATATTTTATCCTCAGGGTCTGGGAGGTTTTTGGCAGCTGCCCTCTGGGCCCTGAGCAGGGCAGGGTGGGCAGAGTTTCCTGCCGGGTGCTGGTTTGGCAGCTCTGCCAAGGCGGTGGCTGCTGGTGGCCCCGCTCCCAGCAGGAGCCTTTGGAGCAGGCAGTTCCATTGAGCCCATTGTCATGCAATCTGCAGGAGCATTTTTGGGAGGGTTTTTGCTCATCCGCCGGCGTTTTCCAGCCAGGGGTGCCCCCACCCCACGGGGGGCTCAGGCTGGTGCTGCCCTCCCCACCAACCCTCATGTGCAGGCCCTGCTCAAAGGACAAGCTGGCAAATGATTAATGGGTGTGGAAAAGTCAAATGGTCTTTGAGTGGAGTGCATGCAGCTGGAGCAGAGAGGAGGGAGAGAAAGGAAGGAAAAGGGAGAGGAAAAAGAAAAGGTAAAAGCAAAAAACCAAACAAACCAAACTCAAACCCCAAAAATGGGAAAGGTGAAGGGGTAAAGAAATGGAGAAAAAGGTAAAAAACCCAGGAAAAATAAACCATGATAATAATTCAGAAAAGAAAAAAAAAGAAAGAGAGAAAGAACAATACAGAAAGAAAAGAAGGACAAAGGAAAAGGAAAAATGTAACTGTGATCAATGGAAACAGCCCAACCCTGCATGGTGCTGTTGGCTGGGAGCACTTCCCAATGGGATGGTGTGTTTGCAGGGCTGTCTGGAGGAGAGAGCCAGGTTACACTCCTGCCTTGACATCCAGATTTCTGCCTGGATGAAGCTTTTGGGATCAAAAAGGGTCAGAGGATGGAGCACCTCTACTGTGGGGAAAAGCTGAGAGATTTGGGGTTGTTCAGGAGAACAGAAGTCTCCAGAGAGACCTTAGAGCACATTCCAGTGCCTAAAGGGGACTTATGAGAAAAATGGGGCAAACTTTTTAGCAGGGTCTGTAGTGTTAGAACAAGGTGGGATGGCTTTAAACTAAAAGTGGAGAGATTTAGATTAGGTATTAGGAAGAAGTTTTTTGCAATGAAGGTGGTGATACCCCAGCACAGGTTACCCAGGAAGCTGTGGCTGTCCCATCCCTGGAAGTGTTCAGGTTGGACAGGGCTTAGAGCAACCTGGTCTAGTGGAAGGTGTGTGGTGGAGCCCCAGGGCCTGAAATAAGGAGGGAGGATAATTTTTGCAGTGAAAGCATTCCCTTCCCAGCAGAGGGCTGGAAAACAAACGGCTCTTCCAAAACAAATGGGGCTCATCGGCCCCAGCGATGGAGAGAGCTGCCAAGAGCTGCTGGGTGGGAAAGGCCATGCAAACATTGGTTTAATCCCTCCATCCTCCTGCTGCCTGCAGGGATGCTCCAGCAACATCCCTGCCTCTTGCACCCCGAGATGGGGCAAGGCCACAGGGAGCAGCCTGGGGACTGCTCCTCTCCCAGGGAGTCCCCTGGGTCCCCCTCTCTGGTTCCCCCAGACCTGCCTGCCCACCAACTGAGGCTCCTGGGAGGTTTCCATCCTCTCTTGGGGGTTTGCACTCCCTTTGCTGTAGGCACAGGGCATTTGGGCATCCAAGGCCAAATGGGAGGCTGTACCTGGGGCTTCTCAAAGGTGCACAGAGGGACAGCGAGAGGCAGGAGCTGGAATAAAGGAAATTCCCTATAAATGCATGCACAAATCATGAGGTCACTGTGAGGGTGTTCAAATATTGCAGGAGGGGCCTGGAGAGGGGTGGGAATCTGTCCCTGGAGATACTCAGATGGAGAAGGTTGTGAAACTGTCCCTGGAGACACTTGACTGGAGCAGCCTGCTCAGAGCTGGCCCGAGTGGGAACAGAGAGCTTCATGAGGCTCCATCACCCCACACCCCACCCTGGTCTGGAGAGAGGGTCCCTCATGGAACAGGGGCTTGCAGGTGGGACTGCCATGCTCACATCCCAAGCATGGTAACAAGAGGTGGCCTGGAGACTCTTGCCACTCCTCCTGTCCCCTGTCACAGCCATGAGTCCAGGTGCTCCATCCTCACATCCCAGCGCTGCCAGCAAGTGAGTCTGCACCATAGCCAGGATCTGTGCCTGGCCCCCATGACCCAGAAGCCACCCTGCCTCATCTTCCTCATCTTCCTCACCCTCCTCCTCCTCCTCCAGCATGTTGCTCCATGGAAACCCTGTGGCACAGCTGCCCCACTGTGCACTGTGCTGCCTGCTTTGATTGGAACCACTGTCTTTCTCACCAGAACCACTGAAAAGACCTGGGACGAGGCTCAGCAGCATCTGGCAAGTGTAGAATCTGCTCGAAAAATGTTTATGGAAGAGGAAAAAAATAACAAAAGATTGAGGAAAGGGAGAAGAAGACAGGCAGCAACCCCACGAGACCCTCGCCTGGGGAGTGGGAAGCAGGAAACATAAGGAGCCATTTATTTTAAGTAAACTATAAATATCGGGCTACAACAAATGCATGTAAGAAAAGAAAAGTTGGTCTGAGTCCAAAGATTTCCAAAAGGTCTTGAGCAAACATGTGTGATTGAGTCTGGCAATGTGGTGTGTGCGTGTGTGTCGGTGCGCGTGCTAATCAAGGGCTGCAGTGCTAGATATGGCATCATCCCCCAAATTAAAACCAGAGCAGATTCCAAATCGAGACAAAAGTGTGTTGGAATCTCGTGGCTGATAAGATCAGCGGGTGGGGGATGAGAGCGGGGCACGTCCCTCTGAAAATGCCTGCTCGGGTTGGGAGCAGCGCTGTGCTGCCGTGCCCAGCTGCCATCCCCAGCACTGCCAGTGGGGAGCACCCTGAACCTTCAGGGCTGTGGGATGGGGGACCTGTGGCTCCTCTGGGCAGGGTGCTGTGGGGGCTGCAGGTGCCCGCTTCCTTCACTGGTGTGGGCTGCCAGGTCAGCTCTGGGTTTGTACCACACTGCAAGCCTCCTTTCCAAGTCCCTGGGAACTCTTACAAGCTGGAATGCAGCCACATCCTTGTGGGAGCACCAGGGTATTCCCAGCTCCATCAGCTGCCTGCCTGGATTGTCTTGGAGAAGGAAGCACCAAGAACAGTGCCTGGTGGATGCAGCTGCACTGGGGTTTGCTGCAGCATGGGCAGGGCAGCCCTGCTAGGAAGGATTTGGGCAGAGCTTGTTCACCACCATAGAACGGTAGAAGGGCCTGGGTTGGAAGGGACCTTAAAGCTCATCTCATTCCAACCCCCTGCCATGGGCAGGGACACCTTCCACTAGCTCAGGTTCCTCCAAGCCCTGTCCTACCTGGCATTGAACATTCCCAGGGATGGGGCAGCCACAGCTTGTCTGAGCAGCCTTTGCCAGGGCCTGCCCACCCTCAGGGGACAGAATTTCTTCCCAATATCCCATCTAACCCTGCCCTCTGGCAGTGGGAAACCATTTCCCCCTTGTTCAATCATTACATGGCCTTGCAAAAAGTCTCTCTTCAGCCTTCTTGTAGGCCTTTTAGGTACTGATAGGCCTGTTTAGGTACAGGAGGGCCTCACTTAGGACTGATGTTTATAGGATCACAAGATGAATGGCTTTAGTCATCAGTAAGTTTCCATCCTGGCCAGTACCCGACTTGATAGCTGCAGGACTTTTTTCCAAGGAACAATGGTACTATTCCACTTGGGCTACAACTTATTTTTTTCAAAGGTCTTGTAACAATGGTACCAATTCACTCGGGCTGTGATTCAGGTAAATGATTTACCAAGGCTAACTGCTTATCCTTTGTTCCCCACCTTGGCTGGGCAGCTGATGTTCCTGTTACAGGCAGGATCGTTCCCTCCTGTACCTTGCAAGAGCTCCTGGTACAGTCAAGGGACATTTCACTGCCCAACTCGTGTGGTCAAGAGATGCTTCAGTGCTCAGCTGGCTCAGTCGAGGCTTATCAGAGACCACAGAGCTGGTCTGAGGAGGGATGGGGGCAGGAGACACCACCACAAGACCCATCTCAGGGAGATGCCACAAAACCAGCCTTTCTAGCCCCAAACTGGCAGGTTTAGTGAGCAGCTCTTGGGCTGCAGAGCTTCAGCCTTTCGCAGCAGCCCTGGAGCTTGCTAGTAACTCTGTGCTAATACTTGGGCAGCTTTTGCCTGATCTACCCCAGCTTCGTTTGGCCCTGAGCCTTGCTTTGAATTCAGGCAGAGAATAAATCTGATGGGCATGAGGTGCTGGGCCCTGCAGTGCTGCCAGGCTGATGACAGTGAACACATTGCTCTGCAAGTGGCGCCTGCTTTCTGTGACTGCTCTTATCGTGGCCAGCTGACATGTTTTGCCCTTTCCTCCTGTGTGAAGTATGGCCCTGGTCCCTGAGGGCCAGCCTGGCTGTCCCCCAGCTCTGTGGCACGCCGTGATTCTGCTGCCTGGGGCACCTCTGTCCCTCCTGCCCACTGAGCCTGGTGTTTCAGGCACTGTGGGAGGGCACAGGGATGCTGTCAGGGTGCCCAGGGCCAGGCTGGGCTGTGAATGGCCACACAGCACCCAGAGCACCCATCCCCTCTCCACGTGGGCTGGCTGTGCTGGCACCCCTGGCTGCACCCACTCATTACTCCTGGCCTGTGGCTCGTGGAGCTGTTGTGCTGCTCACGCAGGGCAGCGAGGGACTGGCAGATGCAGGGGCTGTGCCAGCGTGGGTGCCCCATGGTGGGCAACTGGTTACTGGGTCTCAGTGGGACCTGGGGGTCCTTGTCCCACTGCACTGGGGGGTCTGACACCTCCTGCACCACCCTGCTGGCTCTGCCCTGTTCTTGCCGTGCTGAAAGGCACTGGTGGAGCTGGGTTGGGATGGACCAAGGTGTCAGCTGTTGATGTGCCACACCACACCGTGCCACCACTTTGGACCACACATTTCCCACAGGAAGCCGTGGAGAGAGGTCTGGCCTCCACCGCTCCCTGTTTGATCCTTCAGGAGCTTTGCAGGACTGCAGGGTGCTTGGAGCCAGATGTGTCTGCAGGATTACAAACAGCCCAAGTAACAGATTACTGTGTCACCACTCGTTTGCTCTGTCTGCCACCGGCATTGTCTGACATCTCTGTGGTCACTGTGGCCTCCTCCAGCTGCCATCACTTGTCACCATCAGTCACACGCACTACCCTCAGTCTTGGCCATTAGGCAGATTAGCCTTAATTGGTACTGCCCGTCATCACTAATCACTATCTTCATTGTCAGCTTCAGCACCACCCAGCGCTTACTATTCCCATTTATTAGGAGCGTGGTGGATTCTGTGGCGCGTGGCGTCTCTGATCTGAGATCAGATATCTTCTCTGAAGGGCTCTGCTTGGCTAAACATGTGCTGAGGACCCAGCTCCCTGAGCAGGTTCTTCCAGTGCTCCCAAGGCACTGAGCAGGTTTGTCTCTCCACGGCTTTGGAAGCACCAGCTGCCAGTCTGTGCCGTGGTCAGTGGGGTGTTGCTGAGGTGAAATGAGACCCAGGCTGTGCTGAGTGCCAGGGTGAGCCCAGGACTGCTCAGGCAGCTGGATGGCTCTGGTGGGGATTGCAGGGGCTGAAGGTAAGAAGACAGTTGCAGACCAGTCCCTCTCTATAGTCCCATCCCTCTCTATTCCCACAGAATTTTTAGGCAGGAGTAGACACCTGGCAGAGTGGAGACCGTGAGGGAGGCTCTTGGGCAAGGTGAACACTCAGGGTTGGTGTTCTGCTCTGAAATGTGCTGACTGGGAGCTCCAAACAGGGTGGATGCAGTGCAGAGGGATGTTTTCCTTCCCACTGGACTTTCCTCTGGACTGGTGCCTCTTCTCTGTGTTGTGCCCTGCCCCGAAGCCCCTGATGCCATGCCCCCCACACCCACACTGCTGCTGTGCCTGCAGTGATGCCTGTGGCGCTTGTCTGGCACACGGCTCATCCCAGCAAGGAGGGAGCAGCTGCTGTGTGTTTAGGAGAGACCCAGAAGATATTGGAGCAGGCTACGGGGAAGGTCAAACAAACCATTTATTTTCAGGCAAAACGGTCAGATGTGAGCGTCTCTGTTTAGGAATCACATCCAGATGCTGAAGTTAAACATCTGGGCTTCACCTCTGTGTTTTGTCTGCGCCCCCCAAGCGTGGTGCAGCCTTTGGAACCATCTGCCGAGGTGTTAACACCTCGTTCATCAGCCACCCCTCACCTCTGGCCGGGGCTCCCACATTCCCTCTCATGTGCTGGGAAGAGTCGTGCTTGCAGAGCCCTGCTGCTGGTCAGGCTCTGCCTGTCCCCTCTGCCTCCACCCCACAGGCTGCTCTGCAGCTGCCACTGCTGCAGTAACTGCAGGGGCCTCATCTCCACGGGCATTTGGCCCTTTCCCTGGGCAGCAATGTGGGATCGTGTTCAGCACAACTTGGAAGCAAGTTGTAGGATATGAGGGCTCTTCACACCCCAAGAAGGGCTGGGGGGCTGGAGGAGGGTTGGACAGCCCTGGGGAGTGGGACAGGCAGCTCTGCACTGCCAGCCCTGTGCCTGCAGGGCATCAGTCCCTCAGCAGAGGGTTTGTGCAGCTCATACCCTGCTCAACAACCCAGCTGGCACAAACAAATCCCTCGTCAGGAGGAGGTCTGGGAACCCTGCATGCAGCCAGTGCTGGAACAAATCTGGCAGTGGGGCCACAGCACAGGGTGGCCACAGTGCAGGGGAACGTGGCCAGGGAATGCTCTGGGATGGAGGGTCTGGTACTGGTGGGGGCAGCCCATTGCCAGTGGGGCAGTGCTCAGCAGGGCTATGCCATGAGCAGAAGCAGCCAGAGGCTCTGAGAATGGCTCCAGAGAGCTGTCTGCCCTGGTGTTGTAGCTGCTGAGTCCCCTCCATTCAGCAGAGCCTTGCTCTCCATGTGAGATGGTCTTTAGAGAGGGTCCAGGGCTTGCAGCCTCTGTGTTGTGTGATCTGGCAAGGTTCAGGCTCTTTGGACATGTTTACTGCATGAAGAGCTGCTGAGAGCTTTTGCTCAGATCTAACCCATGCACAAGCAGTGGGCGGGATCTCCATGGTGGGATCTGAATAGTCCATATCATAGAATCATAGAACCATAGTGTGCTGAATTGAGGGGGACCCATGAGGATCAGAGAGTCCAACCCCTGGCCCTACACAGGACACCCCAACAGTTCCACCACATGCTTGATAGTGTTGTCCAAACCCTCCTGGAGCCCTGGCAGCCTCGGGGCTGTGCCCACTGCCCTGGGGAGCCTGTTCAGTGCCCAACCACCCTCTGGGGGAAAAGCCTTTTCCTGAGATCCAACCTAAACCTCCCCTGACACTCAGCATCATGCCATTTCCTTGAGTCCTGTCACTGGCCATGAGGGTGAAGAGACTCCTCACCTCTGGAAGTGCCCATCAGCCTGGGAACTTCAACCCTTCCCTGCCTGGAGGTTACCACAACTGCTCATTGGGGCAGACAGGGTTTGCAAGCACAGCTGGACAGACACAGCACAAAATCCTCCTTGGTACCATGAAATCTTCAAAATCCAGGTTACAATTTGAATTTTCCAAGTGATCTTTCTGGTTCAGAAGTGACTAAGTGTCCAAAAGGCTGTTGTTCAGCTGGCATCCTGTATCTGCAGAGCTTCATGGTGCTGTGCTGCCTGTTATGGATGCACCATCTAAGTGGGGGAGCAACACTTAAATATGCCTTCCAGCCTGAGACCTGGAAGGGGATTACCAAGAGTTGTCCCTTCTGTCCCACGAACACCAAGCACTGAGGGGACCAGCAGAGCTGAGGGCAGAGCTCTGGTCCCCAGCACCCCTCTGTGGTCACTCCTGCTGCCTGAGGCCGTGGCCAGAAGGAATGACCACAAACCTGAATGGGAAGGGCAGCTGCATGCTCGTTGCTTCCTTGGCTCAAAGTGTCAGGCACATAGAGATCAAAGAGCTTCCCCTTGTTTTGCTTCATTCCTCTGCTGGGAAACTCTGGGAATGTGCTGGCACAGGAGGCCTTGGAGCACCTTCACCGTGCGAGTCAAATCCAAGGTAATAAAAGAAAAATTTGGGTGCCTTTCAGGTTTTCCAGGAGAAAGGGAGCGTGACCACGAGCTGAAGGAGCAGAGCCCAGGGTGTTGGTGATGTCTCTGGTCCCAGCCCCACTGCTTGGGGCTGGGATGGCCATTGGCTTTAGTGCCCTGGACACGGATCCCTGTTCTTGTTTTCCCCATGGCTCTGCTCAGGGTATGTCAGCCATAGGTAATAAACCAAGCTGACCTTGCTGGGCCCGCTTTGCAGAGTGTTTCATCCACTCTTTGCTTTTCTTTTGTCTCCTGAACCTGTGTTTTGCCCTGGATGCTTCTGCTCCAGCTCTGCACTGAGGTGAGTTGCAGTTGCACGTGACAGTGGGACCCATTCCTGCCTCACTCTGCAGGGTGCTGGGCTCAGGGGGCAGCACAATGGGCTGATCTGCATCCATCCACTTCATCCCCTGCCCATGTGCCCTGGACCCACAGCAGGGCAGGGTCTGGCTTTGTGCAGCAGCACGGTGGCCACAGGGGTGGCCACACAGGGTCAGTCCCAGCTCTGCTGCTGGCACTCCTGGCCCCTCACATGCAGCATGAATGGGCCTGCAATGGGGTGTCCTGACATCGTGTTTCTGGCCACATGTTCAGGCAGAGAGACATTTGGAGCTGATTAATTAGTAGAAAGGAAACAGGTCTAGCAATGAGGACCAGCTGCCAGCTGAACCAGGGAATGGCAGTAAGTTTATTGCAAGGGCCAGAGGCAGAGAGCAGCAGCTCTGGAGGGGTTTGGGGATTCCTTGCAGTTAATTGCCATGTGACAAACCTTCTTGTCTCTGCAAGCAGCCCCTGCAGGATGGGGACCAGCTTGTGGTGAGCTGTGGTGCCTCAGCAGCAGCTTTTATTCACAGTTAACCAACAGTCAGGCCTGTTTTATGCTACCATGTCTGATTCAAGAAAGGGATCAGAGAATTTTTGGTGTGTTTGTGGCTGTTGAAGGCAGTGATTTGGATGTCCCTAAGTAGCTGACTTCTCCTGGGAGAGTCTCTCTTGAATTCCCCTCTGGTCCAGCATCTGGCAGTGCTGGACACACAACTCCAGTCCTTTTGGTGCAATCTTGTGGGGTGTCTCTAAAGGTATCTCTGTGAGCTCCCAATAAAATTGTTCTTTTCTTGCCTTTTTTTGGCACTCTTTCTGAATGTAGACCAGACAAACTAGAAGAAGGGAGGGATATCGGGCTAGGTAGACCCTGAAAAATAATGCCCTTGCTGAGGAGACCTGATTGAGCTCTCTACTGGGGCTCAAGCTTAAGCTTGACTTCCAGGCAGGTGTTTTGGGGGTGAAAATATCCTTACCTTGAGCATCATTGTTAGATACAGGCCTGTTGCCCCCATATTTTTTCTGAGGCCACAATCTTCAGGATGTCCCAAACATGCCTGAGGCCACAATCTTCAGGATGTCCCAAACATGCCTGATTACCCTTCTCTCCCATGTCTCCTCCTCTTTGGTGGCTCAGGGAAAGCTGGTGGGGATGGCACCAGTGTTCAGCTCCAGTGCTGGGGCTGGGCTGGGAGAGGGGACCTTGTGGTGGCCCTGAGGAGATGCTGTGGGTCGTGCCTTATGGAACCCCCACGAGATCCTGGCTGCAAACCAAGCATATCCATATATCTATATCTATATATTTATATCTATCATATCTATTATGTAGGACATCTTTTTTTGTGGGTGGCTGGGTCCTCCTGGAGAGGCCTCAGAATAAAGAGCCTGAAAATCAGGAGTTCTGCTCTTGTGAAAATGATGATATTTCCGAATTTGCTCCTGTCAGCCAGAGGCTGGAAAAATCAACTTGTTAAAATCTTCCCAGCAATGGAAAGTTCCAAAAAGAAAAGAAAAAAGAAAAAGGCAGAAGCTCTCAGTTCAGAAAACTTCAGGAACCACTGCTGAGGCTCACCGTGCCCACGAGGCAGTGGGATGCCAAGCTGCAAGGGCACAGAGGGACAGATGGGCAGGTGGGAATGATCTGCACCCTGGCCAAGTCTATAATTTCTTCACTGCCATAGAGACAAGAATCATGAAATGCCTCGTCCCTTTAAATCCTCCTGGGCCTGGCTGTCCCCCCAGGCTCCTGCCCTGGCTCAGGCTGTTGGTAGGGGCAATTTGTGCAGCAGATTAACTCCTCTACGAGTTTGGAAAGAAGTAACCTTTTTCTATGAAAAAAACATTAATGAATAACACAGGGTGTATGTGCCTGACCCAGGTGATCAAATGAAGGATATTTGGGTGCTGGCTCTTAAGGGAGACCTGCTCTTGTTGCAGGGGAGTACTGCAAGTGATACCCACAGGGGGCTGGAGTGGTGGTGTGTGGTCTGGGGGAAGGGGGAAGGTGCTGTGCATGATCCAGGAGTGGAGAATGAGTGAGAGCAGGTGGTGACAGTCCACTGCAGAGCCAGGGGGTCCCTGGGGTGCCCTCCTCAGCCCCATGGCCACGGGCAGGTGGGACACTGCAAACTCCTGCAGTCAGGAGGACTTGGAGGCACTTTGCCCTGCCCAGGCGAGCCAGAGCCCCTGCATGGGAGCACCGAGCAGCCAGCCCTGCAGGGCAAAGCTCGGCTTAATTGGGCTAATTAGAGTGTAAAACCCTTGAAAGCTTTGAAAAGAGCAGCGTATTTGGGATCTCACATATGCATCCCGGGTGTTTTCCCTGCTTTAGCAATTCCCTCTCCAGAGGAGGCCAGGAGAGTGCTGAAGCTCAGGGCTGCTGGGGCCACCCCACCACCCACCCTCTTGTATTTCTACTGCCTCTTGCCCTGGGCTTTTCATGCCCGTGGCTCTGGCTACTCTTCCCATGACTTGTCCTGACTGATCCTCTGTGAAATTCAGTATAAGGCACCCACTGCCTGGGCTGGACCTGCACCCAGCGTGGTGGAGCTGGGGGGGAGCAAATGGGGCATCCCAACAATGCCATGGGCATCTCTCTGCTCAGACTGCCAGTCCCAGGATGCTCTGGACATGGAGCCATCACCTGGATGGATATTCTGGTTCACAGAGACATTTCCCTGGGAAAGCAAATACTCAGCAGAGGATGAAATGTCTCTGGTGCTCTCAGACCCAGTGCTCTCTCCCTTCTGGATCCATCCCAATTGCTCCAGGAGCAGAGTTGGCCTCCAAGCCACTGCTGTGGTGGCAGAGGTGGGGATGAGGAGGGGGTCCTTTCTCTCAGCACACTGCCACTTCTAAGCCCATCTTCTTAACACAGGCTGGCTTTGAAGGAAAGCTCCCAAGTATGCGTTTCATTAAGATTTAATAAAGCAGCTGCCTGCTCCTGAAGCACAAAATGATTATTAGACCCTTTATTGAGGATTAATAGCTATGTAATCAGCACGTATCTGGTTCCTACAGGCATCTATTACATAGCTTCTAAACCTCAGTGAATATGTTTCTAATTGGCCTTTAAGAACATGCTGTTGCTTTATTAAACCCTAATTAAATGCATATTGGGTGAAGTCCATTCAGAAGTGGTTATTGCAAACTACTTGTCATTACCTAATATGTGCAACCTAATGGGCCTTCAGCTTATTTGCTCTGTTAATTATTAGATTTTATGGCCTTTGTTTGGGCTTTGTTTTTGTAAATTGGGTCTCATGTGTTGTTTTCTTCCCTATTCAAAGCCTTCCTAAGATATGGGTGCTGTTGGAGAGGAGGGGAGTGGCACAGGGTTTGATGAGCAGAGCAGACTGGGAGAGGCTCTTCCCAGTCTACAGGTTTTTTGGGGGATGCTCTTGTGTGTCCTGCTTACTTTGGGCTTGGCCCTGGTGGAAAGCAAAGCTTCAGGCTGGGCTTCAGGCTGGATTGTCCTGGGGCCACCTTGGGCCTTGGAAACCTCAGGCTCAGCTGCAGCTTCCACGTGGGACCTGAAAAACCTCCCAGCCTTGTCTCTAACCATTTCCACCCAGGATCCCCAATATCAGGGCATGTGGAGGAGGTTGGAGCACGGTCTCTGGCTGAACATCAAATGCTGACATGGTGTTTCAGCAGAGAAGAAGTGCTGCACATGTGGCTGGTGAGTGAAATGCTGATGGGAGGATGCAGGATGGCGTGGCTGGGCTCTGGGAAACTCCATGGACTTCACTTCGAGACCTGCTTTCCATGTGGGTTTTTTTTCTGGCAGTGTCAGCACATCTGCATCCAGCAGATTCAGGGCAGGCCATTTCCAGGCTAGGTTCAGGAATTAAAAAATGGCACTTTGCAATCTGCTGTTGCATCGTGTTGTCTTCGGCAAAATGGGAAAGTCAAAATCAAGGGAAACTGGAAGTGGAGCACAAATGTTGCAGTTTGCCTAAAGTGAATTTTAGGGTGCACTTTCTTTTTGTTTGTTTGTTTGGTTTTTGTGTGTTTTTTGTTGTTGTTGTTTGTTTGTTGGTTTGGTGTGGGTTTTTCTGTGTGTTGGGGTTTTTTTTGTTTTGTTTGGTTTTTTTGGGTATTTTTAATGGTTGGGGGGTTGTGGTTTTTTTTGGGAGGGGTGGTTTGAGCAAGGGGAAGAGGCTTGGTTGGGGTTTTTTTTTGCTTTTTTTAGGGAAAGGAAGGAATTTTCCATTATTGGAGAATTTCAAAACTCCACAGGGTCACTCAGTGGGGGATGATCCCAGCATCCAGTCCCCATCCCTTGCCCTGCTCTGCTGCCCCTCTCTGCTGAATCTGAGCTCTGTGCTCGGGCTCAGGTGCCTCCATCTGCTCATCCAGGCAGTGCCGTGGGGTCACCCGGGGCATCAGCAGCCCCTCAGTGGGTGTTTCTGGCTCCGTGGTGGGTGGGGGCAGCTTGTTGGGGGTTCAGAGGGTCATCCTAGGCCTGCCTGAACTCTGTGCCCACATCACAGGGGTGTCCCCACCACGGCCACCAAGCTCAGCTCCCAGCCCAAGGCTGCCCTGGCCAAGGGTTGGCTCTGCTTTAAGTCTCTGCCCCTGACAGCTGCCTCCTGATCCTCAGCTTCCTGCCACTCTGCTCAAATAAATACGCATGCTCTGACTCATGGAGAACGAGCACCTCGCCCGAACTTTCACCTCCAACTTGAACCATCCCCAAGTCAAACTCGCTCATGCTCGAAACCTCCTGTTAGCCCCCCTCCCTCTATTTTTTTTTTCCAGGTTTTCCAGCCTTTGTACTTTCTGCATCCCAGTTGGAGGCAAGGGTGCCAAAATACTTTGCAAAAGGCTGTTCTTGCAGTGTTTCCCAGACCTTCCCGCCCTAGGAAATGCCGGAAACCGTGGGAGCAAAGCTGCTCGCCCGAGAGCCTCCACACAGGTTTTGCAGACCCTGGAGATCTGGAGAAGCTTGAACTTCCCCAGGCGTGGACGGCTCTCCAAAGCCAACAGGAACTCGGAAACTTTGGGGCCTCTTTGGTTTTTCTTCTCCCTAGACCTCGAATCTCTCAACTCAACCTTTGTTTTATATTTATATGTTGCGTGAATATGCCCTTCTTTTTCTAATTAGGGTCGCAAGTTCCTTGTTAAAGCTGCCTGCGGGCCAGGGTTTGTCTTGCTTCACTTAGGGCCAAATCACAGAGGTATCCAGGCTTGGAGCTGTATCTCCTCTCCCTCCTTCAGAGCCAGGGGAGAAAGAAAATGATCCAGACCTTGAGATAGCTCTCCTGGGAAAAGGGTTCCCCTTCTCCCTGGTAAAAGGTGGATCCCAGGCAGCTGCATGAAGGAGTCATGACAGGCTTTAAGTGGCATCACCAAGAGGAGTCAAAGAGCCAAGACCTCTTTTTCTTCTCCTGCCTGATCTTGGGTGGGGATGGAGATCCCCATCCTCTGCAGAGCCAGTTTGGTCTGCAATTTAAGAGCTGCAAACCATTGTTTGTTCACTTAATGTTTCCCAATGACTTTGCTGCAGGCTATTTTATTTCAATGGGCTTCCCCTTCTTCTAGCTTTATCTTGAGTTTCTTCTCCTTCCTCGAAAATACATGGGAAAGGGGAGAGGAAGATTTTTCCTTTCCCATGGAAACAGCATTTGGTTCCTTACATGCCCTGTTTGGGGGAGGGGAGGAAAAGTTCGCAGCAAAGCTGCAAAATGAGGAATTTTTACTTTGAAATTTCCCTAAAATTGAAAGAAGCAGCACTTTTGACAGATTCTTCTCACCACAATTTCCTTTTTTCCCATCTGCAGCCATGGAGAGAAGTCTCAGGGGGGGAATTCTTGCTGACTGGAGCCCCATTTTGGTTTGTTCCTGCTCCAGTGAGAACAGCGGGGCCAAGGCATGGGCTGGAGAGCCCTGAGCATCCCTCTGCTGCCCACCCAGCCACCAGGGAGCCTTGGTGAAGGACAGATAAAGCCTGTGGCACACTGGGACTGCCAGCCTCTGGCAGGAGGGCAGGGTGGGCACCAGCTCTGCCTGAGCATTGCTGCAGGCAGAGTGAGGCACTGACCCTTCTCCTTCCTCCACCTCCCCTCCACCGGTGGTTTATGGGTTGTTCTCCAATGGCTGGATCCTGCCCTGCTCTTCCTGCCCATGTCTGCACATCTATGAGAGCTGAGGGTTGATCTCTCCCTGCATCTTCTCTGGAGCTCTTCTCCCAGTGGTGGGATGTGAGCTGGACATGTGTGTGGTCAGTGTGGTTGGGTGTTGGCACTGCAGGTTGGATCACTTGAGCAGAGCGACCACTGGAACAGAGGTCTGGACTGGGAGTGGGGGCAGGAGAAGATGTGTGGCCATGGGCACCTGGGATGAGGGGAGAGGAGCCCTAAGCCTGGCTGTGCTGGCAGATGAGTGGTGGCACAGTGGGGACACGGCTTCTGGCTGTGCTGGGAGGAGAGGAGTGGTGGCACAGTGGGGACATGGCTTCTGGCTGTGCTGGGAGGAGAGGAGTGGTGATGCACCAGGAATATGCCTTCAGGCTCACCAGCTTTCCTTCTTCTGCATGTGGCCAGCGATGTCAGTGCTGTGTCACTCTGGTGCCCACATCCCCCTGGTGACCCTGCAGGTTGCCCAGCTGAGGGTGGATGTGGCTGTGGAGGTCCCACCTTGGAGGGGAGCTGGATCCCTTCATCTTCCCTCCTCCCTTGACATTCCCCTTGGCCATGGATCAGCTGGCGGGACCCAGAAAGTTTTGCAGCAAAGATGAGCAAAAAAAAAACCCCTCCTTATGCCTGTAAAAGGAAGAAGGAGAGCAGGGCAGAGACAGGCCGGCTGATCCAGCTCCGCTTTCTGCTGCGGAGGCGGGAAGCCTTTCGGACAGGATTTATTTTGTATAGTCTTCCATGCAAACTGGATCCCCCTCCCCTCCTGGCCCTGCCCAGCCTTAAATCATATCCTTTGTAATGACATTTCGTGCTTGTGTGGCGCCTCGCTTCTGAGCATCCCCAAGTGCTCTGTAAACGGATGTCTCCACGCCTGCCAGGAGGCTGCAGTACCACCCCGCCCTGCCCCTGCCACCCAGGCAAGGTGAGAAGCCCTTCCCACGTCTCACCTGGATGCCTGACCGTGCCAGGATTAGTGAAGCAGCCTCCTCTGCATCCCTCTGGGCTGTGCTCCCACTCCAACCACCTCCATGGACACCTCTGTCCCTGCTGGAGAGCCTGGGCTGAGGTGCTCAGGGATGAGCAGCTCTGTCTGTAGCTTCACCTCCCACCTGGAAAGTGCCTGCCAGGGAACCAGCACAGCTGTCCCCTGTCAGAGCTGTGGGGCTGGCAAAAAGCCACCCTCCCTGTGCCCAGACCCCATTTTTTGGGTCAGGAATGGACTTCTCTGGCACACTGGGCCCCTGGTGCTGGAGCAGGGGGGGTGTGAACCACATGGAAGTCTTGTGTTGCCTCTTCACTGTCCAAGCCCTTTGCTGTCATCAGGTCCTCCTCAGTCCTGTCCAGAGGTTTGTTCGGGTCCCAGGGGATGCAGACATTTTCACAGGACACCATTCTGGCTTGGCCCAGCCTTTCCAGATCTCCTCCAGGTCCTTTGGCTGCTTGGCTTCCTCCTCTGGACATCCCAGGCTGTGGGCAGGAGGGGTCTGGCTGAAATAGGGGCAGTGGGATGGCTGTGATGAAATACCTGTAATCAAGGAGGATTTGGGGCTCTGCTGGATGGGTTTGGACTTGTCTCAAGTGGCCTACTGGATTTTCCTGGAAATTGCCCTCTTGGAAAAAGGCCTTCTAACCTCCCTCAGAGCTGGAGACCTGACTGGAGACAATAATGCCTCCTGCCCGGGAGCCAGGGTGATGCCAGCTGGGAAAAGGAAGATTAAGCCTCACTGTAAGTGATGCCTTCTTCCAGTTCCAGCTGGTCACTGCTGGAAGAATCAATGCACAAATGCCCATGGGCACCTTGGTTGGATCCAGGTACTGATGGCCTGGGGTTTGTTTGGAGGAAGTGGCTCGAGTTTTCTGGGCACTGCATCTGCTTCCATGCAGAGCAGAGCTGGTCACCTTCTCCAACCCTCCCTCCTGAGGGACTCAGCCATGGGTCTCAGTGAGCTCTGTGAGTACCAGGCTGCTCTGGGCTTCTTCTTCCTATGCAGAAGGCCAGTTTCATTCCTCTCAGGCATCCTGAGGAAAAAGATGGGAATATGAGGGAAGGTTTGTGGTGAAATGGGGTAAAGCAAGTGGTCTGGTCTGGTTTGGTCTGGTCTCATCTCATCTCATCCCATTGCTTTATTCCATCCCATCATACTCCATCTCATCCATCCCAGTCCACTTACCCTATATCCCATTCTTCCCATTCCATCTTACCCTATATCCCATCCTTCCCATTCCATCTTACCCTATATCCCACCCTTCCCATTCCATCTTACCCTATCCCATCCCATCCCATCCCATCCCATCCCATCCCATCCCATCCCATCCCATCCCATCCCATCCCATCTCATCCCATCCCATCCATCCCATTTCACTCACTTCATTCCACCCCATATTTCATTCCTCCTGTCCCATCCTACTCCCATCTCACCCACCCCATTCCACTCACCCCATCCCACTGTATGTCTCTTCTGTGCCATCCCACCCCACTCCACCCCATGTCCCATGGGCACCCATGCCACCCCTCCACCGGTGGTTTACCTCTTGCCAGGGGCTCAGGCCTGTTGGTGTTGGAGGCCACTTGGAGCAGTTTCTTATCCAGGATGTGTGTCAGTGAAAGCAGAAACCCCACACGCAAGATAAGGAGACGATTTATAATGCAGTTTGTGAACTTTAGGAAAGAGCTTTACAGCCAGATTTTACAGACCACACAGGGAGAGGTTATACTCTCAAAAACCTTGGAGATTTTTTAAAAAATATTTTTATATTGAAAAAAAAAAAAAGAGTTTCCAAGAATTAAATAACACGAAAGTGTATGAAATATGATGTAGGGAATGTTCCCCTCGCTCTCACATCTGAAGTTAATTTGGGAGACGCTGAATAGCTTTTTAAAGAGTGGATAAACATTGGCATCAAAAGTGTAAATAAAGTTACCAGACAAAGCGGCCGTTCAAAGGGACTCGTCTCTGGGCTGTTGGCTGGGCAGCTCGAATGGCTGCGCCGGGAACATTTGGAGATAAAACCAGGGCCCGGCTGATTAGGACGGGGTGAAGTTCCCCGCCTCGTCTGCCTCCCGTGATGCCAAAGGCAGGCAGTGCTGGCAGCAGCTCCCCAGTGGTTTCCCACCCCGAGGCAGTGCTGGAGAGGGGTCCTGTCCCTGTGGGACCCCCCCAGCCCCTGCCCCACCTTGGGTCGCTCCCCTCCAAGCAGGAGCTACTGAAGCCTTCAATTGTGTGGGTGCAGGTCTCGTGGGAGGGCTGGGTTCACCAGAGGTGGTGGCCCAAAGCACCTCTCACAAAGCCCTCAGGCTATCCCACCTCTCCTGTCCCCCCAGATGTTTTGATGGACAGGTGCTTGGTTGGTCACAGATATTTTGAAATACAGCAAGACTTCCTGTATCACTGGGTTTAAGATTATATCTTTTTGGAAGAACCCAGAGGGGTCATACCTCTTCTGGAGCACATCTTTCCACCAGCCCCAGGATTCTCCAACGCAGTCCCCCACAGTCTGTGAAGGGAAGGCAAGAACACTGAAAGGAACACTGACATCTCATTTTAATTTTCCCAAGAGCAAGAGAAATGGACACTTTTGAGCTGATATTTTGTTTGCATCTTTTGGTATGAATTTGAAGTGGAACCTTTAGGAGTTGTCTTTGATGGAACAATTTGTGAGTGAGAGGCAGTTGTGGGTTGTGGGTTGGAGTGGCTCTGGCAGTCGGATCCACATCATGGGCTGCAGCTTCTCCTTGCCCTCTGGCTCTACCAGAAGGGATTTTCTGGGAGTTGGAGAAGTGATAATGAGTGTAGACAATAACACTCCCTCTCCTGCATGCAGAATCTCTTACCTCCACAGCACTCAGTGTTGAGGGCTGCTATTGCTCTTGAATATACAGACAGCAGTGTCATCTCTTTGTGCAGCTGAGACCTTGGGGTCTTGGCTCTGCATCACTTGACTGGTGAAGACAGGATGATAATAACACAGCAACAAGAAAACACCTGGTGTAAATCCACCCCTGGGCTCTCCAAGAGCAGCTCATGGCTGCCTACACTGCTGGAAATTCACAGTAAGCACAATTCATGGCTGGGGGGCTGATGGGCTGCTCTGATGGCCCTGGGGACACAAGAGTGTTGTGTCTTGGCCGACCCAGCCTGAGGACTCTGGTGGATCCCCCCCGCACCTCCCGACATGCCAGCTGGGAGTTGGGTCCAGCTGCTTACGTGTGAACTGGGCACTGCCATGCTGGGTGAGGTATCAGCTCCTGAGGCTGAGGAGCTGCATGAAGGGCATCACCATTGGTATCTCTGCAAGTCCCCGTGGCCCTGGGACCTTCCCCAGTGGTGACACACCCTGGTTTCTCCTGCCTTGCCTTGCAGACAATCTCCTCCTTCCTCCTGGTGCTCCAGTGCCAGAGCAACCCCTCTTGTGTCCAACCCCAAACACTGGGCAGTGAAAGAAACAAGATGGTTTGAAGCACAACCCAAATCAGGCAGAAGTTACAAAATCCTTTTCTAATTTTCCACCTATTTAGGTGATTTAAAAATTAAGAAACCCAGGAGGGCTCGTACGCTCTGCCCTTTGCCTGGGTATGGTAGGGGCCAACAATAACCACAACTCTGGTACTCTTTCCCAGTCTTGACTCCAGAGTTTTTTTCCTGAGTGATAAAGATCAAGTGTCCCGTTGGCAGGGCTGGGGAGATGCTGTTCCACACCCGTGGTGTTAACCACAAGCAGCAGTAGCTGCTTTCTCCATCCCTGGGTGAGACCCAGCAGGATGGGGTTGCCGCCTGCCCGGGCACCAGCTGGCAGGACTGTGCTCACCCCAGAGACCGTGGCAAGGGTTTGATTGCAAATAATAGAAACACAGCGACTAGTTCTGTGCCTGGGACTTGTCCTCAAACAGCTGCTGACTCCTCTTCAGGGGCTCATGAGCCCAAATTCCCATCAGAGGGCTCGGGAGTGCCTTTGGGATGGAGGAGCTGGCTCCGAGGAGGTGGCCCTGGCTCGGGGGATGCCCGGTGTGATCGCCGTGGGTTCGGGGTTGTGCAGACCGCCCTTGTGCATCAGCCTTTGTGCCACTTGTGTAAACTATTACAGCAAAGGGCAGAGGTTAAATGCAGCACATGTGTGGCATCAATTAACAGGATTTCAAGGTCTCTAGTGGAGTTTCTGCTCAAATCTCTTGTGGCAGGTTTGGTTTTCTTAACCCCTCCGATGCCGTGCGGTTGGCAGGGCCTTGGCTCTGCCACGCTCTTGGAGGGCAATGGGCTTGTGCTGGCTGGGGTCTCCTCAAGGACTGTGCAAGAGGGGCCTGTGGCACGGGGGGACATGGACACCACACACTCCACATCAGTGGCTTGTGGGGCAAGTGGGAGAGGTTGTGCTGCTGTTTGCAGGAAGTGTCCTGGAAAGGACACCCTGGAAAGGGTGTTGAGCCCAGGCAAGGCAGCAGGTTGGTGCCCCCCATCATGTCACCTTCTGCTTCAGATCCCCTCTTCTCCCATCTCATGGGGGGTGGCTGCTCCAGTGTTTGGTCCCAGCCAGACCCTACTCCTCTGAGAGACCCGACTGTCCCACCACACCCTACTGTTGAAAGGACAAAGGTCCCTGCTGGGCTCGGGACCTGCTGGTGCCTTCACTCCCTGCCTGTCAAACAGACACTCACCCCCTGCTGCCTGGGGGGACTGGGAGGTGGCTGCAGTGAAAGGCTCAGTGACAATTCAAAACCAGCGCTATTTGGATGAAAAATGGCAGTTGTGAATCTTCACCCATCTGTGGCAATTTAGGGCGTTGTATCCATCCCCATCCTGGATATATCAATCCCACTGGGGATACTGGTAGGGGGAGTGGTTTGAAGGATGGTGGCGTGACTCAGACAGTCCTTAGTGCATCCTGTGTTTCCTGCAGGTGATGCATGAGAGGGCTGGATGCCACAACTCTGTCCTGCAGCTCTGCCAGGTTGTCCTCCCCAATTTCAGATGTTCCTCCTAAGAGCCAAGATCTTGGAGTCAGAGTGCTTGGAGGGCTTTCACTTTGCTCTTTCGAGGGGAATTAGCAAGGAAAAGGAAGGCTTGAGCTGCCACCACTGTGAAGAAAACATGATATTATCATGGGCTGAATATTCAGAAACTTTAAGATGTATTAAAAGCAGCCTGACTGCTCGTGCAGGTTTTCTCCCCTGCACAGACTGCTAATTGTCCATGAATGGGTGCTGCTGAAGGGAATCCTGTATTTAGGGGTTCGGTTCTTGGGGTTCCCAGTCCTGCCTCAAGGCTGGGGACCAGCATAATTGATGGATCAGGGCTAGGAACTTGGTGAGGGACATCAAACCTGACCCCCTGTCCCAGGGGATTGCCCATGAATGCAACCTGCCCAGCTGGAGAAACAGGACATGCCTGTGCCCTTCTGCACCTGCATGCCCTTGACATCACCTTGCCTGTGCATTCCTCTCTCTTTTGGGAAAGGAATCATTTCAATCCCTCAGGTTAAAAAAAACAACCTCCAAACCATTCAAAAGCACTAGAACACTCTGCATGTTGATGATTTCGGTGTATTTGTCAGTCCTGTGCCTTGTTTGGATGAACAAAAGGCACGCCTGAAAAATGGAGATGCTCTGCCCACAGCTCCCCTTGTCAGAGCTGTGGGGAGACTTCTGGCTGAAAGATGGATTTGGTCTGGACATCTCCACACAAATACCCCACTGTTTGTTAGCAAACCTGTAAAAATCTTGGTAATCCCCTTGATCTGAAACAAATGGGCTCTGCTGTCTGGTGCTGATTTTATTATCAGACACTGCTTAGTATCATCCCATGGCTTGGACCTGTGCCTAAGGCTCAGCACTGAGTCAATCACCCACTGGCAGGCAAGGTCTCCCCTGAGCTCCAGATCCGTGCTGGTGCTCTGGATAATCCCTGCTGACCCACACACACAGCAGTGTGGTTCCCCTGGGACCTCCAGGACCCTGCAGGGCTGCTCCAGCCCTGTCTCCAGATGGGATGAGAGCAGCATATCTGTGAGGGTTTTGTTAATTTGCTCCTGGTCTCTGTGCCTTTTGGGCTGGGGAGCTTGGCTTGATGTTGTATTTCCAGTGTCTGGAGCTCTGTGCAAACACAGGGTGAAGGAGCAGGAGCGTTTTTGGGTCCTAACATGATTCCTGTGGTGTCTGTCAGCCTGAGCTCCCTCCCAACCATCCCTTGCAAATGAGACCTAAGACAACCCTTGAGCATCTGGATCTGAGGACTCTTGGGCATCTTGGTGGCTCCAAGGCCAGGTAGATACTCAGCTGCCTGCAAGGTGGTCGCATCCACCGTGGCTCAGACAGCAGCACCCCCAGCCCTGCACTCCCTCCACGCTGCCTGCACCAGCTGAACAGAAAATTTGAGCCCCCCAGAGACCCACCATCAACCACGCGAGCCCCAGCTGGTTCTGTTTTGATTATACATTTGTTTCCTCCCTCCTGGGAGTGTCTGACACAGCTTTTACCTCTCAGCGCGTCAACGCTCGGCTCCCCCCGCCACCTCCCTCCCCTCCCGTCGGCTCTGCTTGGATTAGCCCTGACCCCTGCTGAACTCCGCTGCCAGCACAAGTGTCAACCCCTTTCACTTTCCGAGAGCTTTCCAGCCCCGAACGCTGAGCAGGGAACGAGTGTCCTACACTGGGAAACCTCCCACATCATTTTTTCTGCCTCCGTGCTCTTGCTGTGCATCTGGGGAGGGCAGGCTCTGGTCCCTGGGTTTGGCCATGGGCAGGTTTTGGTCCCCAGGTTTGGCCATGGGCAGGCTCTGGTTCTTGGGTTTGGCCATGGGCAGGTTCTGGTCCTTGGGTTTGGCCATGGGCAGGCTCTGGTCCCTGGGTTTGGCCATGGGCAGGTTCTGGTCCTTGGGTTTGGCCATGGGCAGGCTCTGGTCCCTGGGTTTGGCCATGGGCAGGTTCTGGTGCCTGGATTTTGCCATGGGTAGGGCAGCCAGGGTGACCTGCAGCACCTCTGCCCTCCCCCGAGGCAACACAGGTGGAAATGGGGCAGAAGGGCTGCTAAGAAGGATTTGCTCAGTGGAGGAAAAGCAGTGGGAGAGGGCATGGCATGGCATGGCACATGAGGCAAGAATAGGCATTTCCATGGGAATATGGCAGGGCTGGCTGCTGTATTTCTGCAGGGGAATGTCCAGCCTTCATGGACGGGTGCACATCAGCAACGTGGCAGGGAGAGGAAGAGCTGGTTGCTGCCATCAGGAGCAGGGAAGATGGGGAGAAGGAGCTGACTGCTGCCACCAGCAGCACAGGAAACAGGGAGAAGGTCCTCCAGCTCTTTCCAGCAGTTTCAGTGGAGGTTGTGCTTCTCCACGCTAAGTGGAAGCAGGTTAAATATTCTGCAAGGACTCTAAAACTCAGGGAAAACCAGCCCACCAAAAAAAAAGGCCAGTTGAAGGAAGGGCAGGAGCTGATGCTCGTGTGCCCACAGATCAGCTGGGGGAGCTGGGGCATCATCCCCACTCCTGAGCAGCCACCAGAGCTGGGCAAGACTTTGGGTGGGGGATGCGAGGCTGGGGAGTGGGGAGGTGAACTCCAGCAACACCAATGAACTAAGGAAGGGGAATGCCACATGCTAAGGAGTTGCAGATGTTTGGATGTTGGCAGGGATCTGGGTGGAGCTGCCAATACACAACGTGGTTTGCAGCAGGGGGAAGGAAAACCTGACCCTTCCTGAAAGCCTGTGGGTGGGGTAGTGGAAGGAGCCCTCCTGGTGTAGGTGTCGTGGGTGAGTGTTCTCCTCTTGAAGCTCAGAGGTGCCATGGAATAGGGCAGGGGGGCCTATGAAAATGGACCAGCCATGGCCAGGTCTGAGTGCTGTCACATCCCTCTGCATTGGAGCCCCCAGAGCAGCCACCTGGGCAGCTCAAGGACCACTGACCCACGGAGACAACAGCTTGATGAAGCAATGGCCTGCCTAACTGATGCTGGGCGTGGGTCACAGGCCTCTTTTGGTCTCACCTGGTCAGCAGGAAATGGTGCACCAGTGCTGTTGTCCCAGAACAGAGTGGTGCATACTGCCAAACCGAGGAGCAGCATCACTCCTGCAGCAAAGAAGGCATCTCTGGAGGTCTGTGTGACTCAAGCAGGATAAATCCAGGCTGAAAGGCACATTTAGAGGTGTACTGACCTGAGTGTCTAATGATTTTGCCATATCCCTGGCACGGGGATGGGCAGGGACCTGGCAAAGCCCAATCTTCCAGGGGCAATGAGGTCCAAGCCTTGCTGCTGTACTCAAAGGAGCTGTTGGGATGGTGGGGACAGAGGGGCTGAGGCACCTCTGTAAACCAGGAACCCATAAACTTTGGTACAGGCAGGTCTTGCTTCTTCCTGGTATGCCAGCTCCTCAGGATGGGCTTGAATCCCCTTCCTGGCTGGGAGATGGAATCCCACCCCAGAGGGTCTCTTGGAAAGCTGCTTTGTGCAGGTCTTGGTGCAAGCCCAAGCCCCCTGAGTGCTCTGCACCTGCAGCCCCAAGCTCACAGGAGTGTCCCCTTCACTTGAAGCCCCACAGGAGTGTCCCCTTCACTTGAAGCCCCACTGATCCCTCGTGGTCCCCACAGCTCTCCAGCTGTGCCAGCTCCCTGCAGTTCTCTTGGCCTTTGTCAGAGGCACGTTTGGGAGCTCTGTGGCCATCGTGCTTTCCTGCCATGTTTTCTTTTCCCCCGTGATTTTGAGAATTGCATTCATTTCTTTGTTGAGGAGGAGAGGGAAAGGTCATCCCTCACTAGCAACTCATTAAAGTGAAACAATGGAAAGAACAGCAAAAGGGCTCTGGGACCCGCTTCTGCAGGCATGTGTGACACTGCCCTTTTGTCAGCGCAGGAGAGGGACGTCCAGCGAGGTGGTGGCATTGCAGGGAGGCCCTCCCCCTGCCCCCAACCAGTTCAAGGCATTGCTGGAGGACCTCAGTGTGTGTCAGGGCTTTTGTTTGTTTGTTTGTTTTGTGTGTGTGTGTGAGTGATGTGCATTCAGCCCCGCTGTCATCAAAAAGGAGTATTTTATGAAAATTTTCTCCTTCCCTCCTCCCGAGCTCCCTGGCTCTGACCAGTTCTGTTTCCTTCATGTGGGAGGCAGCTGCATTTGTCTTGATAATTGTGTTTCCCCGTTGCTATGTGCTGCCGAGGACTCGGTGACACAATGAAGATGGGCAGCGTTCCTCTTTCCCAGGCCTGGCTCTGGGGGTTTGGTTCTGGCCATGCTCTGGCCTCCCCTCTCTCCAGGATACCCATATGGGGTTTGAAGTCCCTCTGGCATTTGGCTGGAGAGACATTGTTTAAAGCTGATGGTCTTGCTCAGAGTGATGTGGAGAAGGAAGGTGTTCCATGCTTGTGGGATCTCTGAGGATGGATGGCTTAAGTCAACTGCCTGTTCCAACAGGATAGGGTGGGTAGTCACCCGTGGCCATAGAGGGTGTCCTGACTCTGTCCATGAGTATTCCCAGCACTGTGTTTGATCATCCTGCCAGGCCTGTTGGTCTTCAGACCCCAAAAACCCACTTCAAGGGCTGTCCCAGTGCCATCCTACCAGCTGCTGGCTGGGCAGCCACGGTGTTCCTCACAGAAGAGCTGCACTGTGGGCAAAGGCTGCTTCGGGCAGTTCCACCCTTGTGGTCCAACACTCCTCAGCTTCCCCTGCCCTGCCCTCAGTGGGACATGCCCCTTGTCTCAGCACCCACCAGTCCTTGGAGATGGGGTGGCATAGCAAGGGCAACCTCCCTGTGGCACTGGGCTTGGGTTAGCTCTCCCATTCTGAGGTGGGACACTTCATGGTGCTGAAAAGACGGGCCAGGCATGGGGATCTTGGGCATATTGCCAGAGCAGGGCTGGGAGTGGGAGAAGGAGCATCGATGATGGGGGCCATGAGGGGCACGTGGGAGTGGGACTGTGTCTGGTTTGGGGCAGGAGGGCACGTGGGGAGTGGGAGTGTGGCTGGTGTGGGGCACGTCAGGAGCAGCAGTGGGGGGACCTCACAGTTTCCATGGGGGGCACCTTGGTGGAGCCCACAGGGCTGATGGTGCTGACTCAGAGCTCTCTGGATGTGAGGGCAAGGAGGGACCTTTGGGAACAGAAGTTTTGGGACTCCTGCAGGGCTGTGCATCCCCCCGGGGTCGGGCTGTGCATCCCCCCAGGGTCGGGCTGTGCATCCCCCGGGGTCGTGCTCTGCATCCCCCGGGGCCGGGCTGTGCATCCTCCGGGGTCGGGCTGTACATCCTCCGGGGTCGGGCTGTGCATCCCCCCGGGCCGGGGCCGGGCTGTCCTTCCTCGTAACGCGGAGAGGTGGCAGCAAAGTCCCTGGGACGGGGGTCGCAGGGACCTGTCGCCGCAGCCGGGGGTGCCGGGTCCCGGCATGTCCCCCCTTCTCGGCTCCCGCTCCCTCCGTGTTTCCACCAGCCGGACCCGAGCGCTGAAGCCAAGTCCACCTCTGTATCATAACATCAGAGAGTGGTTTTGTCGGGAGAGATCTTTAAAGAACATCCTGGAAACCTTTCTCTAGCCCTGTCCGACCTGACCTTGAGCACTCCCAGGAACGGGACATCCTCAGGTTCATCACAGGCTCAGGTAGCAGAATCCGCTTTAGGACCACGTGAGTTTTAGCATTTCTGCCCCATTTCTTGCCCCAGTCTGGGCTGCCCCTCTGTGCCCACTGATGGCCCAGGGTGTCGGGAATCCCATGAGAACAGCTTGAGAGATTTCAGGACTTGTCAAAGCTGAAGTTGAACCTTGATCCCAGGCTGGCCGAGTGCCCGCAGCCCAGCCAGCCCTAATCTGGGGCTGTACACTGCCCATGTTTAATGAGGTATTGTGTACGGATGTGTCTGACTGTGTGTATGCACATGTCCTGGGCTCCGGGTGTCTCGCTCAATGTTTGCATCTGTCTGTTAGCGGGTTTGGGCATCTGGGACCATCCCCCTTGCCTGATTAAATATCTCCCCAGGAGTATATTTATGTAGCCGTGGATCTTATCTCATGTGTCAGTGTCTGCGCAGGGAGGTGTTCACAGCTCTCCATGTGAGCAGAGTTTGTGCGGTGTCCGTGGGTCACACCGGGCTGTGGAAGATGCTTCTTCTATTGTGGGGATATGCTGGGGGATGGGGGATGGGTGGGTGGCCGAGGACTAGGTGGGTCAGGGTGGAACAGGATGGGTTTCCCCATGTGTGGTGGGTGAGAATGGGGACGGTGCTGTTCTGGGGACATTCTCTCTCCCCAGGGGCAGGAGGATCCCAGCCTGGACACTGTCCTGCATCCCATGGCCGTGGAAGAGGGACAGGCCACCCCCGAGGCTTGGCTGTAGCAGTGAGATGCCCTGTGAGGGGCTGCTGGCAGCTGCTGTGGCCCTGGGCAGGGTGGTGCCCCAGCTCTGGCTCTGGCTCCTTTATCTCAAGCGGCTCTGGAGTTCAACAGACCCCACTTTCCCAAACAGCTCCCAACAGACAAGGCAGTGCCCGTGTGGCAATCTCTGTTCCCACATCTCTTCCCTCCTGCCCTCTCTGCCTCCAGCCAGCTCCATCCCAGGGAGCATCCCTCCCAGCTGGGACACTGCCCTGCCTCGCCCCACCGCAGGGACCCCCGGGAGGGGGACCCTCCCCTCAGGGAGGGCTGGCAGCCACGGGCAGCAGGAGCATCACAGCCCCCCACACATGTGCTGTCCAACCTGTCACCACCGCCGTGAAGCAAAGCCGATGCTGGCTGGGGATGTGCCCCCCAGCTCTCTCCCTTTGTCATGAAGAGCCAGTGAGCGTGCCAGAGCTCACCCCGTGGTAGAAGCCATCCATCCCCTCTGGAGCTCGGCATTCCCTCCTCGCTCCGAGGGGTGTTTGGCTGCAGAGCAATTTGCATCCAATTACACAAGTCGGAAAGACTGGGAGGATTTTCCTTCTGGTTTTCTTGCAACCGAAGCCAACTTGTCCGAATTACAACCTAGGAAGCATCTCATTAGTGGGAAGTGAGGTCTCCAAAACACGGAGAGCATGGAAAACACCCTGCCAGAGGCATAGGGATATGGGCCGGCCAGCGTGCAAGAGGATGAGGAGCTCATCTGGTCACCATCTCCTCTCACCCGTGGTAATTCTCCCCATCTGCCCTCTCCTGTGGCACCTGAGCTGAGAGGAGATGGGATTTTGGAGGCTGCTGGTTCATCACATCACTCCCCCATTCCCACTTTGGCTTGAGAGGTGTTTGATTTTGCTGGACTGAAGCATAGGCTGGTCTTGCGAGCCATTTCTTTCCCCATCACCTCCTCCTGCCCTTCCTCCCAGGCCATGGGAGAGGAAGATCTAGTGGCAGAGTCCTGGCCATGGAGGTTACAAGTGTTTCATACCCTCAGTTTAATAACCTTGCCATCATCACTGGGCTGGTCTGTCTCTGGTGCTGTCCCAAAAGCCTGGTGGCCGGGGGACGTCCCCCACCTGGCCTCATGCAGATCTGCTCCCTGGTGTGGTTCTCCCAGATGAACTTTATGCCAGAGGGACCTGTGTGGAGCCTGTATGGTCTCAAAACTTGCTAGGCTTTGTCTCAGGTGGGATACAAGCTGGCACAGGGCTGGGATGTGAGGAGGGGCTGAGGCAGGATCCAAAGTGATCTGGTGACTGCCAGCTGCGACTGCAGAGGGATTTTCTGCCAAGCTTTGGGAGTGGGAGAGATCAGGGAAATGCAGCTGGCAGCTGTGCCTGGGCTTACATGGCTGCGAGGTGACTCCTCTGCCAATGACTTAATGCCCTTCCAAAAATACTTCCCTCGATAGATCTTGCAAGCGAACTGCTGAGCCAGCTTCTGCCAGAGCCTGCGATGGAGGCAGGCACAGCTCTGCCACCTTCCTGTCACCCACAGCGCAGGGCTTGGTCCCTCGCTGGAGTGAGGACACCCGTGTTTTGAGGGGGCTGGCGGGGTGTGGGGAGCCCGTTCCCCGGCTGCCTCCCTGTCCCAGCAGAGTCTGGGGGTGCCGGCAGGGAGCCACACCATCGCCCTGGCTCCCGGCCCGCGTGGGGAGGGCTCTGTGCTCCCCTGCCGATGGCACCATCTGCTCCCCGAGCTGCCAGCCAGGCTGGCTCTTCCCGGCTGCTCTCCCTGCCTGGCTGCATCCCAGCCAGCCTGGCCAGGAGAATCCATGTGGGCTCTTGCTGCTGAGGTAGAGGTGGCTACCCAGCAGCTCCGGTCCGCTCCTGGCATCGTGTCACCTCTGCCAGCATCTGGGTGACAGCATGCAGTCTCTTGTGCCATCAAGAGCCACCTCCTTTCCTTGTTCCTCTTCTTGGCAGCTGCCAGGCTGTAGCTTCTGTTTCAAGGTTGAATTTGATGAGCTCCAGCTTCCAGCCGGGTGATCTTGCAATGCCTTTGTCTGCAAACGAGCTTCACTCCTGCATCCTGCAGGCACTTCCTGGGTGAGGGTCAGGCTGGACACAGCTCCCTCGAGCACAAGGCAAAAGAAAGGCTGGGATGGATAAATCTAAGCTGCCTGCACTGGCTCAGCACCCTGTCCCCACAGGTCCCCAACCCCACTGACTGCTGGGTTCCTCTGGTCCATAGTGCTTCCCACTGGCCAGCCCCTGCTGTGCCCCACAGCCCCCACACCCTTAGGACATCCCAGCTGGGATGGCTGTGAAGTGCCTGAGCTCCTTGACATGAACAAAGCCAGTTTGGATGCTGAGCTCCTCCTTGCTCCCCAGAAGAACCATATCCCCACTATGAGAGGATGAGGAGTTTCCATGGGAGGAAGCTGCTCCTTGCCAGCAGGAGAGGTGGGAGAGGGTGGCCTGGCCCTGCAGACATGGGATGTCTCCCCACTGCCCGCTCTGATCCCCCTGCCCTTCTGTGTGGGTGAACCAGAACCTCCTTTTCTTGAACCAGCCCTGCCTGCCCCTGGGGGCTGCCTGTCCTTCCTCACTGCCCGTGGCACTGCCTGTCCCTGCCACCAGCCAGGCAAGTCACCCGTGGGCTCTGTCCCATGCAGCCACTCTGAGTGGCTCCCCGTGCCCTGTGCCCTGCTCTGCCTTTGCTGCTGGCACCCCGGGGATGCCCACCCTTCACTCCCCTGGCCTCCAGCAGCCCACGGCTCCAGCACCACCCAACTCTGCCCTTCCAGACCTGCCATCCCTGGGCAGCCAGGGGTCTGTGGGCAGCTCTGCCTGCTGTCCCTGGGGGCTGGGGACAGGAGCATCCCCCAGGTGGCATGGGGCCGAGAGGAGGGGTGGGAAGGGGGGTGGGAGGCAAGGGCAGCGCACCGCCCGGCTCCACTGCGCCGCTTCCCCTGCCCGGCCCCACCAGCCCATTTATTACCCCTCTGCCATTCATCGGGCCAGACAGATGCCCCCAAATAAATACCCCCAGACAATAGGGTGGGAGGGGCCAGCGAGGCTCCTCATGAATAAACATGAGGGTCTTTGGACACAGCTTCCTCTCTTCGCAAAATGGGACCGATTGTGCAGCAGGCATTTAAAATTCAGCCGCGGTCGGGCTGTCTTCCAGTGCCCCCCGAACTGCCGAGGTGCTTCATTTATTTCATAATTTCCCCTCCTCCCCTCTCGGGGACAGACCTGGCTCTTTTCACGCCTTGTCCTCCCTCTTTCTTTCCTTCTTGCTCCCTTTCTCTCTTTTTTTTTTTTTTATCTTCCTTCCTTTTCCTCCTCCTTGTTTCTTTCTCTCCCCAGCTTTTGTGCCGGAGGCCGTGACGAATGGCTCAGAAAAGAGGGTGCTGTGAGAAACTGGAGCTGCCCCTGGCAGAGTGGGTGGTGAGGACTTGGTGCTCGGGGGGCCGAGGGGGGTCCGTGGCTGGGGCTCCCACGTGGAGCTGGGATGGAGAAGGGGCCAGGTGATGTGGGATCCCAAGGATCTTGCTGCCCGGGTGCTTGGAAAGCCAAGGATTGGGTCCATCTGCCTGTGGGGAGAGAGCCCTGCAGTGCCCATCCCAACACACCCGTGGTGGGCTCAATGCAGAAGAGGGAAAGGTCTGCCCCGGGGGTCACCCAGGGAAAAGCACCCCAAAAACTGGGAGATGCAGAAGGAATAAGGACATTGCTGTCCACGCTGGGGCAGCCTCAGTTTTGGTGGGGACTGTGGTTTGCTGGACCTCTGACATGTTCCCCTGCTGGGACAGCCCCAAAAATGCTGGTCTTTAGATCCTGGATGGGTCACTGTTTGAGATCTTGGGCAACAGCTTCCCCATCAAGCTCCCAGCACCCCCAGGCTGGTCCCAGGGTAAAGGCAGATCCAGAGCAGCAGCAGGGAATGGAGGGGTGGGAGCACAAGGACACGGGCCACAGTGTGGCTCAGCAGCCCAGGGGACCTGGCAGCACCCTGGTGTTTCATCAGCCAAGTGCTGAGGTCCTGTTGCACCCCTGGGAAAGCCAGGAGACGCCTGTGCCATGCACAGGATGGCTCCAGGGTTTGTGGTACCCTGTGACCTGCTCACTGTGCTGCCTGTGGTTGGCAGGAGTGGATGGGCAGAATCCCCAACACCCATCCTGCCCCAGTGTGGTGGGATGTGCAGCACCCATGACCCTGGCGAGCTGCAGAAAGTCCTTGGACAGCTCTGGTGTGTCCTTGTACTGGGAGAAAGCATCTGCCTGCCCCTTCCCCACCTTTGGGATCCTCTGCCTGAAGGCCAGGCAAGGAAAAAGGGACCTTCTACTCAAGAGCTGGCAAGAAGGACTCATGAGTGAGGTGTCACCTGACACACCATCTCCACTTGGATGGCAGGGGAGGCCAGGGCCGTTCTGGCAGCAACAGGTGCTTGTAGGGACAAGGGGACATCATCAGTTGGAGGCTGAGGGGACAGAGCCTGCATCCAAACCCTCTGGGGACTCTCAGTGCCTTGGAACTCCGAGTGTGGCTTCCCTGACCCACAAGAGGATACAGGCGGGGTCTCACACAGGGCTTGGGGGTGATGCTGTGGGTGTGGGTGCTCTCTGGGGTGCTTTGCCCCCTGCCATCTCTCGCAGGGACTGCTGCCCAGCTGTCCCTGCCCTCTGGCGGGCATGGTGGCCACAGCCCTTGGGGGGACGGGGCTGGCAGGCTCTGGCAGCGGGAGGGCTCCTGCATTACAATCCGGTACAATCTGTCCCCCTTCCCGCTGCCCAGCAGTGGAGGAGACGGTTCCTGTTTAATCCCATTTGACAGCTCTTTCATCATCTGCCTGCCTCCCTCCAGCTTCCCGTGGCTCCTCCAAGGCTTCTTTGTGGCCCTAATCAAAGCCTGGTGAGTGATGGCTGCTCGGGGGGAGGGAGGGAAGGGACAGTGGAGTGAGGGTGGCTTGCCTGCTGTGGGGGTGAGGGAGCATGGCCTGGCCCTTGGGAGCAGCTGGGATGGGGATGTTGGGATCACAAGGTGTGGGGAACTTTGCTATGCAGGTCCTGCAGGTGTGGCTGTGGGTGGTGGCACTGGGAGCTGGGCTGGATGGAGCATCCCTAGGGCTCAGTTCTGGGCTGGAAGGAGCACCCCTAACGCTGGGAGCTGGGCTGACCAGAGCATCCCCAGTGCTGTGAACTGGACCAGACTGAGCATTCCTAGTGCTGGGAGCTGGGCTGAATGGAGCACCTCCAGTGCTGGAAGCCCTACTGGGCCCAGCATTCCCAGTGCTCAGAGCTGGGCTGAACTGAGCATCCCCAGTGATGGGATCCAGACTGGATGGACCATCCCCAGTGCTGGGATCCAGACTGGATGGACCATCCCCAGTGCTGGGAGCTGGACTGGAGGGACCATCCCCAGTGCTGGGATCCAGACTGGATGGACCATCCCCAGTGCTGGGATCCAGACTGGATGGACCATCCCCAGTGATGGGATCCGGACTGGTTGGACCATCCCCAGTGATGGGAGCTGGACTGGATGGACCATCCCCAGTGCTGGGAGCCGGACTGGTTGGACCATCCCCAGTGATGGGAGCTGGACTGGAGGGACCATCCCCAGTGCTGGGATCCAGACTGGATGGACCATCCCCAGTGCTGGGAGCCACACTGGCTGGACCATCCATGGTGGCTTCCCCACAGTTGGGCTGGGAGGTCCTGGCCAGGGACCAGGCAGGGGGTCCATGCCACAGTGTCCCTGTGGGACAGAGAAGCAGGTGTGATCCCACAGCCCTGTCCCACACCCCCCCTGAGCATCTTCTCTGGGGCTGGCTCATGCTGGCTCACCCCACCCTCGTGCCTTTCATGCCTGGCATGTGGCTGTGGCCCCAGAGGAGTGTGGCAGCTCTCTCCTTGTGACAGGACAGACTGGAGTCACTGTGTGGGAGAGATTTTGGTGCAGATCCCTTGGGCAGCACAGCCTGCCCAGCACAGCACAGCATTGGGGTGAGCCTCGCTGTGCCATGGAAGGCGCTGCCATCCCTGTCAGCAGAGAGTCGAGGACTTGGGCACTTCCAGACAGGCTGGGGTAGGTGAAATGGCCTCTAAGGGGTCTCCTGACCTTGACATTTCTGTGAAATTTGGGAAATCTGGCCCCAAACTTGCTCTGGAGGCTCTGCATGGACCTCTGGAGGTTTTTGGCCAGAGGAGAGAACCCCACAGTGACCCATGTGCAGTGTCACCCACAGTCTCCCCTTGCTCAGCTCGGTCTGGACTGAGCCTCAGCCCCAGTGCCTTGGCTTCCCCCAGTGCAGACCAGTGCCACGCCAGTGCCACACCAGTGATGGAGCCATGTGGGTATTTAGGAACTGGGAAGAGATACCTTCCTGCTTCCCCTCATGCTTTGGGCAGGGACTCAGCACCCACCAGTGCTGCCAGGGAATCCTCCCCACCACCACCAGCCTGGCCCAACCTCACTGTGATTCTTTTTTTTTTTTTAATTTCAATAACATTAAACTTTTGGCTGAACTGCAAAGCATCTGAAGAGCCAGGGCTCTCTCTGCAAGGACTTGGTACTGCTCTGCACTGCAAAGTTTCCCTGCTCAGCAGCGATGGAGCAGGGAAAGGGGAGAGGAGCCCCCCAAAAAACCCACACCACTGAGGTCTGAGGCAACTGCCCCCGAGTTCCCGTGGCTGAAGGACACCCTGAATCCCTGGAAAGGGAGGCTGCTCGACCTTGGGTTATCCCCTGCATTGCAGCTGGGTGACAGCTTTCCCAGGAACACATGTTCCCTCGTAAACCGGGGCTCTGCTTATCTCAAAGGGCACATCCGACAATTAGCTTATCTGCTGTGAAAGTGAGGAACGGCTTTGGATATCTGCCTGGCTTCCGAAGGCTTGGGAAAAAAAGTGGGAAGGAGCCCCCGGAGGACCGAGGCACATCCTCGCTGTCCTATAAATGAAGTGGCTGTGCTGTGAGTGTGCCTCACACACACTCCATGTGCTCAGGGTGGGGAGCTGGAGAGGAACCCAACTTTTAAGGATACTCAGTGCTTCCAACTTTGCCAAGCCATCCCAGAGTGGGGGGCGATTTTGTGCAGGGCGGGTTGTGGCCCCCGCTGAAATTTTGGGGGAGAATTTCAGCTGGGGACCACGGCTCTTTCCAAGAATGGGGATAAGGGAAAAAGAAAGGATTTGTCCTTATTTTGTTTTAAAATTCTGCCTTTGAAGCAATTTGGCAAGTCGAGAGGGAAGAGAGGCTGAGCTTCATCTTGTGTCCCTGGAATATGCTCAAATTTGACCACGCTAGAACAATTTATTCGGGGAAAAAATGCGGTTAGCACGAGCTCAGCACAAACCTCTTCCCTGGGAGCAGCTCCCACCCCAGGGCACAGGTTTGCCCCCTCCCAAAACCAAGTGCCACCCGTGTCCCCACGAGGGGTGTGGGGCTCAGAGGAGTGGCACGAGGGAGCTGAGCCCGCTGAGCTCCATCCTGTGCAGGCCATGCCGGGGCCATGCTCTGCCTGATGGAATTTTGGGTGATTTGCACCATTTTTCTCTTGTCCTGTAGCAATCCCGTATGAAGCAGAGCACATTTAGCCAGCATGGTCACGTTGTCCCCTGTGCAACGTCCTGCAGCCCCAAGGATATTCCTCCTCCCTTCCTGGCGCAGGACATGTCATCCCTTGCTTGGAGAGAAAATTAAGAATTGATTGAGTTAATTTGCTGCAGATTATTCTTCGAGGAGCCAATAACCAAAAAAGCTGGTGGAAATCCCGATTTTCCTCCCTCCTGGAGACATTCTGGAGGACTTTGTGGAGCTCCTTGCTCCTGGAGGCTTTCTGGAGGGTGGCTGGTGCCTTGTGTTGTGCCCCAAGGAAGGCATGGGCTGCCTTTGAGGGTGAGCTTCTGTTGGCTCCCCCCTCTTCCCCTCTGCCTCCTGCTCTCCCCCAAATATGTATGAAGAAACAAGTATATTGTTTCCAAGCTAAAAACTAGAAATGATTTATATGTTTATAAGCCCAGCTCTGGCTCCATTTATTTTGGCAAAGGAATTGTTTGCATCTTTGCAGAATTCCTTCACCCAAACCACTCATTAGATATGAATTTCAAAACAGCCAGAGGGAGCGGGTGACTCAGGGGAATTAGCAAATGGCTTCTCAAAGACTTTTACGTCAAGCACAGCAGCTCCATTCCAGATCTCGATGCCAGTGGCCCAGGAGACATTGTCATCTAATGTTGGGTCAGTGACCACGAGTCAACCAGTGCATCTGAGGGCCTTGGTCTTTGACTCGGAGCTGGCAGGTGTCTTCACCATGGGAAACCTCAGTCAAGGGAGAAGCCAGAAAGACAGGAGCAGAAGGATTCAGTCAACAATCTCTCACTGGACACAACAACATCAGCTACAGGAGCTGACAGAGAAGGGATGTTCCACCACAGCTCTTTCACCCTGGTGTGGGTCAGGACATGGAAAAGACATTTGAGGAGCATCATCCTTGAAGCCTGGAGATGAGCTGTGACAGCTGGTGCCTCTGCTGTGGGTTTGAAGACTGCCTTGTTCATCACCTGGAAGCTATTGAGAAAGTCATGCATGGGGATGATTCCAGTTATCACTTTCCTCTGTCAGACAAGAACTCACAAAGCAGGTGTGACAATGTCCCATCACTTTGTCCTGACATTTCTGCTTGACTTGGGCTGGCACTGGGAATGGGAGCAACCTCTCAGGTTTGGTTTGGTTGAGGAGATGTGTGCATGGAGGACATTGCTCTTCTGAAGGCACTGTGGGGTCTCTGGACACCTCCAGTACCCTCACAAATGTGTGCTCAGGCAAGGGACAGACATGTCTTTTGTGGGAGAAGGTCTGTGAGGTGGAAGAGTGGCTGAGGCCCCGCTAGCAGGAGGAGACCCCTTCACCCAGACCAGCCACCCCAAACGACCAGAGGTGTCCCATCCTCTGAACCTCCACGAGTACCTGTCACTGGTGTCCCCAAGCTCCACGTCACCTGCTTTTCCTGGTGGCACAGCCGGAGCTCCGGCAGGCAGCTGGTCCCTCCCCAGTGTGTCAGGCAGGTCATGGTGCCACCAGGCTCCTGGTCTCCATCCCCACTCTACCCCAACCTGCCCCCTGCCTCGACATGCTGGCTTGCTCCCGAGCCAACCTTGGCTCCTCGTCTCACAAGTAGAGATGAAAATAAACTCCAGTGAAGGGTCCTTTAACTTTCTCTACTCAAGTGAAAATAAATGCGCTTTCCCCACCACCCGGCCCTGTAAATTCCCCGCACTGTGAAATATCTTCCAGATATAGTAAAGAGACGGCTTTTGGCTATTTTTTTTAAACATCTTTAACTGCTGTATATATTTCCAGGGAGACGTAATAAGCGCTACAGCTAATTTATCTGCATGTACTGTAAATATTTTCAGGAGATAGCAGAAAGGATTTCAAACACATGGCTGGGAGTATTGGCACACAGCGTATGCTGGGTGGGAAGGACGCCTTTAACCCTTTGCCTGCCGCCTCCTTTCTCTTTGCTCCTCTCTGTGCAGCATCTCCTGGCCAGCCCAGGGCTATCCCTCCAGCCAGATGTTTTGTTTGAGTAGGGCACTGAGGCTTCTTCTTCCACTTGACCTTGTGGTCCTTTGTCTGGGGGCACTGGGAGCTCAGCTCTGCTGGGATCCCCCATCCTGACCTACTGTCCACAGCCATGCCTGGATCCCTACACTCAGCCTGCACAGTGACCTGCTGCTACAAGCACAGGACAAGCTTTGGGAAGGAAAGAACCCTGCTTGGGCATCTTAAGAGAGTGTCTTGCAGCCCCAGCAGACTCTGGGTTTTGGCAGAGGTTGCAGACCTGTGGCAGGGGAAAACCAGGATGCCCATTTGCTGCCAAACACTGGGCCTGGGAGAGGAGGCTGAGCAGGGTGGGGACACAGGTGCTGTCCACATGTTTTTTTTTTCTCTGTGTGCCTGGGAGATGTGAGTTCTGCAGAAGAAGAAGCCTTGGCCCACTGACAGCCCATCCCCAGGGCTCTCAGGTGAGGCAGGAGAGACCCCAGGCGATGGAGAGCTGAGGGAGCAGAGGGTGGCAGGGAGCAGGTACACGTGGCTTTTTGGGGATCAGCCACCTGAAGATGCAGAGGTCCCTGTCCAGGCCCAACCCAACCTGCCCCAGGGGATGCAGGAGCTGGGATCTGCTGGGACATAGCCCACCAAGCACCCGCAGCCCCACTGGTGACTCTCAGCTGTGCATCCCACTCCTTTCTCAATCCACAGTGCCGTGATCCTCTGGTGACCATGACCTTGTTTTGGGGAGAGCTCTTGCAGGGATGGCTGAGATGAGGCTCCAACACCCACCTTCACTCTCCCTGAGCCTGGCTAACCCCCAGGACATTCTGTGGGGGTCAGTACCCTTTCCAGGGGAAGGTCTGGGGAGGAAGTCGTGGGGTGCTGGCCTGGGGGAGCAGAGGTCTTTCATCACACAGCCAATGTCTGGTGTCAGCAGGGAACCGCGCTAAAAGCACATTCAATTCAATGCCTGTTATTAAGCAAACTCAGCTCTGTGGCACGAACAGCCTGTCCTGAAACTGGGGGTCACCACAGCCAGGCCAGTCACCCCGCCGAGGGCTCTGCTTGCCAGATTGGGGAGGTTGTGCCCCCTCTCCATCACTGCCCTCCCCTTTGCTGTGAGCTCACCATGGGCTTCTGCCTCTCATCTGGTTTATGGGAGTGATTTGGCCAAGGCAGCATTTTCCCTGGGATTCTCCTGCAATAAGTTCATTCCTTCACTCTGGCAGCTTGTCCCCCTCCTGACCATACCTCGTGGTCAGGGGTCCTGGGGGTATTTGGGGCTCCCACAGTCCTGTTAGCTGGGTGCCTCAGGCTCACTGCAGGGTTTGGGGGCTCTGCTGGGAGGTGGGAGCAGGGAGAATGTGCTGTCTGTTAGGAGGGAAGATGGGATTACCCCAACCATTTGCACAAGCCCTTGAGGTTTTGGGAGTTCTCTCCATCATCCGAGCACTGGAATCCAGGCTTGTAATGTGGGCATTGGTGTGATCCAGACTAATTCCAAACAGGTTGTGGTCCCTTTGACTTGTTCCAAAGCATCACCTAAGTGCTGGATAAGGCAGTTCCTCCCACCAGCTGAGGCTGGACAGCAGGCTGAGGAGGGCAGGGCAGGAGAGCCATAGTCAGGAGGAGGAGAGCCCGGGCAGAGATGAGTCCTCCAGGCAGCAGGTATAGATGCATTGGCTGCATCCTCTGGGCAATCTGCTCCCCAGGCTCCTGTCTTGATGTAATTTAATGCAGAATAAGGACTTGAGGTACCTACTGGCTTGGAGCCCACCTGAAAAGCCATAGGAAGGAGATAAAAGCCTTTAAACGCTAAGCCTGTCCAAAGAGACAATAAAAGGCAAATATCTTCCCGGCTTTATGTCTCTGCCTTTTTACTTGATTTATGGGCTTTCTGCTATAATCCTTCATGCTTTGTGACTCTTCAAGTTGTGCAGCCATTGTAAAATGCCTGTGGAAGCAAACTGCATCAACTGGGGGGAATTCCAAATCCATCCCTCAGCCCGGGATTCTCCTGTTGTAGGGTCCAGATTGGGGTCTACACTGGCCTTTGCCTGATGTCCCATAGGGTAGAGAAGCTCAGGGTGAGCCCCGATGCCATGGTAGACAGCACAGAGAGGGTTCTGTGGCCACGAAGAGGAAAAGGCAAGCAAAGAGAAAGGGCCCAAATGTTTCCATTCAGCCTCCGGGTGAGCAGCGAAACGTTTGGGAGCTGGATCTGCAAAGAGGATCCAGATGGGGGGAACCGCAGCTGCTCCCTGTGAGCGGTGCCTGGATGTCTTGGGGGATGTGGGGTGGGAGGTTGGCGGGGGGCAGCCCCGGGGCTGGGGGGGCAGGGAGTGGGAGGCAGCTGTCCCCACACAGCCAGCGTGTGCGGATCTGGAGCTAATCAGCCCGAGACAGGATGCAAGGGTGTCTGCTGGGGCCGGGCTATGAAAGCAATTGCTCTCAATAAAACAATGCTTCCCTCCTCTGTTCCGTTCGGAAGTGAAGCTGTGAGCCCAAACGTCCTCAGCTGACTCTCCTGGTCCTTCTGCCTCCTCCGAGGGGGGGGAATTGATGGAGATGTGGGGACTGTTGCAGCTGAGCAGGAGCATGTGTGTGTTCACATCACCCGGTGCGGGTGTCCCCGGCCAAGCCCACGGCTCTGGGTTGCTGGCTGGGGCTCTGGGCAGCTGAGCAGGTCTGGAGCTGGGGCCTCTCAGGTGCAATAATCCCTCTGAGGTTGAGAAGTGCAGATATCCCTTCCCTTTGGCCTTCCCAGACCAGCTCCTTGTGCAGCAGTAGGGCTTGTGTCGTGGTGAGGGGGCAGGGATGGGATGGCACTGGGGTTGGGCTAGGGGCAGTGATGGGGCACAGCATTTCTGAGTCCATGCTCCACTCCTGGAGGTAGGAATTGTCCCAGCTGGACTGGGAACGTGCTGGGTGCCAGGCAGGGGAACAAATGACTGTGGCTTACCTGGGGACATCTCAGGACATCTCCACTCCCTTCCTCCAGCCGGTCCCTACTGTCCCCTGTCCTCTCTCCTGATGGGCACAGCAGCCCTGAGAGCAGTGTGTGACCCCTGTTTAGACACCCAGTGTCCTGCAGTTTCCCCTCCCCACAGCCCAGCCCGTGACCAGCGATGCCCAGTGTGGCATCCTCTCCCCAGTGCCACCACCAGACACATTTCATTTTCATTTCTGCACATGCAGCAGCACTTCTGGTTGGTGCCCATTCCCAAAACCTTCAGGCACCAGATGGAACTTCTGCAGCTTCAGACAGTGACTTTGTGTGTCTCCCCTCCACACCTGCCCCATGGCCAGGCTGCCCCAGGACCCCTGGCTCACATGGCCCTCCGTGACCTCTCACACTTGCAACAAACCCAGTGAGGGGAGGAGATTTGGGGGTGCTGGGGGGGCGGGGAGCGATGTGGGGGAGCAGAATTTGGTCTGCCCTTATAGGTCTTTAAAAATATATATATATTCTTGCCTGTAAAAAAATTAGTAATTTTAAACCGCAGGCGAATGCTTCACATTCCTGAGCAATGCTGCCCTCTGTTTACTGCCCTTATTGTTCTCAATGAGCTGGAACCGTGGAAATGAATATTCGCTCTGACCCCATCCTTCGCCCTGAGAAAAGAAAGGAAGAAAGAAAGAAAAGAGGAAAAAGAACCAAAACTGCCGAAGGAAAACAGAGTAATTCTCTCCATGACTGAGCGAAAGAATAACATGGGAGCGTGGAAACAGAGCTGCCAGGGCGCAGCGATTGATTTACGGCAGGATCTGAATGCCATCACCATCGCGGTGAGGGGCTCACCCCGAGCCACCTCTCTGGTGTGGGGCAGAGATGCTGGCCGGGGGATTTGGGGCTGGCTGGCAAAGGACAGGAAGATTTAAAGCCCAGCCTGGGACTCGCTGTGCTTGGGTTATCTGCGGCTGGGGCACCGCTGCGGACCACACAGTGATTTTTACTGGTTCCGCAGTATAACAGGCAGCACATGGGGCCGGGAGCTCTGTGGTGCTGATGGGCAGCACCGGCACGATGTGGGGACTGCTGGGGCTTGGGGGGACATGCACTGGGGGGGTCACACCCTGGGGGGACACACACAGGGAGGACATGCACTGGGGGGTCACACCCTGTGGGGGACACACACAGGGGGGACATGTATTGGGCTACAGGAGGTCATTGAGGGGGTGGCAGAGGGACTGTACACTAGGGAGGTGACATGCATTGGTGCAGGAGGATGTGCTCCTGAGCGCTTCTGAGGCCATGGAGAAGAGTCCCTGCCCAGCAGAGGACTCCAAGCCCCGTCATCACCCGGTTTTCTCTCCCCAAGCCACCCACCATTTGCCTGAGGGCTTGGAAGAACAGAGACACCAGCCCATCTTCAGGCTTTGTGCCAAACATCCACGGCACAAAAAACATCCATCCAAACATTGTCCAAGGCACTCAGATCCTGAGAAGGATACAGGGATACCGGCGAGGGGACAATTATCCTGAGTCCCCCACAGTGCCCACCATCCGTGGATCTCTCCAGAGGCAGCACCGGGTGCTGGGCTGGCCGGGGTGGGGGGACCCACCTGTCCCCATCGGGGGTAAGGGCAGTGGTGGCTGGCAGGGTGAAATCCTCATCACTGCCTCAGTTAATCATCACGTAGGGTAATTGAACGAGTGGCCGAGCGGGCAGGTGATCTGACTGCAGGTGTGGGGCCGTGGGTGGGTGCAGAAAGCTTTTAACTGGAATAGGGTTACAGCCAGGCAGCCCAGCAATGCCAGGGATGCGAGGAATCCCCTACCTGCTTCAAAAGGACGCTTTCTTTATCGGCTAATTAAAAAAGG
>WBMV01009097.1:58071-80895 GCA_013396655.1 Campylorhamphus procurvoides | reverse complement strand
GTGCACCTGTGCCGGCAAACACCCGGCCAAGAACGGGGGGAGTGAGAGGGGAGAGGGACTGGGGAGGGGAGGAAGGGACTGCAGTGGAGGGCAGTGGCAGAAGAGCAAGGACTGGGATGGGTCAGCACCTCTAGGACCCCGTGGCATTGCTGCTGCCAGCTGGTTGTGCCAGGCAGACTTTGCCTGGTCCCACTGTGATGGTGCAGGGCACAACCTTCCCAGCTGTGCTCGGGTCTCCTTCATCCCCATGCAAACACCAGATCACAGATCACAGATCACAGAACATGCCAAGTTGGAAGGGACCCAAAAGGATCATTGAGTTCAACCCTTATCCTGCACAGGACCATCCCCAAGAGTCACATCCTGTGCCTGACAGTATCATCCAAACCCTTCATGAGCGTGGTGCTGCCACCTGGGGAGCCTGGTCAGTGCCCACCACCTCTGGGGGAAGAACCTTTTCCTGAGATCCAACCTAACCCTGCCCTGACACAACTCCAGGCCATTCCCTGGGTGCTGTCCCTGGTCCCCATAGAGCAGAGATCAGTGCCTGACCCTTCCCAGGAAATTGTCCCTGCAATGAAGTCTCTCCTCAGTCTCCTCTTCTCCAGGCTGAACAGACCAATGATGATGTCCCTCTGCGTGACAGGTCCTGATGGTACCAGAAAAATCACAGCTGATTTACTGGCAAGGTTTAGTATTAATCTGTAGGGATTAATCCTAGCTGGAGTGAGCTCTGTGCCATGACACAGTTCCTGGGCAGTGCCCTGGACAAGTTTTGCACTACTCAGCTCTTCCTTAGTGGTTATCATTGGAGCTGTGTAGGATGGGGAATTTGGCTAGATATTAGAAAAAGGTTCTTCCCCCAGAGGGTGGTGGGCACTGCCCAGGCTCCCCAGGGCAGTGGGCACAGCCCCGAGGCTGCCAGAGCTCCGGGAGGGTTTGGACAACATTCTCAGGGCCAGGGTGGGATTGTTGAGGTGTCTGTGCAGGGCCAGGAGTTGACTGGATGATCCTTGTGGGTCCTTTCTGACTCAGGATATTCTGATGGGAAGAGTGTTTTAAAACAGATTTCGGTCAGAATTGCTTCTGCAGTGAACCAACCTCAGCAGAATCAAGGCAAAATTTCCAATAGGAGAAAGCAAATTATTCTTGGGGCTGATGGGTGTGATCCATGACTTCAGGGTTTGTATCTCCAGACCCTTTTCCCACCTGGCTCCTGCTGTGTCCAGGGTAAACAGGGCTGGGGATGCAGCATCTTCCCTTCCCACAGGACACGTGGGGATGGAGCAACCCTGAACTCTCCATCCCTCCACTGCCTCCAGCTGAAATTGGCTGGTGGCTCTGCTGGTTATAGAGCTGGACAGAGAGACATCCCCACACATACCTTGACTGCAGAAACCTCGAGGGCTTTGGAAAACAAGCCAAAAAAAAGAAAGGAAAAGCTGAAAAAAGAAAGGATGAAGCAGAGTGGAATCGAGCCATTTGTTAGCTGCAGGAGCACTTTGGACAAAGATCCCAGCACCAGTTTAATGAGATCATTTCACACTTTTAATTAAATTGGTGCAACTCCGTGCAGGGAGGAGGCTGTGGGCCCTGGCACACCCCGGGGCTTTGCAGGATGGAGGAGAGGGACTGGTTCCTGGGGATGTATTTGCTGGCTTGGGCTTTGGGGAATGGAGCCATCACAGGGTGCGTGGAAGTAACTGCAGAGAGGTTGTTTGTGTGCAGAGAACTGTCACATCTCACCTCCACAGTGGCATGCTGCAGGGATGGACACCTTCCAGGGAGGACAGGAGATCCCCAGATCCCTGGGGGGGATGCTGGTGGCCCCAGTTTCCCCAGGAGTGACACACAGGTGTCAGGACCCCTGAGACACACAGAGGAGGCCGATGGAGGAGCTGAAATCCAGCTGGATGGAGGATCTGGCTCTTCTTACAATCTATCCTTCCCCAACACCCCCCAATTGTGGCACAGGTTTACCAGGGGTCCCTAAAGGTTTTGCTCCCCCACCTTGCAAGTGGGGATGGGTGCCACCCCTCTGACACCTGCAGTGGTGACAGCCACGTCCTGTGGTCACAGTGCCCAGCACAGAGCCCAGGGTGGGTACCCAGGGTCTCACTCCCTGTCAGGAGTGAGGTTCTGCACCATGGCCCAGCCCCAGCCTGTGCCCAACCCTTGCAGCAGCACATGTTGGGGAGTACCTGGGCTTGGGAAGGCTCCTGGAACCTCCGGCAGCCCTCCCTTTCTCCCCAGAGCAGAGGGGTTTTGGTACAGCTCCCCAGCCTGAGGCTGCTGCAGGCACTGCTGCACTCTGGCCCTGCTCTTGGCATATGGGGAAGGCAGAGTCCTCTGGGGAAGGGGGTGGGAGGAGAAGGACAGGGATGAGGACAGCTAAACCTTGAGCTTCACACACCTTCCTCTACAGTTTTTGGCTTTGCCTTGCCTCCTGTCCCCGCCTGGCAGCCGGGAGCTGCATGGACCGATGCCAGTGGGAAACAAATGCTCTTCCAGCTCCTCAGGGGGAACAGTGAGGTGTGAGGGCAGGGGAACAGGAGTTAGGGGGCTGTGCAGAACCCCTGAAGTCCCACCACTGTTCAGGAGAGGAGGACTCCACCCCTCCTTCAGCAGGTTCCTGGGTCATGGGGGAGCTGAAGCCCCCACTCCCAGCCCCACTGCACCCTCAGGATGTGCACATTGGGCCTCTATTCCTTCTGCCTTTTGCAGGAGCAGGAGTGGTGGGAAGCAATGCTCTGGCTTGGCAGCATTGTGGTGGCATTGCAGCCCCAGGGACCTGTGGCACAGCTGGGGCAGGAGCTGTGCAGCGAGGGGCAACCAGCACAGACACCTTGTGTTGGGGGTCAGGACCCCCAGTCTGGCTCACAGAGCTGTGCTGTGCTGTCTGCTTCCATCCCAGGACCCCAGCAAGGGGATGAGCAGCCCCCATCCCACACCTAAGGGGGATGTCCAGGCTGGGTAACACAGCTTGGGTCTGTGCCACCTCCAGACACACTTCCCATGCTGCTCAGATGTCCAAGACAGAGCTTTCAAAGACTGTCCCCATGGCATGATGGAACTGAGCCAGTGGGAGCTGCAGGCAAGCGTGTCATCTGCCTGCACCACCTCCCACCAGGCAAGATCTGGGATGTGCTTCCAGCCTGGAAGATGGAAGTTATTTCAACACTCAAATCTCTTTCTGAGGCAGTGCAGCTCTTGGTTTTCCAGCACATCTCCCATGGCCAGGGGTCTGGCCTGTCCCTGTCCCCTGTCCCTCATCCCCACGGTGAGAGGAGAGCTCTCTCCCCTGGGACAACATACTGCTGCTGCCCTGTGCCAGGAACAGCACCATCCCTCTGTGAGCCCCCACCTGGCCTGGGCAAACACATGCAAATGTGTCCCAAAAGCCGAGTGCCAGCTCCATCCCAAAAACACCTGCTTGGATCCTGCAAACATGGCACATGTGCTTGCTGGTCCCTCCAGACCCGCTGTGACCTGGCTGGCAGCTCCTGGCAGAGAGAGCCCATGGCAAGGCCCACACTGCCCTTCCTAAAGCTGTCTCCTTCTGTCCCTCTGCCTCTGGTGACAAACTTTGAAGGAAAGTTTCAGGCAGAGGCTGTGCAGCCTGGCAGCTGCTGGAGCAGTTTGAAGCCGGGTACAGAACGTGGCCAATTTTCCACTGTGTGTGATGGTTGCTCAGGAGTTCACATCCCCCTGCTCTGCAGTGAGGCCCTGTGGCTCAGGATGATGGAGCTCGGGGTGAAAAGGACAGATTTGGTTAAAACATCCCTCCTCTGACTCCTCAGCACTGGGAGCAGCTTGGCACAGCCAGCTGGTGGTGCCATGGGCAGCTCCACACACTCCCATGGGATGAGCTGTGTCCTTACTCAGCACGCTGAGACCTTCCCCCACGTCTTTGCTTTGGGATGCTGTTCCCATCCCTGCTCCAATGCTCTCAGTGCTGGCCCCCATGGGCTTCCTTCACACCATCCTGCTCTGGTTGCTGCCTGCACCCTGCCTGCACCCTGCCTGTGGCCCAGTGAACTGCCTTCACCTCAGGCACAGCCCCACTGCCTGGCACAGCATGGGGAGGTGCTCCCGGCTGGACATGCAGCTCCATGACGTCTTCAGCCTTTCCTGAAGAGCTGTGAGAAGCTGAACAGCCCCAGAGGAGAACCCAGGGGTGGGGGGAGAGCAGGAGAAGGGAGGAGGGGGAGTTTCCCCTCCTAATTTCAATAAACTGAATGAAAGGGGTGGAAAATTGGTATTTCATGCAAAACTTGGCGAAGGTTAAACCACTTCCAGATGCTGTCTCAGAAGGTTTTGCTCCAACCTGATCTGTTGCAGATAAAGCTGTAGACGCCCCTGCCAGATATTGTATTACACTCCAGCAGAGTTTCCAAACAGTGCCGTGATCCAGGTGGCATTTCGTGCCCTGCTGTCCCATAAAGGGAACAGGGAGTACTCAGAGATGTCCCTACCCAAGGACTGCCCTGAGGATCCCTTGGTGTGGACAAGGTGGGGCAGGTGGTTGGGGTGGGTGGCAGCCCCTTGGGGGACCAGGCAGTGCCAGATGCCAACAGGAGGGACTCTCTGCCCTCACTGTGGCTTTACACTCTTGCACCAGCCCGTTTCAGCAGGACCATTCCAGGCTTTTTCCCCTGCTCCTGGTCTGACCAGCTCCCACCTCCATGGCACCTGGTGTCCAGGTGAAGACCTGGCAGTGTGACCCGTGGTGACACAGGGGTTTCCTTCTCCATAACCATGGACGTGGGAGAGCAGAAACGCCTTTATCATGGCCCTGTGTCAGGTCCAGGGCTGGCACAGCAGAGCCCTGCAGCTCTCAACCCCACTGGCAGCTCATGCATGCCCTGGCAACCCCGGCATGGGGTTGTGACTGACACACAGGGTGATTTTAAGGCTGGGGAAACTGAGGCAGAGCCAGACCCAGATGTGCTGCCCACCTCTGGAGCTGCTGCTCCGCTCCACCCCTGCCCATGCAGAGGCAAAGGGGGTCCCAGGGCCGAGCTGCAGCTCTGGCACTGCTGGCAGAGGGTCGGGCAGCAGGTCCAGCAGCGGGTCCAGCACACCTGCCCGGAGAGGGAGCATAGCCGGCATTCCTGCCCCCGGAGCCCCCTTCCTGCCCCCCCGCCGGCGCTGCGCCCCCGCTGCCTTTCGCTCTCCGCTTGTTTTCTTAGCAGGCGGGTCCCGTGCTCGCTGAGCCCAACAATTTCCTGCCCGGGCGAACGCATTCCTCTATTCCCTCATCACAGGTCCCTCCTGCCGCCTCCCCACCTTGGTGTTGGATGCTGCTGCCCTCCCCTGCCCGCACCGCATCCCCCTTCTCCCCTCCCGCTCCCCGTCTGGGACCCCCACGCTGCTCCTGGGAAGCGGAGCAAAGCCTGGGAATGGCAAATGCTGAGGTTTGCGTGACCCTTCCGCAGTTTTGGGGGGCTAAAGGAAGTGATGTTTGTCCCCAGTTGCAGTGTTGAGGGGCTGGCCAAGCACCAGTGGGAAGGTGGAGAGCTGGAGTGGGAGCCATTCCAGCTGCAGATTGGCCATCAGCTCCAAAATATTGGGGCACTGGGAATACCCCCAGGCTCACCGGTGAGAGCTGACCCTGGGATCCCCCTGCCCTCCACGACGAGCAGAGGAAGGTGATGCCAGGCACTTTCTTGCCCCTATTTTGGGGGCACTGCACGGGTGGGCTTCCACCTCTCCAAGCTGGAAAACCAAAAAAGGCAGCAGAACGGTGCTGGGACAGTGAGCTGGGATAGGCAGGGACAGCCAGGGTGGCACCGGGTGGACGGGAACATGACCTCGGAGTGCAGAGTCTGGCACTGATGGAGCTGCTGGGGGCAAACAGGGCAGGTGAAGCAGCGTCCCTATCCCATCAGGTCCTTTTTGGAGGCCACCTCGGGGCACCACAGGGTACGACGTGGGCTCTGAGTCAGAGGGACCCCGATTCTGGGGCTGGTGCTGCTGGCAGAGGGGCCGGGGGGTGGGTGGGCAGGGGCAGCGAGCCCGGCGCCGGCCGTGCCCGTCCCGCCGCCCCCGAAAAGAAGGGAAAAAAACCCCGTCCCGCCCGTCAGGAAACCTCAAATCAGCGCCAATATTTGCGAAAGGTTTTTTTCTGCTCGCTCCTTTAACACATCTGCCAATATAATCTGACCTTTTCCATATAAATAAAGCCCGCGCGCTCCGCCTTTGATCCCGCGCTCCAAATTTTCTATTTACTTAATTGGCCCATCCAAGGGCTGAGCGAGCCGCGGGCCGGCAGCTGCTCCGCCGCATTCCTGGGGGCTTATCGCCCCCCGCTCACCTGGTTGTCATTACACGGACCTGAGCCCGGGCACTGCCCCCTGTCCCCCTTGTCTGGTGCTCGTTCTTGGCACTGTCGCCCCATTCCACCCCCTCCTCCATCTCTGGAGGGCAGCTTGTCCCCCCCGTCATGGGGGGCTGGACCCCGCTGGTCCCATCCCTGGGCAGGGGTGGAGGGTCAAAGGCTTCCCCAGGCAGTGTGAGGAGGATGCTCCTCCAGAAAGGGACCAGAGCTTGATTTACTCCTCAGAGATGCTTCTGTTTCCATACAGATCATATCCTAGTCACTCTCCTCTGGATTAAGGGCCATAAATGTCCCCCTGCACAGCAGGAGGGAGCACAAAACTTTGCTGTCACATGGGGCTGAAGGCTCTGGGCACCCAGATAAGGTGACTCCCAAGCAGTGGCCACCCCTTCTCCCTCAGAATTCCCCCGCTGGTGCATCAGGTCATGGTGAGGACCAAACCCTCCTGCTGCAAACCTCTACTGATCAGCTGGGACAGCTGACACCTCCTTGGCAGGTCTCTGCTCTCCTGGCCATGGGGAGCCCAGTTTGGGACACACAGGGCTGGGACCAGCAGAGATGGGAGGACTGTGTGTCCTTTTGACCCCCGTGCTGGGAGAGTGGGGGCTGTTGGGCCATGGGGAGATGGACAGGTCTCAAGAGTGGATTGTGACCATGCTCTCAGTCTTCCAGCTTTTATTTTCTTTGGTCCAGGAAAAGGAAACAAGTGCAGGGAGGGCTTCGGGCAGACCTGGACACGTGCCTTGATCCACTCGTTAAGATGGTCCCTGTCCCTGCTCTGAAGAGGCAGAAGATGCTCCTTGTGATTGTGGTCCATCAGCTTCTTCAAACATGAAGCTTCAAGCCTGAGTGGGCTTTGGGACCCTCCAGTTAGGAGGCAGTGGGTGAGAGCAGCGCCCAGAGTGGCCCCTCTCCAAGCAGGTGTGTTTCCCTGGGCATGGGCACTGCTGTTGTGACTCAGAGCCTCTCATGGGCAGATTCTGGCCATCACCGTGCACTGCCTGTGGAGGGGACCACACACAGGCAGAGTCTGGCAGTGGGAGTGTTAGGCCAGCTGTCCTTCACTTCTCCACCCTTCATTTCCCATTCTCACAGGAAGGGAGGAACGTCTCTGTTCAACCTGGTCCAGCTCAGGAGGGAAACACTGGTGGTGCTTTGTGCACGCAGTGTTACTGCTGGTGTGTGGGAGGCCCTGGATGAGCCCTGGAGAGGTTCTCCTGGTACTTGGACACTACTGAGGTGTGAAGGTAGATTCCACCTCTCCAAAAACCTACACAGTTGACCATAAACCCTGGGTTCCTGATACCCACCATAATGAGATGGGGGAGCAGAAACCCACCTAGAAGGCAAGACCCTAAAGAGAACTGAGATTGGACTGACAGCACTATGCTCAAATCATAGGATTGTTTAAGTTGAAGGGACCTTAAAGACTGTGTAGTTCCACACCCCTGCCATGGGCATGGACATCTTGCACTAGACCAGGTTGCTCAGAACTCCATCAAGCCTGGGCTGAATACTTCCAGGGATGGGGCAGCCACAGCTCCTCTTTCCTTAGCAATTCTTGTGACAGTACAAATGAGGGAGGAGAATGGTCCTGGCCATAGTGGGGTCAGGAGAGGCTTAGGTTGGATATTAGAAAAAGGTTCTTGCCCCAGAGGGTGGTCAGGCACTGAAACAGGTTTCCAGGCAAGGGTCACAGCACCAAGCCTATCTGAGTTCAAGAAGTGTTTGGGCAAGGCTCCAGTTGTTTGGGCAACGCTCTCAGGCACGTGGTGTGACTCTTGGAGTATCCTGTGTAGGGATAAGAGTTGGATTTGATGATCCTTATGGATCCCTTCCAACTCAGCATATTCTGTGGTTCTATGGTGACCTCCCTGGACCCACACCCTGGGTTGTGGAGTGTTGAAGAGCAGCAGATTAGAAGAGACCATGGCTTGGCCCTGGAGTAACAGCACTGGGAGCTGAGGCTGAAGGTGTCAAAGAGGTGGTCAGGCTCATGTGGATGGATCTCATCCTCTGCAGGACATCCAGCATGGGGAAGGAACCGGTCTGGCATGACACTGCTCTTGTCCTGGGGTGCCACTCTGAGCAGCCTGTGGGGATTTTCCTCTGATCAACTCCCCATTATGCTTTTTCACATCATGGCTCATAATTTATATACCACTCCTGGGCAGCTCCCAAGCACCCCTGTGTGGGATTCCTGGACGTGCCAGCTCAGTGATGGATGGGCACCACAGGGTGGGGACAAATGGACCACGTCCAGGGTGCCACAGAGGGGCACCCCCAAGAGCTCCAACAGATGTGCCATGTCCAGCCCGTGAGGGATGACACCTCCAGCTGTGGCAGCGGGGTGTCACAGTCCATGGAGCATGTCTGGCTCAGGATGGATGTCACCCCCTCAGCTACACCAGCTCTTGTTGACATGCCCCCCCTCCCCACCCAGCCAGCCTGGCGCTGGTATAAATTCTCACAGTCCTTTTGCACTGACACCAGTGATTCAGCAGGACTGGTGTGACCAGGAGCTCCTTTCCCCAGGGAAGCAGCTCCAAGGCCCCCACCATGCTCTACCCTTCCTGCCTGTCTGCTCAGCTGTGTTCACCAAGGGATTGAGAGGTCTTTCTTTGCCTTACTGGGAAAGCCAGAGGTCCCAGGTGGCTCCCTCACCCAGACTGTCCTGTTGCAGCCATATTTCTAGCTCCTTGGAACCTCTTGTAGATGTCTCCTCCACTTCCTGGCTCTGCCTCATCCAACAACAAGCAGCACCACTGTGAGCTCACCCAGCCTCTCCATAGCCCTCTGCTTGGAGCTCCAGTGCTTTCCAAGTGACATTGATGCCTCACAGTGACACCCATCAAGGTCCCACACAACCTGCCCCTTCCTCTTGGCGCCATCCCAGCAGGGTGGTGTGGGCAGCACAACCAGAGCAGGACAAGGAGGAGGTGAAGAGGGGCAGGGAGGGAAGGAAGGTGGTGTTGGGTGGGGATTTCAATGCCTGACATGTTGACGTTTCCCAAGTAGAAGCCAGTCACTCAACATCTGGCCAAGAATATTGCATCTTGCTTAAGAGCAACTCCAGATGTTCCCAAGGCCTTTTTTTCATTATTTTATTTCTTTCTTTCATTCTTTTCTTCTCCCCCCTCCCAGCCACTTTTGACTCACTAAATCAAGGGAGACAGGCTTTTAACTCTCTGGAAAGAAATAAACGGCTCAATGGTGATATGAAACGAATTCTCTGGAACTGTGTGAGCAGATGTGTGTTGGGGGAGGGAAAGGGGGAAGAAAGGTGAGGGAGATCAAGGGAAAGAGAGGGACATGTGTATATGGGCATCTCTTCAGCATGAGGTGCCCCAGCTGGATGCACAACATGATGTCCAGAGGGATGTGCAGTCTTCACTGCTCAGGCAGGACTGGTGAGGGCAGGATTTGTGACTGGAGGGAAAAAGGGACATGGACCAGTTCCTGCTTCAATGGGTTGACTGGTGATCTCCTCTTCAGCGTAATTGGGTCCAGTTCTTACCTCCTGGAAGTGGCTCAGAGCCGAGGAGGTCAAAAGAAGGATGAGTCTGGTATATTGATGACGCTCATCTGTAGAGGTGATTTATCATCCCTGACAGGGGTGGGAGAATGAGCAGCCAAACAGCAAGAAACTTGGGAAAAGAGAAAGTTTGGTGGGAGGAGGGGAGAGGTCAAAGGTGAGAGAGATGAATGAGAGAAAGATGGAGGAGGGTGGAGGGAATGTGAAAGGAAGATGCAGCGATAAGGAAACGTGGTTTCTCTGTCATGTTCCTTGAGTCCTGCTGAAGATCTGTCTGTTCTGGTCAGGCCTGCAGCCTCAGTGTGAGACAAGGGCCTCATGGATCTCTGATGTCCTAGAGCTGCCATCTCTGCTGGCTCTTCAGGCAGAGAATGGGCAGCAGAGTGCCTGTCTCCCATTATCCACACTATCCCCTCCTGAGCCATCACTTCCATCTCCATCCATTTGTCAGAGCTTCTTTGCCTGGGTTTGAATGCTCACAGCCTCTGCAATCCCATCCTTCTGATGCTGGGAGTGTGGTTTGTAGACTCCTTATGTGAAGCCTAAGATTTGAACCATTTGCTTTCTTCTCTTCCTGCATCTCTAATGGTACCCTGAGAAAGAGCTCCATGAGGGTAGCACAAGAAAAGCTCGTTTTGTTGCCTTCCCATTCCCCTTTGGGTTAACGAGCCAAAACACAGATGGAGTCAGCCTAGAGAAGAACCTGGTCACAACCTGTGTATGGCCACCAGGAAGCCTGGGAGAGCTCATCTCAGAGAGAGGCAGTTTGGATCGCAGAATGCAGCTCTACATTATTTAACACACTCCAGAAACCTTCCACGGGCTCCAGAGCACCCGAGGAGCCAAAAACCTCCACCGGCACTCAGCACAAGGTGCTGACAAAGCCCGTCGCAGGACACATCCCATTATTAGCTGAAGGCCAAAAATTCAGCAGTAGGTGAGGCTGATGCTTTGGCCTGGTGAGGTCCAAGCTCTCCAGCCTGGGAAGTGGTTCCAGATGCCTCCCTCATGGCAATGATGGAAAAGCTCCCAGTTTTCAGAGAGCTGATGCTCAACATCCTCTGATATCTTGGTCTCCAAGAGGTCTGAGGGCTGGAGGTACACACACACACACAGTCTTGCTGAGGTGTTTCTTCTGTGCTGTACACACTTGAATCTCCCGAGAAACCCTCAGAGACCTTCTGTCTGGCAGTAAGAAACCTTCAGAAAATGATAGAGGAGGTCTCGAGAAACCACAAATACTGTCCAGCTAATGGCTGCTCACATGATTCTGCAGAGCAGTTCAGCTCATTCACGAGCAGGAATTAAGTCTGGAGCCTTGGAGCAGGACAAGATCCCATGGGATGACAGCTCAGGGGCTGCTGAGAAGCAAGAACCTGGTTTCTATACCAGTATCTGGCATGCACCAGTACCATGAGCAGCACCAAGCTTGATGGTCAAGAGCTGGTTAGAAAATCCCCAGTCCAACTGGTTTTACCCTCTGAAAAGTCCAGTGTGTCTGAAAACTGAGCCAGCTGAGTGTCCCCCTCCTCAGCATCTAGCCCAGCCCCCTGGAGTCTGAACCCCTGCATTCCAGGAGCCCTGGGGAAGCTCCAGGTGGGCTTGTGGGGTCCCAGTCCTGGCTGGCTGCAGGTGGCCTGCAGTTCCTTTGGGCTCCAGCTTGAGCCATGGCTATGAGAGCTTCTAGGCTTCCTGCCCTGGAGCTGGGGCTTGGCTCTTGGTTCCTGGCTCTGCAGAGCGAGGCCAAGAGACCGTTCTGGCTCTCGGGAGGACCTGCACTTCAGAATTTTCCAAACAAATCACTTGGATTATTTTTAACTGACATTTTTTGGAGGGCTTTTCCTCCTGCCGGAAGAGAAGGGCTTGATTTATTAATTTTTCAAAAAATTTCTTTATCCAAACCTCCTGGATGCTCAAATGAGGGGAGAGAGAGGGACAAGGGGTACCAGCCCTGCCTGAAGTTGGCAGGCCTGGGGGGCTCTGGCTCCTGGCTCCTCCTTGCTGTTTCAGGCTTGCAGATGGGCTCCCCAGGACCCCCCTGAGTACCCACAGCCACCCCAGTGCCCTGCAGCACCTGGTGCTCTTTGGCTGGGCATCAGCATGCCCTCAGCCCTGGGCCCACAGCCCACCAGTTGCTGGGATGGAGCTGCCTGTTCTTCTCTGAGTAAAATTCAGGTTTTTTACGTTTTGGTGTCTTTTGCCTTTCCCTTTTTTTTACATTTCCCTTTGGCTGGGGAAGCTCTGGGAGATTTCCAGGCCATGGGGTACACCTGTCCCTTGGACAGGGCATGTATCTGTTTCCCTGCCCTCAACCACAGGGCAGCACCATCTCACTATGCCAAGGTGCAGAGCCCAGTCTGTGCTGGTGGCTCCCCCCAGGCTGAGTAGCCAAGGTGGGAAGGGCACAGGTGAGGCAGAGGGGGAGCAGCAGGCAGGGACTGACTTGTCTGCAGCCTTCCTGGTGACCCCCATGTCCCCAAAATTCCCAACACTGGCCAGCACTGTGGGATCCGAGTGGTGTGCAAAGAGCTGAGAAATCAGGACCTTGCTGGGAGGAATTGGACCACTGGAGCCAGAGAGTTCCCAGCTTTGCTGTGCCCATCTGCCCACCTGCCCTGGTAGGAGTGGCACAGGGGTGCTTGCACTGGTCATGGGGACAGCTTGGGGACAGTCTTTTCGTTGGTGGCCTTTGAGCATCCCCTGCTCTCGCAGCATCTTCCCATTGCCTGGCTGTGGAATGACACCCACCACTGCCCCTGTTCTGGTTCAGGAGGCTGCAGGGGTTGGAGGCATCTGACAGGCTTCCCCAGAGCATCTTTTCTGGGGACTTGATGGTGACACCTCTTCCACAGGCTGCTCTCTCCTGTAGCAACTCCTGCCTGTGGCTCTGTCAGCAGCACCTGGAGCTTTGGTCGCTCTTCCCAGCACTAATGAGCACTGCTGGATGCTCCCCACCCTCTCCTGCTCCATGGAATCACAGAAGGGGCCTTAAAGACCATCTCATTCCAATCCCCTGCAATGGACCCGGACAGCTTCCACTAGCCCAGGTCACTCAGAGCCTCATCCAGCCTGGCTTTGGGCACTGGCTGTGGGCACCAGGTCCTCACCCCCACCATCAAGGAGTGGGAGAGGTGGTGGCATTGTGCTTTTTGGGGACAGGAGCCATCTGGGTGGGGCTATGAGGGAAGCAAAGCCCTAAGACACCTGCATCCCTGGGAACCCCACTGTTTTCAGGGAACAGGGCAGGTCTCTCCTCTCCAGAGAGGCTGCGAAAGTCAGATGGAAAAAAATATATATTTTCCAACCATTATATTTCATGAAAGGAGCTGTTCATCCACTTAAAATATAGGTGACAAGTACAAAAGGCATTTGGCATTCTAAAGCAGGCCAAATCTTCAGGAGATCCAAGATATATGGTACACACCCGCGGCCCAGCTTCAATCTGCTCTTACACTGTAAATTCCAATTACATCATGCTGCCTTGTTTAAATACCGTGAAACCTGGCTCATGCCCTAAGTATGTTTTATATATTGCCACATCCATTTGAAATAGATGGGCAATGTGTTTTACAGCACATGTGCAAATATCTCCATATTTTTCCATCTGGGGGTTTATGGGATCTTTCAGAAAATTAATAATGGGGCTCGGAGGAAATGTTCGACTCGGAGGCAGTAGCGGAGATTTATGGCCGTCCCACTGGATGCCAGGGAAAAGTCTGCGAGCACCCGGAGCAGACGAAGGCCCCACGATTTCACCAGGCGTTCCCTGAGAGCTAATTTTGCAGAACGGCCAGGAGCAGGAATTTCCCCGCGCAGCCAGCAGGTTGATGGGAAGGGATTGCTCAGGAAGTGAGGAGCTGAGCGCTGGAGCAATGGATGGAGATGGAGGTGAAGGGCAGAGCCAACATCTCAGGAGCTTCTGCTGGTGGCTCAGATCTGAGCAGGGCAGGGGAATGGTTGAGCCTTACTGGTGTTGGGGTCAGCACTGCCCAGTCACCCCACAGACCCCCTCTGGCCATCCCACCTCATCCTAGCTCCAGGTACTGTCTGGTTTTCCTGCAAAAGGGGCAGTGTGACAATCCACATGGGTGTGCTGGCCAAAGTTACTTGATTTCTGGCTCGAGATGCCAGCTAGAGCCTGCCAGGGTTTGCTGAGGGATGAGGAAACCCAGCTGCCCTGGCGTGGGAAGCACCCAGGGCTCCCAGGGCACCGACCCCAGCAGCACCAACCCTGTGCCGGGGCCACGGGAATCACAGCATGGGTGGCCAGAGCACTGGGAAGGGACCCTTGAGAGTCACCACATACCAAAAGCCTCAAATGGCCACGGGGTCGGGTTAGTGACCCATCGCACAGTCCCAGGGCTTTAAGCACTGGACAAACTTTGCTCCCGCTGTCTGGCAGGACACAGGCAGGGAACAGGAGGATGCAGCACTCGGCTTTAACCACTGCTGCTGCAGAGATCTCTGTGGGGAGGCTGGTTCTGGGGAGAGACCCCATCCAGGGGCCTCCAGATCCCTTGGATGTGCTGAGCTGCCCAGTCTCCATCCTCTCCCTCCTCTGTCAGCAGGACTGTGGTCCCTGCTGTGGCCAACCCAGGGGTCAGCTGGTGGCTGTGTGTGCCCAGGCTGGCCAGGCAATCCCTCCTTGGAGCTCCCCCAGTGCCAGCTGTCTTCTGGGAGTGCCACATCTCCCTGCTCCTCCCCATAAACCACAGCCAGCGATTTCCCATAGGTGCACCAGGGGGGAAGCAGTGACTGCTGTTTATTTTGACAGTGGAGAGCCTGGTTCTCCAACCTTTTGGGGTAAAGCATCTTGTCCAAGATGAAAACATTGTCGGTTTATTGAGTCTCACAGTGGCTGTGTAAATAGAGGCCTGGCTTTGATGGATGGTGAGTGGATGCTGAGGGACTGATCCTGCCCCACACAGAGCAATCTTTGGTTTTTTGAAGCACAACATCCCTCTGAAAAAGCAACCCGAGTGGGTCCTGTGCCCCATGAGTGGCAGAGGATGCAATGGGGGGCACAAGGCTGTGGTGGCAGCTGAGCAGTGAATCTGGGAGTAGGTGCAGTGATGCTGAGCCCATCACAGAGGGACCAGCTCAACTCTACTAGGGTAGCAGCATCCCTGTGTAGGATGTTCTCTTCATGCCATGGCTCCTGTGCCACTGGCAAAGCTCCTGGCACAACACCACGGTGGTGCATGTGCAGGTCAGGGGCTGGGGCAGGTCCCCCCTTCCCCAGGGTGCTGATCCAGACCATTCTTCCCTCCTGCCTCCTCCTCTCCATCACGGCTGAGGTGGGAAAAGCCCAGCAGGAGGGAGCTGACGGGTTTCTCCAGATGGTGCCCCGCTGACCCCGGCCGTTCCCCGTCTTCGGCTCTTCCTTAGGAAAACACGGCGTGGGCCAGCCCATCAATTAATGGTTTCCTCATGTTCCCCCCGCACAGCTGATGTGGGAAGTTGTCTCCCTGTTCCCAAAACCCTGCTGAACTGAGTCCCCCACCTCCCCAAGCCCCCAACCCCACGTGGTGCCACAAATCCCTGGCACACGGGGAGCATGTGTTTAACCAGGGAATTGTGGCCTCGTAAAAATGAACTGGGAGATGGACAGGTTGGATGAAGGAATAAGTGAACAAATGAATGAATAACACGGTGATTAACTCTGATGTAATAAGTGCCCCCTTGGCTTGTGAAAATACACCTGGCATTTGGAAGAACAGCATATTTCTCACTTCTTTGCAAGGACAAAGGGGGCTGGAGCAGCTAAACCCTCAAACACTTGTTCGACGTGGTCACAGTGGGAAAAGTGCACCCTGCCCTGGTCCTACAGCCCCTCTGGGTGGGTGGAAGAGCCCTGGTTGGGACTGGGAGAGCAGGAGAAGGGCTGGGAAATGCAGAGGCTTAGGAAACAAAATTTAGGATGTTAACAAGGCCTGTGAGGGTTGTAAAATGCCAAGTAAAACACCGTGCTTTGGGTAAGGGGTGGTGGACAGAGTGCTGCAGTACCAAGGGCACAGCAGAGGATGTGGCACTGAGCGGGTTGGTTGGACAAGTCACCACCCCTGGCTACTGTTCCCTAGTACAGCAGGTCCACAGGAGGCAAAGCACAACTTCTCCATGTTATTAACCACAGAAACATGGAGAGAATGGGCTGGTAGGACCATCACTGCTCCCTGACAGCTGGACCCACTACTAAAAGCCACATGGATCTGCACTGCAGAACAGAGCGAAGTTGTTTTGTGTACCAGGGAGCATCAGACGAACAGGGAGAGCCAGGACACCAGGTCAGGCCATGACAAGCAGCCACACAAATAGGTTTTTTCTCTCTAAATAGGTTTTGCCCCTTCTTAGAGGCTCAGCCCCTCAGCAGACAGCAGGTTCCTAGAGCCCAGCACTGAGCTGTGCCCCACTGGCCAAGCAAAATGCTCTTTGCTTGACTGTGCCACACCTGAGGGAAGTGTTTTCCTGTGGGATTCAGTCATTTTTTATTTATGTGGACTTTGGTTACCAAGAGCAAAATGATGGAAAATAATCTACATACGCATCCATCTGTCTGTCCACTCAGGTTGGGGTTTAGCTGTGCAGGATCTTGTGATCTCTCGTGAGTGGAGCTGGCTGGACAACACAGAAAAAGAGCATTGAGTTTTCTGTAGTATTCTCACATTTTGTGTCTTTTCTTGGCCAAATCCTGGCTTTTCATGAAAAATGTCCACTGGCGCTTTGAAATGAGAAAAATTTCAACCAGCTGCAAAATTCAGTCCCAAAGCAGGGGGGAACTCGCAAACCTGGCCTCCCTTTCAGCTGCCTTTGAGTCTCACACATTTTACCCCAGCTGAATACTGGGAAAAGGGCTGTTAAATAAAGAAAACCTCGATGGAAACGTGCGTGGTCGTTTTGGCCCTTCCCGTGCGGGGACGAGGCATCCGCTGCCTGCAGCAGCCGCTCCCAGCTCTGTGTTTCTCAGCACGCTGAGCCCAGCCAGCTGCTGCACGGGGTGAGAGCCACGCTCGAGGAAACGGCAGTGCACTGGAGCGTGCCAAAGTCCTTTCAGATCCTTTGCTGAATTCGTTCTTTTTTTTTCCTTGAAGAGCTATTTCGGAAAACACACGCCTTTGTAGTGGCAAGGCGAGTTTGCACTGCAGCATCTCTCTCCTTGCAAAGCCCACGGCTGTTGGCTGTGCTGACATCCCCCACTGCCACCCGTGGGCTGGGGCAGCACCTGGTGGTGCCAAGCACTCCCTACCTCCAAAGGGGTGGCCAGGGTTGGGTGTGTGAGGACTGGCCATGGATTTGCAGCCCCTCTCCAAGCCATGCCTGTGGCACCAAGCTCTACCCCGAGCTTCAGGGCAGGATGAGTGGCATCTCTGAGCAACCCCGTGGTGCCTCCACTACCCCCTCTTGCCCTGGCACCAGCTCAGGCTGGCACAGCTGCATGTCCCAGGGACAGCCAAACCCATGTTTCCAGCAGGCCATGACAGACAGAGGGAAAGCAATCAGAAAGGTAAATTCTTGCTTTGGACACAAGCAAGGAAATTCAGCAAAAGGTCCTCCAGGCATCAGTGATGGTGCAAAGTGGTCTCTTCCAGTCCTTTGGCCAGGATTTTAGGACATTCTCCAGTACAGACCGTGGGGTATATGATGGTCCTGCCTTGGCATCTCTGATCTGACCCAGCAGGACACTGGGATGCCAACTGGGAGCCATCCCTTCTCCGCAATCCCAGATGGCAGAGCTGAAACAAGAGGAAAGAGGCACCTGGGAGGATAAATGGAGAATATCAAACACAAACTCCAAGTTCCTCAAAGAGTTTTAGGTGCCCCACTTCAGTGGAAGAGAAATCAGGTGCCAAGGGAAACACTGGAGTCACCTGCCCCCGCGGGCTGTGCACACTTTTGGGGAACACAGACCTTTTGTGCCTCTCCTGAGGGCTGTACTTGCTTGGAGAGGGCATGGGCGGCTGAAGACCTGCCCCAATGAATATCCATGCCCATGGAGCAGCAGCACTTTCCTGGGCTGTGGCTGCTGAGAAGAGGGGTCAGAGAGCTCCCATAGCCCATGGAGTGATGCTGAGGAGCTCCTGGGTCAGTGGGGATGATGCTGATGAGAGTCCTGTCCTTGCACACCCAAAGGGTGTTCCACCACTGATTCCTGCATGAGGACTCCTGTGTATATGCAGGGAGCTGTGGCTGCCCCATCCCTGGAAGGACAGGTTGTTCAAGGCCAGGTTGGACACAACTTGGATTCACCTGGTCTAGGGGCCCATGGCAGGGGGGTGGAACAAGATGAGGTTTAAGGTCCCTTCCAATCCAAACCATTCTGTGATGCTGTGAGTGTTGGGTGCATGGGGTTGGAGTGAGCCTGGGGCAAGGGCATGTCTGGTGGGAGAAAGAGGAGAACTGGGTGGCCCAATTACTTTGAGAGCCATCTCAAGGCAAAGGCCAATAGCCTATGACAACCAAAACAAGAGCAGCCAGGCATGGGAAGGTCCCGTCAGCAGAGAAGGGAAGGGGATCTGTGTCAGAAGGGTGGATAGGACTGGCTCATCCAAGCCTGGTGGTCCCATATACATGTTGCCCCTCAGCTTCTGGCCTCCCCCCAGCCCTGCCTGTGCCCTGTGTAGGCATCCCAGCACCCATGGGACCTGAATGATGGCACTGCAGGCCCTCCATGTCCCTGCAAGGTCACTCCCAGTATCTCCTGCAGCTTCACCAACGCACCTGCATTTCCACACAGACATCCCCCAGGGCCTAGATCCTCCCTCCCCAAAGTCCCTTGTCCTGAAACCCAGCAGTGCTCCACGAATCTCTTCAGCTGGAGGCTCCAGCACCACCCTGGGATGCTGAAGCCCAAAAGCACCAGGCCACCCATGGGATGGGGAGTCCACACAAGCTGCTGTGAGCAGAAAAGGGCAAACCTTCATCCTAAATGTGATGTGGGCTACGCCACCTCACTGAGACATTCAATAAACAAGGCAAGGTTTCTAGGGAAAGGAATATCTATTGTCAGAGCACCTATTATTTCTACTCATATTTATTAAGCCAAGACGGCTACAATCTCAACGTGGGAAGATGTCTGTTTAACCAGAGTCTTATACATGGTGAAGAAGATATAAAAGACTAGAGGTGGATCAATGAAAGCTCTTCTCTCTTCCTGCCACCTCTGCCTTGTGCATCTCCTTGGACAACCTTGGCCACAGAAATACTTCCCAGGAGAGCACGCAGTCCGGCCGACTCTGAGGGATGCACACCAAGGCAGATGGTCACTTGGTGTCACCTCAACAGAAACAGGTGTCATTATGTCAGTTTGTACCAGGTGAGAATATAGGGACATAGACCTGGGTGGATGGACAATGATGCATGATGGCTCCAGTCAGTCTCTCCACTCCAGCCCAGGGTCAGGGGGAGCAGGTGGACATGGGAGGAGGAAATGGGGGTGTCTCCAGGTCTTTCCCTCTGGGTTGTCTGGACTATGCACCAGGTCAGGTAACAACGAGGGATTGAGAAGTCTGTCCCTTTCTCCCTAGTGGCCACAGCTCTGCCAGGGCCTGGCTCCTCCCCATGGCACTGCAGCACAGTGTGGGTCCTGCCCCAGCCAGCAGCACTGGTCTGTGTGAAGCCAAGGTCACTGGGGGATCAGGCCTTGCAAAAGTTCATTTGTCCTTCCTGGTGGAGGTCCAGGGGCTGGTGTCGCTCTGCAGCACTGGATGGTTTCCACTCAGCCTCCCTGCACCCACATGGGGATGCAGGACAGAGGACTCTAACCCCCTGTTCCTCCTGGGCAAGGAGAAAGGCAGAGAGAGGTCTGACAGCAACACATTTCCAGAGTGAGAAAGTCATACCTTTGATGCTGGAGAAGGGAGAGCTGTCAACTCAGATGTCAACACTGGGCAGAAGACAACTGTGTTAATGGGAATATAAAAGCCTAGAAAACGAGTGCTATGGACACCACTCCCCTCTGAGCTCCTTCAAGCGACAGGCACTCACAGGACCTTGCTCCACTTTGCTCCTCATTAAAGGTTTGTCATTCCTGCGTTATTTTTAATACACACTTAAAGAAAAAGACCGACACGCACACCCAGCCGTGCACACGCACACACAAAGGGAAACCATGGCCAAAATATACACTATAGACAAAGAGTCCGTTCACACTATATATATGTACAGAGTCTGTGGGCGCAGTCTGACAGTGCACAGCCAGGCTGGGGCTGAGCATGGGCAGGGTTGGGGTGGGTGCAAACACCTCAGGGCTTCACACACTTCCCCTTCTTCTCCCGCCGCTGCAGTTTCCGAAGGCGGCGTGTCCAGGCGTCCCGCCACTGGATCACCAGGCTGTTCTTGTCGGCCATCAGTCCGGGCCGGTCCGTGGAGTTTTCACTGATCCCCATGACCAAGTACTTCTTGCTGATCTGGATCTTGGGGCACTTGCAGGACAGGTCCTTGAGGTGAATCCATAAAAAGTTGTCCCCGCGCTTGACCCGCTCGTCGCGGCACTTGTAGACAGAGAGGATGTTGATGGTGAACTTGGCCCAGTTGGCCACCGTCTCCATTTCTAGGATGTTCACCTGCACCACTGAGGGGGAAAAAGGGGACACACGGTGATGGGAGATGCTTTGCCCCAGCAGCCCCACCTGCTTCATGCACCACAACTTTGGGAGGGTTGATTTGGGGACCCCTCTCCATACGGAGTGTTCCCCATCCCCTGGGTGCCTGCATCTGTCCCATCCCCAGCCCAGCATGGCTCAGGGAGGTTGGATGTCCTTACCATAGTCCTTTTTGCAGTACTTCTTCATGTTAATCTTGTAGTTGCCCTTGGCTGGCTTGCAGTAGGAGTCACAATCTAGAGAAGGAAGAACAGAGGGTTGAGCAGAAAGGGAGGGATGGGAGCCATGCAGGTGAGGTGAGGGTGGCCACCGTGGAGAGCAGGCAGGGGCCATGGCCAAGGAGAGTCAAGTAGAACAGCTGTGGCTCTGCAGATCCGGGTGATGTGGGAAGAAAGGACCTGGCATCAATCTGGATCTGGCACCAGTTCACAGGTCTGATGCCAGCCCAAGGGGGTAGCGATCCTCAGGGACACTCAGGGCCCAGAGGGGTGGGAAGCACCCACAGGGGCAGCCCCTCCAGGGGCCTGGGGTCCCATAAGTGGGGAAAGGGACTCAGGCTGGGAGAAGGAGGTAGGAGAGGGCAGTGGCTCTGCTCCACAAGGTCACTCCTGCTGTCCAGACATCCCCTGCTCAGGCTGCTCCAGAAGGGCTGGGCAGGCCACTGGGCTGTCCCCCACCACACACACATCCCTTCCTGTTGTCCCCCAAGGCTCCTGTCCTCCAGGAGGCTTTTTTCCCTGCATTTCTAAAGGCCTCAGATTTGCATCTCAAGCAGAGGGAGGGCAGGGAATGCCTCTTTCCTTCTCCCCAAAGGCTTTGATCCCAACAATTGCCTGAAGCAGCCCTGTTCCTCTCCTTTCTTTCCCCTGCCATCTTCCTTTGAACATCTCAATTTGTCTCTTTTCAAATGGCATGTTTTTTTCTAAGCTCATCTTTCTTCTTTTCTCCCCCTTTTTCAGGTTCTCCCTCTGGCTTGGCCCCGTGTCCCGGGACAGAGCCAGCAGCCTCTGAAGTTGTCTTTGTTTGTGGGTTGCCACAGCGATCACTGGGGATGGAGGCGAGGGTCTGGGGGAAGACAGGGAATAACAGCACCCTGTGCCAAGGGGAGGAGGAGAAATGAGGAAAGAAAGAAGCCCGGCAGCACAAACTCACCCTGGGCTCTGCTGTTCCCCTCTCTGCCCAGTTCCCTTTTATCTGGGACTTTGTGCCGCCTGTTCCAAATTTGTCAGTGACAGAAGCAGCGCCGCACGAAGCTAATTCTTGGCAGAGGGGGGTGAGCCCTGATTCACAGCTCAGCCCCCCCGTGCTGCCACACTGCCCCCCTGCCTGGGCTGGCACAGCTGCCTTGGGACAGCAGTGGAGGCTGTGGAGGGGATGCAGATCCCTTGGGACAGCGGTGGTGGCTTTGAAGGGGATGCAGGATCTCCTGGGATGGCGGTGGTGGCTGTGGAGGGGATGCAGGATCTCCTGGGACACTGGTGGTGGCTCTGGAGGGGATGCAGGATCCCCTGGGACAGCAGTGGTGGCTTTGGAAGGGATGCAGGATCCCCTGGGACAGCAGTGGTGGCTGTGGAGGGGATGCAGGATCTCCTGGGACAGCAGTGGTGGGTGTGAAGGGGATGCAGGATCTCCTGGGACAGCAGTGGTGGGTGTGAAGGGGATGCAGGATCCCCTGGGACAGCGGTGTTGGCTTTGGAGGGGATGCAGGATCCCCTGGGATGGTGGTGGTGGCTGTGGGGGGGATGCAGGATCTCCTGGGACAGCAGTGGTGGCTTTGGAGGGGGCTCAGGACCACCCCTTGCAGGGTAGCTCCTCAGTCCACTGGAGCATTTGGTGTCCTCATCCCCTGCATCCACGGGAATTGCTCCAGTCTCAGACTGCTGTATTCCCCAGGATAGGATACAGCCCCATCCCAGACACCACTGCACCCCTGGGATATGCTATGGTCTCATCCCAAATACCAGTGCATCTCTGGGATGTGCTCCAGCCTCAGCCTTGCCCCTGTTGCATCCCCTGGGATATGCTACAGCATCAGCCAGGACACTGCTGATCCCCTGGGATTTGCTACAGCCCCATGTCAGGCACTGCTGTATCCCCTGGGATTCACTACAGCCCCATGCCAGGCACTGTTGCATCCCCTGGGATATGCTACAGCCTCAGCCAGGACACTGCTGTATCCCCTGGGATTCACTACAGCCCCATGCCAGGCATTGCTGTATCCCCTGGGATTCACTACAGCCCCATGCCAGGCATTGCTGTATCCCCTGGGATTTGCTCCAGCCCCATGCCAGGCACTGCTGTATCCCCTGGGATTCACTCCAGCCCCATGCCAGGCACTGCTGTATCCCCTG
>WBMV01009097.1:27267-55421 GCA_013396655.1 Campylorhamphus procurvoides | reverse complement strand
GGTGCTGGGTGGTAGGGTGGTGGGATATGGGGTGAGGGGTGGTGTGACCAGGCTGCAAGACAGCCTCAGCCAACCTGCCACTCCCCTCCCTCGGTGATGGGGACAAAAGGAAAACAGAAATAAATCCAGTAACTGCCCTGGGCTCCTGCTGATGATTAAGAACATAACGCTGATCCAAAAGAGGCAGAAAATGGTATTGGGAATTAACAATTTGGGGTTAGTTTGGGGCTTTTTTTAGCCATGGCTTTGTGCTGAGGAACATTCCTCAAATGTAAAATTAATTCCTGCCCCATTTATGTAAGAAACTTGAGAAGAGAAAAAAACTCCAAGTGTCTGGAAGTGTCCTTGCCTCTGAAAACACAGTCTCCATCACCAGCTGTGGGGCAGATATGGATGTTGCAGCTGGGAAGTGGCCAGAGGTGTCAGAGCAGATGGGTCCTGCTTGTGCCTCCCCAAACTGCCTCTCCTTGGGCATCCTGTCCTGTCCCTGCAGGGTTTTCCTCTAGCAGGGCTCTGCTCAGGGTCTCAGTCCCCCCCTCCTCATTGCAATGTGGCTATGGACCACAGCTCCATCCTCCCAAGCCCACTGGGATGCTGAGTGCCTGGTGGTGGTGGCTGTTCCCACAGACAGGTCCCAGAGAGCCCATATATCCAGCAGAGCCTCCACCTGCAGCTGCCCATCTGCCATGTCCATGAGAGCCCCATGGAAAGGGCTGGGGGATGGCAGAGACCTGACACAGTCCAAGGCTGTGAAGGTGCACCCACAAGCCCTGAAAAGCTGCTGCATCCCTGGGATACACTACAGCCCTACCCCTGGCAATTCTGCATCCCTGGAATATGCTACAACCCCATCTCAGACACTGATGCATCCCAGGGATAAGCTACAGCCTTATCTCTGAGACTCAGACATCCCTGGGATGTGCTCCAGCCCCATCCCAGACAGAGATGCATCCCTAGGATCTCCTACAATCCCCTTCCAGACACTGATGCATCCCTGGGAGATGCTACAAGGATGGAGCAGGAGGAGGTGGATGGCAACAAGAGCCACTGGCCTGACTCCTTGTTGGGGGGAGCGTGTGTGAGAGGTGGCAAGTTTGCACATCTGGTTTACTTCTCCTCTCTTTGGAAAAAAAAAAAAAAAAGGAATATTTTGTTTTAAGAGAGATGTAACTTAATTAGGTGTTATGGCTGCAAATCTTTTACTGCTTACTTTGAATTCCTTTAAAGCCCTGTTTTGCGCTCCACAGGTTTTGTTAATTCTGCTAACAGGGAACACGGATTTATTTTTTTCCACTAAGTGGAAAATATTTTAAGATAATAATAATAAAAATTATGAGAAGTGGACCCAGGACGTTTCACCAAGCCAGTCAGCTGCTCAGGCACAGAGATCAAAGCTGGACCTCAAAGGCTTTGGAAGATTGCAAAGGCAGGGGAAAGCTGGGAAGAATGATGCAGAAGATGGCAATGTCAGTGAAAAACCTGGACACACCCGGGGATGGGACCCCAGCAGGGAGGAGGAGAGGAGAGGGGGGGAAGCCCAGCACCTGAGCACGGCGGCCCCAAACAATGTCCCCCTGTTCCTGCAGCCAGCACCTGCTGCCAGAGGCAGAGGGGGAGGTGGGGAAATGGGGGAAAAGGGGCTTGGAGGCTTCCTGGGGTGGGAGGGCTGGAGGGGCATTGAGGGGCTGAGGGCCCCTTGGGGAGTGCCCTGCTTAGGGGGAGCTGAGGGGCAGCAGGGTGCAGGCAGCAGGCAGAGTGCAGGCAGCAGGCAGAGTGCAGGCAGCATCACCCCTCATCTCTGGCAATGGGGCAGCAGGATCCCCGCTGGGTCTCCTGCTCCTCCAGTGGCACAGACTGTGGGCAGAGGCAGCTACTTTGCATTACAGATATTCGAGCTAGAAGCCAGAAATCTTAAACCAACAAAGCCACAGATAAACTGGAGGCAGTTTGAGGCAGACCTGCTCTGCTAAAACAAAGCAAACAACCCGGCTCTTCCCCAGTGCTGTTTATTTTTGCACAGCTGAACAGCTCAGACATCACTGTGAGACTGTTCCTATTTATAAAGCACTGGAGAGGAATCACCTTGATTAACTCTGCTCCACACGACACTCTGTTGGCAATAAAACTGGACAAATCCCCCTTTCCCTCCTCCCATTTTTTTTTCTTTTCCCAAACCCTCGTATTCCCAGCTCCCTCCTCACAGCAGGCAGGGTGGGCAGGGCAGAGGTGATGGTGGTCTGCCCTGTCCCATAGAGCCCCCCCAGCAGTGACACCATCACTTCAGCTCAGCATCTTCCTGTCAGGCAAGATGTGCATTCCAAGTCCTGGCAGGGTGGGCAGGCACAGCATGGAGTGAAACCTCTGCCAGATCCAGGCAGGGCTGCTCAGCTTGTGTCCTGAAAACACCTCCTGTTTTCCAGAGCCTCTGTGGAGCAGGGCTGTGAGGGCTGAGCAGTGCCCAGGAGTGCTGGGTGGGCACCAGGCCATGCAGTGCTCCCGGTGCTACATGGGGTTCACACACGTGCTGAACCACGTGCAAGGAACCAACTACCAACCTCCTCCTGTGCATCTCCCCTCCCTCCCCTCATCCACATGTTTCACTCCTGCCACAGAATCACAGGTTCATTAAGGCTGGAAAAGACCTCCACCATCATCAAGTCCAACCTTCAACCAAATGTCCTCATGCCCACTAAACCATGTTGTGAAGTTCCATGTCTCCTCACTTGTTGAACACTTCCAAGGATGGGGACTCCAACACTGTCCTGGGCAGCTGTGCCAGTGCCTGACCACCCTTTCTGTGAAAAATATTCCCCAATATCCAATCTAAACCCCTCTGGCACAGCTGGAGGCCGTTCCCTCTCATCCTGTCCCTTGTTCCCTGGGAGCTGAGCCCAAATCCCACCCGGCTCCCCCCTCCTGTCAGGGAGTTGCAGAGAGCAAGAAGGTCCCCCCTGAGCCTCCTTTTCTCCAGGCTGAGCCCCCCCAGCTCCCTCAGCTGTTCCTGCTGCTCCAGCCCCTTCCCCAGCTCTGTTCCCTTCTCTGGACATGCTCCAGCCCCTCAATGTCTGTCTTGTTGTGAGGGGCCCAAAACTTCATCCCTTCAACACTCCTTGTCCCTGCCCCTCTCCCACAGGCACCAAGGGCATGTACAGGGCTGCAGGGGCCGTGCTGGGAGATGTTCCCACAAGGCTGGGGAGGACATTCCAGGCACACACCAGCCTGGGAAGAGGCTGTTGGTGTTTTCCACTGCCAAGGCAAGGTGGCCATGGGAAGGTGGCTGGGGAGAAGGTTACAAACAGAGCACCAGCTCTCCAAGAAGCACGTAAGCTTCCCTGGGATAGATGTACCCTGAATAGGGCAAGGGGAAACTGCTCTCTACATATGGGTGTAGGGAGCTGGAGGTGCCCCTGCAATGGGGATGGAGTGGAGGATGGTTCAGGATGTCTATTCCACCACAGTGGCATGTGGGAGAAGACTGAGGTCTTGGGGACAGCAGGGAGAAGGCCAACCCAAGCAGGGAAGGGGCTGCTTCTTTCCCTGGCTTCTCCCCCTCCACCTGGCTTGGAATCCCTACAGAGGGATAGAAGCAGGATGGCTGGGAAGAGCCACACTGCAGTGCTGATGGGCCTGTGGATGGAGAGGAGGGGAGGGAGAAAATAACCCTGCTAACAGCCTTCCTTACCCTGCTGGGTGCATCCTGCAGCTCCAGGAGGGCTGAGCATGCTGGCACAGGCTCCAGGGTGCTACTGGAATGTGCCATGACAGGGTGGGAGCTCAGGGCACTTCAGTGGGACCTTGGCTGGATGGGAAGAGGGACTCTAATCCACGAGTGCAGGGAGCATCCATGCACCCACCACAAGAACCCAGCCCCAGCCCCAGCTGAGTCTCTGCAGGAGAGTGAGCCTGGGGAGCCAGAGCAGCTCTTGAGGAGCTCTAAGAACCATGGTAGCAATGCTTCCCTCACCTGTGCAAAGCCTGCAACCCATCAATGGAGCTGTCCCCTCTCACTGTGTGACCACAGCAGTGACATTGATCCCACCCCATGGTCCCACCACCCTGTGCAGCCAGGGTAGGCAACTCATATGCAGACCCTTCACTCCTACAGACCTGGGTGAGGTGAGCCCCACATCACCCATGTCCCAGGGCAGACCTGGCAGGCTGTGCCCCAGCACAGGGGCTCCACAACCTGCCTGCAGCTGAGCACCTGCCAGACCCCCAGCACCTCCCAGAGCACTGAGCAGAGACAAAGAACAGTGAGGAGGCACCTTTTGCACTGGCACCAATAAAAGGAGGTTAAACAAAGCCATCCTCCAAGCACCCACTGGTGCCATATGCCACAACCCCTGCCATAACCTGCCAAGTGGGCTGCATCCCTGCCCTCCTTGGAGGGAATGGAGAAAGCCTTTCCTGAGAAAGTCCATCAGTCCCAGTTGGCTCCTTTCCAGAAATATACAGGATTTCAAACCCCAGTAGCTTCTTCCACTGAATTTTTTCACTATTCATTTTTTGCCACATGGTTTGGTGGAGCTCAGCCCTTCCCCCTGGGGTGCTTGGGAGAGAGGGGAGGTGGGATGGGCCCCCAGGTCTCTGGGGAGGGCTGGGGCTGTGGGCTCTGCCAGGGATGTGGAGCACTTACCTGCAGGTGCCTCTGTGCTGGTGACCAGGGAGGTGGGATTGATGGCAGGGATCTCTGAAAAAGAAAGGGAGAGGTGTCTTAAGGAAAGGGATCCCCAGCTCTGGGGGTGACAACTGGGCAACAGCCCTCTGAAAAGGGGCTACAAGGGTGTTTTGTGGGTCACAAATCAAATATAGTGGGATGAGTCTGACCTGAATATGGGAGGCCATCAAATAGACCTGGAGATGCCCAAACTGAGCTCAGTAAATTGGGACAGGTTGAGTCCATGAGCCCTAAGCTGCTGCATGGAGGTGTGTGCTCCAGGAATGGATGTTTCCCAGATGCTCAGCTCATCTAAACTCAGTTTGGACATCAGACAGATGCTTGGCTGACCTCATCGTGCTGCAGGCTGTACAGGACAGGCATAAATGTGGGCAAAGACAACACTTCCTCAGGACTCCTGGCAACAAAACCTGGGGGAAATCCTGTCCTAACCCCAAATCTGGGGAAGAACAGAGGGAGAGGAACCAGCTCCACCAGCTCACCCACACTGCTCCAGCAGTCCCAGCAAATGCTGCAGGGTGGGAAGTTGTTCCTCTGCCATTTGAGTCAAATTCAAACCCACTGTGACAATAAACACAGTTTTATGTTGCCCACAGGCTCTGGCCTTGCCCCAGACATGACTGTGCTCAGGGCTCAGCTGGGTGAGGAGGGCACTTGCTGTGGCCAAGGATGGGACCCAGCAGAGCAGTTTCAGCCAGCTGGAAACCCTGACCCAAGGGGTCTTCCAGAGCCTCCTGCACTGGGAAACGTGAAGCACAGGCCACCACAGAAAGCGACCTAACCATCCTACTTGACCACCTTCTGGAGAACATCCATAAGGACAGACACCCTCATGTCTGAGCCTCCCACCCACCACAAGCCATCCAATGTGGATCAAGGACCAAGGGGTAGCCCCTGGTGCCTGTGGGGTCCCCGAGCACAGGGCAGGGCGGGGGGCACTCACTGATGCAGGGGGCCACGGGCGAGCGGCTCTGCTGGTAGCCCTTGGCACAGCGGTTGCAGGTGAGGCCGGTCACGCCATCCTTGCACGGGCACTGCCCCGTGGTCTGGTTGCAGGTCTTGCCAGCTGCACCAACAGGGTGGCAGTCACAAGCTGGGGGGGACAGAGAGAAAAGGTTATGTGAGAAGGGATGCACAACTGGAGCCAAGGTGCAACCTCCAGAGAGGTGAGGAGGACAGGGAGGTGAGGAGGACAGGGAGGTGAGGAGGACAGGGGTTCTGCAGTGCAACACTGGCAATCAGCTGCTGGGGCTGGCACAGCCTAGACACACATGGATCCATTAGTCTGCACCAACCATGGCCCCACGTGTGCTTTGAGCAGCACAGGCAGGAGGGTGACTGCACAAAGGGGTTGTCCAGGGTATGGCCTCACTGACAGGGATGCTCAAGATGAGTCCCTGGAGACCTTGTGGCTTCCACAGCTGCCTGCAGCCACCAGCTCTCATTTAAGATCTTCCCTGCCCTCAGCCTCAGGGAGATGCTCCTATTGCAGTAGTAAAAGCTATTTTCTCCACTTCCTCCCCCTTTCAGTCCATGGAGCTGAACCAACACTGAGTTTTTATATAAACTTTGTCCTTGTCTCGGTTTTAGGATGAAGTGGCTCTTCTTGATGCTTCCCAAGCTCATGAGCCTCAATGCCCACCCGGAGACCAAAATGACCCCAAGCCTTTCTAACATAGCCTCTCTAGGGACAAGCCACGCCTGAGGTGAGTGAAAGTTGTGTCTCCACCCTCAAAAAAAGGCTGAAGTGACTCTCCATCCTACCACACTGGATGATGGACACATTGAGGGCTGTCTACATGGAGGGATGTGGGAAGGAGATGCTCGCTCAGGAGATGACCTTCCCATCTGTTTGCCTGGAGCTGGAGGAGGTTATCTCGGCCTCCATCAGTGTAAGAGTTGAACGTGATTTCAAAGCAAAACAAAAACATCTCTCCCGCCCACCCCCGCAGCCCCCCGATGTTATCGTTGCCCTAATTTTCACCAGATGGGACTGGTGGGAGCACCGTGGCACTCGAGCTCCCTCCCGCACCGCCAGAACCCAGAGCGAGCAGCCTCTAATGGGGACCAGATGCTCCATCCTTATCAGATCTTGGCCGGGACTGGAAGCGGACGTCTTTCTGACAAGGATATTTTGGGGGCTCAGCTGTGATAACAAATGGCAGTGAGTGAGGGAGTCTTGGCGCGACGCGGGGCCGTTGGAAACACCGGGGCTTCCTTGGGCCCCAGCGGTGTGTTCCTGGGGCAGAGCTTAGGGATGGACATAGCTCAGGATCCAGGTCATCCAAGCTGATCCCTCTCCATGCACCGGAAAGCAGATTTTGGGCACTCTGGATGTTTTACCTGGATCAGCAATTAAGGCAGCTTTGCTCATCTTAAGTCAACAACGGATCAATGTCGTTGGGGGGATGAATTTGGTCTCTGCCAGACCACTCTCTGCCCCTTTGCCCTGCCACACTGGGATTTCCCACAGTACCACAACAATACATTGCTCTTTCCCACTCCTATGGGAAGAGCATCCCAGGCAGCAGTGCTTACCCTGGGCTGGTTTTGGCTGGGGCAGAGTTAACTTTCTTCACAGGGGGCTGTGTTTTGGATTTGTGCTGAACACAGGTTGATAATATGATGTTTTTGTTATTGCTGGGTGCTGCTCACACAGAGCCAAGCTCTTTTCTGCTTCTCATACTGCCACACTGGCAAGGAACCTGGGAGTGCATGGGAGGCTGGGAGGAGACACAGGCAGGACAGGTGACCCAAACTCACCAAAGGGGTATTCCAGACCTTATGACATCATGCTCAGCATATAAAGCTGAGAGGACGAAGGAGAACTTTGGAGGGATGATGTTTGCCTTCCCAAGTCACCGTTAGGTGCAATGGAGCCCTGCTCTCCTGGAGATGGATGAACACCTGCTGCCCCTGGGAAGCAGTGAATTAATTCCTTATTTTCCTTTGCCACTTTTACTCTCCCTATTAAATCGTTTTTATCTCAACCCATGAATTTTCCAGCTTTTACCCTTCCAATTTCCTCCCCGATCCTGCTGGTGGGAGAGTGAGGGAGCAGCTGCCTGTGGAGTGAAACCATCCCACTGCTCCACTGTAGCATCTCCATCCTTCCTCCTCCTGACGTGATGAGGCCAAGGATGGGACCCTGGGTGGCTCAGGGGTCCCACCCTGGCCCAGGAAAGGCAGGCTCTGGGGGCACGATGCAGCTCCATGCTACTGCCCACACACTGAGCCCTGCTGCTCCCAGCCCTCCTCTGCCAGGATCTAGCCCATGGAGCTTGAATGGTGGATTAAGTCACTAGCTTGGAGCTTAACTCATCGAGCCGTGCTTGCCAGAAAGCATGTCTTGCACCTCATATTGAGGGTATTTCTGCATCTCGAGGCTTAGCTGCTACTGCTTCACCAGTTTTCATTGGAGAAAGCTCACGGTTTACAGCTTTGTTTAAATTACTGGGATTAATGCACAGCCACTCTTTATTTGACTTTTCAATTACCGCCATTGAATTAATGCTGTAGGTTGTTCTGCCTTTTCCATCCTCCCAGCTTTTCCATCTTGCAGCATCCAGTGGTGGGAGGGAAGCATTCACCGGTGGCTGAGCTCCCTGCTCAGTTAAACGCAGGGTTGGGCTACCTGCAGTTGGTGTTTTTGTGCCTCTTCCAAAGATGCTGCAGCCCAGGAGAGATGAACCATGGTTGGAGAGTGATTTAGTAACATGAGATGGGGTTTTCTGAAATAAGATGTAGTATTTTCTGTTCTCTGGGCTAGTGATTCGCTCCTGGGTATGAACTGAGCATCTGCAACCTGCTCTAGTGGAAGGGGCAGGGGGTTGGAACCAAATGACCGTCAAGGTCCCTTCCAACCCAGATGAGTCTGTGATTTTATGAGCATCCACTGCCCTGGACCAGTGCTGTGGCAGGTGCAAAAGCCTTTGTTCAAAGCCACAGCCCTGCATTCCCATCAGCCAGCAGCATGTCTGGTTTAAACATCCACTGTCAGGATCCTTGCTTTTCCCTTTATTTTTGTTTTTTTATTTTTTTTTTTGTTGCAGGAGTAGATACCTGAGTTTTAGGTATTGGACATATCTTTGGAAAAACCAAGCCCAAATTGTGTAGTCATGTCTCTGTCACTGTCACCTCTCAGTGCCAGCTCTCCATTCCCAGCACAGGGGACCCTGCTCCTGCTTCAAGGACCTCCAAATCCCAACAGATGCACCGCTGGATAAGTAGAAGAAAGAGGTGAAAATGCTCTTAGGTTTCCTGAAGGAGGGGCAGCCAAAGGAGCAGAAGCATCAGGGATTTTATTATGAACTCAATTCCCTGAGGCAGAGCCAGGAATTGGCTGCCCAGAGCCAGGGTACCCCCTTCCCTGCCAGATCCTCCTCAGCATATGCACCGTGGCGGGGGTCGGCCCCGTGCACATGTTCCTCTGGCTCAGCTGAGCCTTTGCAGCACTTCCAAGCCCTGCCAGCGCCCTGGAAGTGACACCCCCTGCCCAGCCTGTGGCTTGGCACAAGGATGGAGGTTTGCCTGCAAGGGGGGACCTGCCACAGCACCCCCACTCCTCTGCTCCTCCCCAGCCCGGGCATCGCTCACTGGCGTTTCTCCTGCACCGTGGCATCTGCCCTCACCCCATTCCATCAACTCCTGGGCATTCTGGGACGCTTCGCCCACCCTGTCCCATCCAGAGGAGCCACCTCGGATCAGAGATGCTTTCCATCACCTTAATGCTCCATAATTCCTGCCCTGGGAGGGTGGTGGAGCAGGACTCGGCCAGACTAATGGTGGGTACGGGCAGATGGAAGCAGCCATGGATGGAGGATGTTTCCTGCATCCTCAGCCCTGCAAGCAGAGGGATCTGAGCCACAGCTGTGGAGGAAATGCTGTGCCTGCAGTGTCACAGACTGCTGTATCCAGTAATCCTCCCTATCCCAGCCAAATCCAGCTTGTTTTATTAATTTTTGGTATTTTTTTCCTACTATTACTTTTTAGTTAAGTGGTGTCTTTCCCATCTGGGGCAGAAACTGAACCCTCAGTGCCCAGGGAGCTGGTACTGGGGGCCTCAGGACCCTTGGGGAGGTGAATATCTGAAGGGCTTCCACTTTGCTTGGGATTGTATCAGATGGTTTTGAAGTCCAAGTAGAAGGAGCTGGTCATAGAATCACTGAATATCCCAAACTGGAAGGGACTCAATAGGATCATTGAATTCACACCTGGCTCTACATAAGACAACCTCAACAATCTCACCCTGTCCCTGAGAGTGTTGTCCAAACACTCCTGGAGCTCTGGCAGCCTTGGGGCTGTGCCCACTGCCCTGGGGAGCCTGGTCAGTCCCCAGTCACCCTCTGGGGGAAGAACCTTTTCCTAATATGCAGCCTAAACCTTCTTAATCCAAAGAGGAGCAGAAACTCCTCCTTGAGAAGGATGGGAGGTTGGGAGGTGCCCACAGAAGATGAAGGGTGAAGTGGAGGTGGTACAGCCACCCCAGCACCTCCCAAGCCCTGGTGCCATTGGGGGTGAGCCCACAAGTCCCCAGCACTTGAGCACTCATGGAAAAGGGAATTTTGCTGCAGCTGCCCCAGTCTGGTGATGCTGCAGCAAGAGCTGGGGACTGTTACCATCTGTCCCCACCCTCAGCCAGAGCCAGGATCCCACCCAGGAATGGGACACGATCTTGGATGCTGTGCTATCAATTGTCAGGACGCATGCCCTGTCCTGCCTCCTCCTCCTCTTCCTCTCTCTCAGTGCCTCTGAGTGTCACTCCAAGAATGCTGGCCCCTGGCACGGCTTTGGGACCTGGCTGCCACCTGGCACAAGCTTCATCCATGGGAAACCCTCGCTGCTGCCAGGGGCTGCCATGCCCCTGTGACATGGCCTGGCTAAGGCCACTGGGGTGGAAACAGCACGTGGTCCCTGTGGACATGGGCTGTGAGGTGCTAATCATGTAAAATGATTAGCTTGCTGTTTGCTAATGAGCTGGCTGCAGGCAGGGCCCCTCCTGCCAGTGCCTGCTCAGCTCTGCTCCCACACTGCAACGCTGTGCAAATGTGGGAAGTTTTCTTGTACACTCCATCCTCTCAAGCTTTCCTGGGATGAGCAAGGATGTGGAGAGGCTGGGGAGGCTCTCACAGCATGAGAGACAGAAGGACTTCACCTATTCCATCCCAAACCAAATGAGCCAGACCTCCAACAGCACTAATGCACCCGCCAGGGGAACCCCAAAACTCAAATCCTTTCATTCAGGTCTGTGGCCACAACACTAATGGTCCAAAACCAGCTCTAGTAGTTCCTGTAGGCCCTACATAAACACATCCTGTTCTTGCATCAGTAAAGGTGCCTGGTGTCCACACAGTTGCAAAATGCATTGGAGAGGGATCAGAGAGGGACACTGTGCTACCTTCCAGGCAGGACTCACAAAATAAGATGAAATAACAGGGACCAGGGATGAAATCCCAGCCATGCTGACTTCCTGCTAACTTTGATGTTCCAGTCTGGATCCTTGGGGACAGGCAAGGTGTTTCCTGACTTCAAAATCTTCGGTGAAACTACTGAAAAGGGTTCTGCAGATGGGCTGAGCAGGGAGAGGGAAGAGGAATCAGGCAGGCTTGGCCAGGAGTTAGAGGAGGGTGAGGAGAGGTGCAGGTCCACAGTATTTGGCACAGTCTGGGGACCTTGTGATGTCAAGCTGCAGCTTGATGGCTTGGAGCCAGCGTGGCTCCTGGCCAGATGAAGGACAACTACCAGGAGCCATGGTGTTCGGCATCCCCCTCAAACAGGTCCCAAGAGTCACCTCATGGCTGAAACACACCCTATGGGGTCCTGTTCTGCAGCCCAGCAGGGAGATAGAACCTCCATCAACATGCCCAACCCTCCAGAGCAGGGAACCCACACTCTAAGCATGTCTACATCCCTGACAACATCCATACCAGATACAGATGTCCATCACATTTAGTCACCTCTGCTTCAGCACCTGCCCAGCATCTCTCTAAACACCAACCACAGGGATGGAAACTGCCACCACGCCAGGACCCTCCCAGGATGGATGGGCTCCTGGCAGCTCCCTTTTCCTCCTCATCCTCTGAGGAGATGCTGGAATCAAAGCAACATCCCTGCCTGGTGCCCTCGGGATGCCAGGGGCAGAGCCTGGAGGTGACCTGCAGCTGTCAGAGTGAGTGGCTGTCCCACAAGACCACCCGAGGATGGGAATGGAGAGCAAGGATGCCATGAGGGATTCTCCCCGTGGAGAGCACCCAGCTTACCTTTGCAGGCCTTGCGGTCGGTGATGGGCTTGCTGAGGTCCCGGTAGAAGCCCTCCTTGCAGTAGTGGCAGTGCCGCCCCGCCGTGTTGTGCCTGCAGTTGAGGCAGACGCCGCCGCTCTTGCGCCCCGACAGCTTGTACAGCTCCATGTTGAAGCGGCAGCGCCGGGCGTGCAGGTTGCAGTTGCAGGCTGTGAGAAAAGGGGGCAGGATGAGGGCTGGAGGTGAAACCCGGGACCCCCTGGTGCCCCCCATGGTGTCTGGGGGCTGTGCTGGGGAGTGGGATGGGCACAGCACAGCACGTCCCAATGTGCTGTCCAGATGTGCAGCATCCACCACCCCACGGGGTCAGTGCTGGGAGGTCAGGGCAGAGGAGAAAGGGCATGTGGAGGGACAGGGCAGGCAAGTGTGGGAGGGAGGGGTGCATCTGGAGGGGTTTGGCAGTGCCAGCTGGGCACCTGCAGCCCCACTGTTCCCCCTGCCCCTTCTCTGGCAGCTGGCTCTGGTGACAGAGCCCACCCAGCCTTCCAGCAGGACCACCCACCTCATGCCAGGGCATGTGACAGCATCTCCCCTGCCACCTCATGGGGCACCACCCTCGGCCACTGAGCCCCCCAGTTTTTTATATTTAAGGCTCTGCCCTGTGTGCACGAGCACACACAAAGAAACTGCCATAGCAACCCATGTGTGCTCATAGATGTGTGTGTACACACAAACACGTCCACATGAACATGCATGCACACAGACATGCACCAAAACACCCCCAGATGTGCACACATACAGATGTGCACAGAAACATCTGCACACCGTCACGTGTGCACACACAAATTAGCCCCAGGAAGCACAGGGCCCCCCCGGCCGATTCCACGTGTGCGAGATAAAAAGGCAAAGCGCTGCCCGTTCCCGCTTAACACTCTCGCAAAAAGATAATGGGAACAAGATTTCCTTTGGCAAAACGCAGCACCCCCAGCCCGGCCCCCCTCCCCACGCCGCTCAATTGAGGTTGGGTGAGAGTTTTTCCAGGCGTACTGTGAAATTCATTAACGTGTCAGCCCAGATTTAACTGCCCGGGCCTGGCTTGGCGGCCGTGTGAAGTTCCAGTGGGAGCTTCACCCCGCACAGATCAAACGCTCCCTCGCCCACCTCGGTGTTCCGGACACGGAGATGCCGGAGGATGGAAGTCAGAGCAAACCCCAACCGTAAAAAGGAGCTTTTTTTTGGGTCTTCTGAGTTGAGTGAAAGGTTGGTGCCAGCACCACGCGTTCCAACCTCGGCTGCCCCTGGAGCTCCCCCGTGTTAGGAGATTAGTGAGAAATCACATGGCAGGCATCAAAATAACACCCGGTGCAGCTGTAGGTGCCTTTGGGGGCTTGTGCCTTTAGAGCTGATTCTTTTTTTCCCTGGTGCCAGCGGAAAATAGGGATTTTTTGAGGCAAATTCTGGGTTGTGGTGTGTGGAAGGAGAGCAGCAAATACTGTCCAAGGTCCCAGGAAGCCCAGGATGCTGCTACGCCAGGGATGCTGACACTTGGCCAGGCTTTGCTGGGACCGGAAGAGACACGGTGAAGTATCCCAACATCCAGGATGCTCTTCCACATTCCAGATAACAGAACAGGGACAAGCCAAGGGGGTTTTTGCCGCTGAACTGAGGCAGCTGCACAGAACTGTGGCGAAGGAGTGATTTTTGGGAGCAGAGTGGCCTCATTATCCCCTTGCAGCACTGAAAGGCAGGTTGGGTCATGCCAAAAGGCAGCTTTGTGTCCCTCTGGGAGTGCCCCCGGCGTCCTCTGAGGTAGGAGAGGGCCGGAAGGCCAGAGGGGAGGCAATGGGCAGTGGAGGAGAACAGCTGGGTAAATGATTGGCTGCCCTCGGTGCAGGTCCCTCTCTGCCTCCAGTTTAATTGGTGAGGGAGTAACTGGCCAGGGCCTTTTCCTGGCATCACTGACCCCAGCATGTCCTGGTCAGCCCCAGGGCCAACCTTTCCTGGGAACATGCTGGAGATCCTCTGATCCTCCCAGGAGGTGCATTTTGGGGGAGAAATGTCCCCTTGCTACCCAGCATCATTCCCTCTCCTTCAGGCAGCTCTGGGCTGCGTGTTGGCAAAATACTACTGGTTTAACAGGAGGCAAACTGGGATTCTGGAGCAATTCTGGCCAGCCAACATGGGGACCAGGCTGGGCTTGGGTGGCTGTCCCCACTCAGGGACAGGGCACTGCAGCACGCGTGACCGTGCCCTCACCCCGTGGCGCAGCCACCCGGCGCTAATCGGGGCAGACGGGTCCCCCCTTACCCGGCTAAATACTCTCACTGTTCCTCAGGGCCGAGGCAGTTGCAGGCTCTGTATGTCTCCTGTTAATCACTAATTAAAGGCTTGAATGTTCCCTGCTGCTTGGGGTATTAATAAGAATTTAATTGCACAGTTTGGGGCTAATTACGTGGTAGTTCGCTTCCGCCCTTGTACAGTATGCCCAATTAAACAATCATATGATCAATTAAACAATCACAAGATCTAATAATTTGCAATAATAGACTAATTAAACGTTGACACCTTGCAATGGAGCAACCTTCTGTCTCCCTTTTGATGGTGTTTAAACCCCTGCTCAGACCCTGGCCACCCCAAAACCTCTCCTCCAGGCTGCTGTGGGTGGGGGAGCCTGGAATGACGGCAAGAAGAGGCGCTTTGGAACAGAGCCTGGCACAGGAGCAGCAGTGCCATGCACGGAGGCACACGTGTGGCAGGCTGCGGAGCCCTCAGGGCAGGAGCGGGGCTCACCGCCCCTACAAGTTCCCTGGGAATAATTAGAGAAGGCAGCCGGATCCGCGAAACCCTAGACCGGCTGTCGCTGCCAACCCGCAGCGGATTTGAGCTACGCCCCTGCTTTGGCTGGAGGAGAGCCCGGCTGGGACACGGGGCAGGATGAGGCTACACCTCCGCCCAGGGCATGGGAGCCGAGACTGGAACAGCCCCTTCCCTCCCACCCACACCGCCCCTCCATCCTGGGGAAGGTGTTGGGAGAGAGGGGCTGGGGTTCGCTCTGCTGTGAAGGAGAGAACCCTCCCTGAGGGGCTGCGAAGGGCAAGGCTGAGCCACTCCAGCCCCATCCCACGAGGAGCAGGACTCAGGATGGTCAGACAAGTGTTAATCCTGTCTGCAGAGTGGCTGCCTTGCCCTGCACCCCAAATCCATGGGATACTGCACCCCATGGGGCGCAGGTGCCCAGGCAGGGGTGGGAGGGTCACGCTGTCCGCTTGCCCACCTCCTAAAGCCATCAACCTTCTCCTTGCTCTCCCCGGCAAAGGACCATGGCTAATACTGCTGGGAGCCCACTGGTTTTCCAGCACATCTACTGGGAAGCAGGTACGGAGAACCCTGCCCGGGGAACTCACAAGGGAAAGGGGCACACAGATACAGGAAGGGGCAGAGGACACAGGGGAATTACACGTGATCCTCCAAATCCCACCACCGTTCCGGGGATTGCTGTTTTCAGGCACTGGATCACCACGATCCCCCGGCCCCAAGTCGAGGGAGCACCAGGCAGCGAGGTCTTCCCAGGAGAGCGCAGCCCCTTCCCCGCCGAGGCCGCGTATCAAAGCGAGCCCCGTGCATTATCCCGGTGCTCCGGGAGCGCTCCCGCCGCGGCGGCCACAAAGGGAACAAGAGCTCCCGCATCACCAGCGAGTGCATCAATTACTTCCAGTGGCTGCCTCGTGCTAATCCGCTCCCCCTCCTTCTCCGGGTGTTTGGGGGCCGGGCTGTCCCCAGCAGCTCACGGGTGCAGTCCGGGACCGGCGGCAGCGTTGGAGAGGAGGAGGAGGAGGAGGCATGAGTCCGCAAGGATGAAGCTGCTGCATCACACGGGGGTGCCCGGGGTTTGGGCGATCCTGCTCCTGCTAGCCGCCCTGCTGGGATTATCCTTCACTGAGCCTGTCCTGGGCTAAAAGCTGCGGGGACACATGGATGGGGACACATGGACGGGGACACATGTCCTTTCCTGCCCTGGACACACCAGAGGGCACTCAGAGCATCCAAACAGTAGCAAGGCAAGCTCCCCATGGAACATGCAGCCCTTATGGGGTATCAGGAGAGCTCCTGTGCCTGTGACCCAGTGGCTGCTCCCTGTTACCCCAGGCACAGGGCCACACGCCCTGCAGCACCGTGTCCTCCTGCCAAGCATGCCAAGCATTCCAAATCCACTGCCACTGTCCTTGCTGTGACACCCCCAAACCTGCCTGTTTGCCAGACTCAGGTGGCGCTGGGCTGTTTCACCTCGGCATTTCCCAGAGGCAGAAATTCCAGTGAAATAAGAAATGTGTGTCCCCGTCTCCAGCTGCACATATGGATGTCCCAACACCGTGCCATGCTGCAGGACACTGGTTTGTCCCCACGCTGCAGCAGGCAGTGTCTCCCATGCCCTGGAGGGAGACAAACCACCAGGCAGGGTGCTGGGGAGCACAGAGTCAAGAGGTGACACATCCCAACATGATCCAAAGCTGCACCAGCTCCATGGTTCCATTTTCACCCACTTTCAGGGTGCTGCAACCTCCTCCCCTGCCCCTCAGCTGTCACTGAGCTGCCAAGCTCCCGCATCCACCCAACCCTCCTCCTCCTCCTCCCCACTCCCCAGCCACGCCTGACATCCACCACCACGAGCCAGCCATCACCGATGCCCGACCGCAGGACAGAGTCCGAAACAGCCTCCAGGCTGAGCAAAGGGAACTTCCCGGGCAGCCTCTCCTTTTAATTGGTGCTAATTGCTGCGTCTGTTCGTGCTGGCTGGGGAGATGTCATTGTTGAAAGGCACAGAGGGGAAGGCTTGGGGAGCTAATCCAGCTTTCAGCCGCTAAGCCCTTCGGAGGCGGGTGATGGAGAAGCTCTTTCAGGTCCCTTCAGAGAGGGTACAAAGCCCGAGAGGGGAAAGGGAGAAAGAGGGGAGTGAATCAACAGGAAAAAACTACTTTCACACGCAGCCTGGGGAAGGGTCTTTGTGTGCGGGGCTGTCAAGGGGGGCTTGAAGGGGCCGCGCGGTGCTCCCGCCTCCTCTTCCCTCCCTCGTTTATCTTTTCAGCCCCATCTGCCAAAAGGGTGGCGCGATCTGCAGCTGGGGGCAGGATGCTCAGAGCAACACTCTGCTTTGTGGGACTCTCACACTGCCATGGACAAGATGCACAGAAAACCTGCAGATGCTCCCTAAAAATGAGGCTCCTCTGGTTTAACCCCTTATGTGCCGGCAGAGCCACCTCCGGGGCTATCCCCCTGCTTTAGTGGAGGATGTGGTGCTGAGGCAGATGTGGTGTGGGATGGCACAAGGGAGGCAACCAGTGGGTTGAAGTCCTGCTTCTGTCACAGGGGTTTCCACAGGCTCATGCACCTGTTGGAAGCCTCCCTGCCCAACCTGTAGCAGCCCTGGGAGGCTTTTATCTGAGCTCTCATCTCTCTAATATAAGTGGGAAAACACAAGGGCTGACACGTTCCCACAGGGTGTGAGGTGGTTTAAAGCATCAGCTCCAGCACTTGCTTTGAATCCACTGCCTTTTTAGCTGTTCTGAGAAGAAATCTGCTGTAACATGTATATATTGAAGTGGACAGCTGGGATCCCAACAAGACATCGATCACAAATACTAACACGTCCTTCTGACCTCTGGCACATCACTGAGCTTTTCAGAGGCTGATTAATGGTACAGCTTTCCCTTGTCTCCATCCTCCCGACATCCCCTGAGACTCGGGCTTCAGTCCAGGAGGAGCAAGAGGCTCTTTCTCCCACTCCCAGACCTTCACAGGACTCTGGCATTCCCCAGCCCCATCCCAAACCCGGACAAAAGGCAAAAATCTCCACCAAAATCCAACCAAGATTCATAAGTGAGACAGCCAAGTAACACCAGTTTGATGTTTTGGAAATGATGACAATATTTTTAACTCACAGAAATCTTTGCAAGGACAGACAAGCTAAAGCCACCACACCAGAGTGAACACAAAGCATGAAGTGTCAAATTAGGATACCTCCAGTATTTCCTCAACCTCTGCCAGGTTTTTCTGCCTGCTCCCTGTCCCCAAGCACATCTTGAAGGGGACCACTGCAATTGGCCCCTGGGGCCAAGGGACAACTGGTTTGTCGCCCAAGGGAAACACTCCAGACAGACACCCCACAATGAGGTTTGCTGACCAGCTGAGAGACACCAGTGATTTTTCAGGAGGGTTTTGGTGCTTTGGCTCATGGTTGAACACCTGCACCTCTGAGGAGGCACCTGCAGCAGAGACAGGGCAGATGGCTGAGCCTTTCCCAATCCTCCAGCGAGGGGGATGCTCCCCAGTGACTCCAGACAAGCACCACTTTGACTCAGCACCCTGTGACCCATTTTAGCACTTGAGCCCCACGAAACAAAAAACATTTAAAAGTCCCTTACCCAGACACTCGTTGGCCTCTCGGGCGCTCGCCCGCTGCCAGGGCCGGTCGTAGTGGAAGGGCTTGCAGCGGTCGCACTCGGGCCCCTCCGTGTTGTGCTTGCAGTCGCACACCAACTTCTGCTCCTTGTCCTTCACGCAGCGCGCCGCGTGCCCGTTGCACTTGCAGCGCCCTCCGACCTGCAGCTCCCCCACCGCGTAGTAATAGGGGGTCGAGGCGGTGCCCCCCTCGTCCTCGCCGGCGTCCCGGCTGCCCAGCTCACGGAAGAGGTGCGGGCGGCTGAAGACCACGCGGATGTCGGTGGCCGTCACCCAGTCCTGGAGCACGGGGCTGCTGTCGAAGTCCTGGGCGGAGGGTCGCCCGTCAAGGGTGCTGAAGGCGATGAGCCCACCGGTGAGCGGGTACAGGTCGGTGAGGCCGTCGGTGCAAAGGGCCTCCTGCTCGTTCTGCTTGGTGACGGTGGCTTTGCTGGGCTTGCCGTAGATCTTGCGGCACTGGGAGGAGTAGTACTGGTACGGCACCCAGGTCTTGCCGTAGTCCATGGACTTGAGGATGGCGGTGGACTCGGGCCGGGGTGAGCAGAACTGGAGGCTGACGTAGACCACCTCGAACTTCTTGCCGAGGGAGAGGGTGAGGGTGACGTTCTGAGGCGAGTGGTGGAGGGTCTCTGAGCGCCAACACGTCATGTTGGAGGCGGTGTTGAGGTCGGTCAGGTAGGCGGGTGGGTGGGCTCGCCGTGGGTCTGAGGCGTTGCAGTGCCGCGTCGGGGGCTTTCCACACGTGCTGGAGGCTTGGACCTCCTTCCCGAAGGCAGCGTTGACAAATTCAGGGATGCAGCGGCGAGGAGCACCGCTCTCATCGTAGCAAGGGTCTGGGGGGGTCTGCTGGGCCACAAAGGGGTTCACTGTCTGGGAGAGGCCCAGCATGGCCGTGGTGAGGAGCAGGCGCAAGAGCTGCAGGATCTCCATCCTCCTGGGGTGAGGGAAGTGGCTCCTCCCTGGAGGAAGAGCAACAAGAGTGAATGGCACTGGCAGTGTCACAACCCCACACTGGGGGAGCTGGTAAGGGATGGGAAACACCCCCATGTCTGGTCCTTCACCTGTGCCCACCTTCCCACCCCCACATCCACTGATACAGCATGCTGGGAGTGGGGCACAGAGGAGAACGCTGTGCTGCCTTATCCACAGCAACCCCTCACTGCTCATCAGCAGGAGTGAAATACCGTGGGAAATGGCAAAAGGAGGTGAGCTTTGGATGGAGGAGGTTGAAATCGGGGTACAGCCCTTCTCTGGCCCCTTACAAACCATCCCGGGGTGACAGGAGTGTTCCTGCCTGCCAGCAGCCCTGGCTGTTACACACAGTTCAGAGACCCCTGTCACCACACAGCTGACAAGGGCTGGTGGTGGGGAAGAGCTGGGGAGACCTTTCAGCTGCAACAGGAGCTGCAAACTCCAAGTTATCCAACTGCAGCACAAACCAGCTCCTGACAGTGAGGAGAAAGGAATGGCAGCAAAAACACTTGCAGGCACATTTTGCAACAGGCAGGAGCTCGTTGGGATGAAGTCCCAGGGCTCCTGGGCACAGCAGCACTTTCCTTGCTGGCCATGACACAGTGGCTTCTCCAAGCCAGGGGCTGGATCCCCTCCAAATTCCTCTGTCACACTACCTGCGTAATCCCAGTGGCAAAAGGAGGTTATTCTGGCCTCACTCCCAAAAAATCTAGGTTTGGGTCTGGCATGTCTGTTGATGGAGGAAGAGGCCAGGACCAAATGCAGGGCCTGGCTGGACTGCTCTCCTGGCAGCTGCAGAACAGGATCAGGGAGCTGAGTGGCTCCCAGGTGATGTGGCCCATCTCCTGTGTCACTGGCTTGAAGAGTGGAAGAGGGATGGGAGGTCATGTCCCCTTCTGACAGCTCTGGCTGCAGCAGGAACATCCCACATGATGCAGATTGGCCACGGCTCATGCAATCACCAGAGAATGGCCCTGAGAGCTGCAGCTGGTAACACACCCCTGAGCTGCCCAGATGAGTGGATGGCATCAGCCCTGCCATCCTACAGGGCTGTGCTGAGTTAAAGGCAAGTTTTTCAGCCTTACTAATCCATGCCATGATCAGGCAGGAGGAGGGGATCCCCTCATCGTCCCCTCTCCCACCAAAAAATCCTTACAGGATTACTTGGGTTTTGTGTTTCCCTTTGAGGAACGAAGCTCTGTGCCAGCAGCACAACCCAGCCCAGCATTCCCAGCTCCACCACTCACCTACAGCTCCAGTTCTGCTCCTGCCTGTCCAGCTGTCCGCTCTGGCCAAAGCAGGCTGCAAGGGGCAGCCCATTTCAAGTGATCTGTGACTTTTTTTGGTTTGTTATTCCATTGTGCAAAGAAAAAGGATCCATGGTTGTGGAAGAAAAGCTGCCTCTCCAGGCTGCCAAACCACTAATGAGGAGAAGCTCCTCCCTGCACAGCCACACTCAGCCCAGCAGCCAGAGCCTGCCGAGGGGGCAATAGGGACTGGGGTCTGAGCCTGTCCTAGGACATCTCCCCCAGGACAGAACCTGCCTCTGCCACTTCCGTGCAGTTCCCTCACTGATTAATCTTCTGCTGATGGAAAAGTTGATGCTCACTGGTGAAAAACGGGCAGCTCCCTTGGTGGTCCCTGCATCCCCCCAGCAGCACAGTCCCTACTTTATGGCAGTGCTGCAGAGCCTTTTGGGGACGTGTCAGCCTGTGGCTTGGGGACTTGGCAGGCAGCAAGACAAAGGATGTTGTCCCTGGAATGCCTGGAGCACTGAGGACCTACTGAGGAGTGGGACTGCAGGATTAGAGACTGCAGGGACGTAGCAGCTACCACAGCACAGGAGTTGCTGTGCCACAAGCACCAGGCAGTGAGGAGCAATCCCTGATGCAGGCAGCCCACAGGGACCCTCAGCCCCACCACAGGCAGCTGCCTCCTGGGCAGGAGATGAAGCCATGGCTCCTGCCAGTTCCCTGCTATCTGACTGTCCAGGAGCTGTTGAGCAGAGGCTGCAGCTGGTTAATCCCCCAACACAATAACCCCCCCGCAGAGCCCTGCTCCTGTACTCACACCCAGCAAAGAGGGCTGCAAAGTGCTGACAGATCCTCCTCAATTCCCACCAAGACCTGGCCATGCACATACCTGCAGAGGCCAGCACAGCACTCTCAACCCTGTGATGCTGCCAGTCCCCCAACCCCATCCCTCCCCACATCCCACAGAGGGGACTCAACCAAGCACTGCTGCCACCACATCCCATCCCATCCCACCACTCCCAGGGCAGCATGTAGCACGGGCACAACCCTGTGGGAAAACCTCTGCACCAGGAAGAGGGAGGTAAAACCACCAGAGGTGCCTCAGCAGCTGCATCCATCCACTTCAGGGGTACTTGGATTTATAGAACAAGACACTAAACCCTGCCAAGGAGTCTCCTCCACCCTCCACCCCTCTCTGCTATGTAGCAGCAAGGTGATGGGGTAGGGACATGCTCGAGCATGCCACCTGTAAAGGCCTTTTAATTCCATGTTTGGTAAGACACAAAGATGTGGGGACACCCCTGCCCAGGGAAGAGTGACAGCAGGAGTACCTTTGGTGGCCAGGGGAGAGCTCAGAGGTGAAACCACCATGAGCACTGGGGCAGCAGACCTAGGACCCAAGACAGGGTTCCCACTGTTTTTGGGGTGTGTGGGGGGCACAAGCATCTCCTGCCCATCCTCCCTGCCCCGATGGGAAGCTCCGTCCCTCCTGCCAGTCTTACCATGTCCCTGAGCTTCAGTGCCAAACTTTTGGGGGCTCTGCTGCCTCGTAGCAGCCATCGGGGAGCCAAGGCTCGATGCGCTGCAGAGGCAGGGCATGAATGGAAATCATTATCATCCCCCAGACCACACACAGGCGCGCACGCTCCGCGCTCAGCTCACCCCATTATTCCGCTGAAAGAGAGCCGGGGCCGGTGGTCTCCGCGGGCCTCACCTCCGCATCGGAGAGGAGGGCAAGCTGCAATCTGCTCCCTTTTATGCATATTCAGCACGACCCCGGCACTGCCGGCAAGCTGCCAGAGAGGCCTGGGAGTGGGTATTCCTCTACCCAGCCCCCACGTGCCCCCCTTTCCATTTCCCATCTTTGCTGCCCCCGGGTTCAGATCAAATGGAGACGCTGCTGACTAAGCAGGGAGAAACGGGATGAACCCTTGGTGCCGAATCCAGCCCAGCACACGCCTGGATGCGGCATGAGTAGGGGCATAAGCGATGGGATGCCTTAAGCAATGGGATGCCTTAAATGATGGGATGCCTTAAGCGATGCCTTTTGCAGGGCGAGCATCCCGAAGGTGTCCCCAGCGCGGCTCTGGGGTGGCTGCGGGCCAGGGCTCACCCTTCCCAAGGAAGTCGCCCTCCCAGCTCCATCCCAGAAGCGCCTGCATTTTTGAGGTGGGCGATTTCCTCACTCCTCCGCTCGGGGAATGCTAACAGCCGTGCGGCTTGGAAGGAAGTCACGCCGCCGGAGTGCTTCAGAAGTGCTCTAAAAAAAATTAGCTACCACATCCAACGCCTCCACACCCTTTCTCCCTACAGCCAAACGCTTCTTCCCAAAGCGACCAGCAGCGTTTCCCTGCCTTGTGGGAGACTTGTCAGGGCGCTGCTCCAGCCCGCTGTGGGTTCCTTTCCCATCGCCTTTCCGGGATGCAGTGCTGCTGAGGGTGATGCTGGGCACAGATGCACGCCTGGAGTTCCACGCCTCTCAGTTCTTTGTCCCCAAAATAGAATGCGAGAGGCAAGTGCAGCAGGTGAGGCCGGGCAAGGAGAGCAAACTTCCCACGAGCAATGCTGGTGCCTACGGCAGGACGAGGGTCACCACCCAGCAGACAAGGGCCATGGCAGCTTTGCTGAGGTAATTACAGGATTAAGTGGAACAACACGGGGCAGGGAGGGAAGGGAGTTATTTGCCAGATTTGATCCCAGGACCTTTGCTGCACAGGAGCAGCCTTCTCTAATTAAAGCGGAGGTGAAGGCGTGAGTGGTGCTCTGTTGTTGGAAAAATGTGGGTTTAGAGGGCAGGCAGTGGCTAAAGCTGAGCAGCCAGCATGACCGGAGAGGGCAAGGGAAAAGCCCCAGGGGATGACAGGGGAATGGAGCTTCCTTCCTGCCAGGGACCTGCTCCCCCCTGCCCCGTTCTCACCAATGCTGCTGACATGGCCCAGCTGGCTGGGTTCCTCCTGGGGGCCTGGACAGCACAATGCATGGAGTATTCATATCACCCAAGGAAGGCACGTGGCTTTACTTGGAGCTGGTTGAGGTGGGAATGACTGGCCCCACAAGGTGCTGCATCCCCCTGAGCACAGGGGTGAGGTCCTGGGTCCAGCATGGGGCAGGGACAGAGCCACACATGTGCATGGGGCACGAACATGCTCCTACTGGCACAGCAGAGCCATGGGGCAGCAGGCAGAGATTCTGGGGCACACACCAAACGACCTGACTATTTTAGGGGGTCTAACAACTAGATCCAAAGTGGTTGGGCAAGACTGATCCTTAAGGACTGCTTCTACCTGAGATGTGTCACTCCCTACAAAGCCCACCAGCACCTCAGATGTCATCTGAGCAGGAGGGCACTGGGGATGTGACCCAAAGCAGAAGAAGAATGATGTTCTCAGAGAAGCTGCAACCAGGCACAAATATCAGAGCATGTCCTTTAACCAAGATGTATCTGCTACCACACCCTGCACTTTTTCACTGCATTGTGGGCCCTTTCTAATGAGGGCATCTGCACTCCCTTGCCATACATGCTGTGCGAGTGACACCCTGCAGATCTGCCCCAGTCCATGAACAAGACCTGGGGAACTGTCAGGGTTCCTGGGTACCCAGGTCCCTCAACCACCATGCCAACACCAGCTGAAGGAAGCTTCATTCCTTCACCCAACAAGCAGAATGCATCAGGAACAAACTGTGCTTCCGCCATGGGTAAATCATTCCATGTGTCTCTGGGACATAAAAACACAACTGAGAAGTATTTAAAGTGAAAGGAAAAACCCCATGCAGCCAAGGTGCTGGTCCAGGCTCGGCTTTCCGGAGGGAGGGAGAGGCTGGAGGGTTGCAGCGAGGCTGGGAGTGCTAATCGCCTTCCCAGCCGCTAATGGAGCAACCAGTGCCCACTGGGGACACGGCTAATGGCACTGAGGAGATGCCTCACTTTGCTTTACAAGCTCCCGCCTCTCTTCTGATATTTAAGCATCAGAAGCTTCTGAGTGCTTACAGACCTGCATCCACAGAGTTGGCCACTCTGCACAGCCCCTCGGGCTTTCAGCCCCCTGAAGGCACAGCCCACGGGGGCAATTACACGGCAGCGTCTTCCTGCAGCAGGCACTCCGGGTGAGAGATACTGCAATGCACTCTTGGCAGGTCGGAGCCAGAATTACACAAGCCATACGATCCCCCAGCGGTGCCAGGAGACGCGTACAAATTACACTGCAGGAAAGGATGGGCCAGATTCTGACCTCAGCCCTTTGGCATCAGCCCGAAGTAACTCCATTCACATCGGGCCAAACCAAGACGTAAGCGACTCCATTCAAATTTACACTGGCATACCTGTGGTCAGGATCTGGCCTGGCTTGAATTAGTCGCAGCCTGATGTTACAAAAGGCAGAAATGGAGCCCAGATTTCCAAGGTTATCGAAAACAACAAAAAAAATTAAAAGAAAAAAAGAAATCCACCACGGAGCAAACAGTCCCCAGGCTACTCAGCCATGTGAATGGAGCTGTCAAAGGTGGGATGCTCAGACACATCTCTGCTCACCAGTTTGGGTAGCTCAAAAACCACACTGACCACAGGAAGGATGGACCAACACCCAGCATGGGTGCCCTGCTGAGTCCCCTCTGCCCATTCTGCTCACCACTGGCCCCGGGTAGGGATGGTCCTGCTGTCAGGAAAGGAGACTTCAGCATGGTATCACCCATATCATGCAGAGCTGAGACGATTTTCGTGCAACGCTCCTGTATAACCCAGCCAGTACAAACTGGAGATCTCCTCCTCATGCTTCCAATGAACAGCAGCTTGAGGAGGCATTTGGAGCTCCTGACCTTGCAGAAGCAGCAAACACTGCCTGAATGAATTTGGACTTGATGATCCTTGTGGATCCTTTCCACCTCAGGGTATTCTATGATTCTATTCTACCCTATTTATTATCCTCTACTACAGCTTCTCCAGCTGTTTTACCCAACTCCAATCCCAGCCCATCTCCATGAACCCCTTTGCACACTGCTGGGCTCCACTGAGTGCTCCCAGAAGCATTTCTCAAGGTGCAGAGGGTTTTGTTCCCACTGTTCCAGTGGGACTCCTGTGGTCCCAGTCTTGAACTCCTCCTTGCTTCAACCTCTTTCCACTCCACATGGGAAAAAAGTGATCTGGTTTCCATAACGTCCCTCATTGCCTTTTCACAACATGCCGGGCACAGATGTTGAAAATAGTCTGGATGAATATTTAAAATGGTATTCAGAGATGACAACATTTGGCCGGCTTTGAAAGATCTCTCACATCGGGCAGAGGATGGCTCACGACAACAGGCCGGAAACATGCTGCACTTTGACATCTCATTTTTTTTTACCCCTTCTCTGGCTATTGGTACAATATTTCGTGCCCCCAGTGTCCCACAGCCGGTTATTGCTTGAGTGCCAGCCAAGCCTGTAGCATTTGGAAGGAGCTGTCACGTACGTTTTTAAACATCACAGGGCAAAGCGGAATATGGAAAATCTGTCGCGTTTCCATACCGAGCGTGAGTGTCCTGCGCAGGCTCAGGGAGGGGCTCGAAGGGGCACAAAATAATTGCTTCCTTATGGAGCAGGGCCTGGCTAGCAGGGTGGGGGAACAGTAGGCAGAGGTGCTGCGGACACCCTCAGCATGGCAGGCTGTTTCCCTGCCGAACGCATCTCAGCACGCGCCTCAAGGTCCGCACTGATGCTCACCCCCTTCTTCAGGGCTGCCAAACTCCTCTCAGATCCACACTTCTGCCAGCTGCTAGCCAAGGTGGGAGCACTGATCTGGCCAGCCCAGGGTGAAGACAACATGTTCTGGTGCTCAGGAAGGACTGGAAATGCTCCTCAAGATCAACACCTAGCAGCCTGCATTTCTGGTGAGCTCCTCGTGCTCAGCTGCATCCCTAGGCCTGGCTTCTGTTTTTTGCAAGGCTGCAGGCACACCTCGGCAACTTCCCAACCTGGCGTGACACCTGCCCTCTTCTCTGCAGGGACCCACCTTGCCCTGCTCCTTCCACACACAAGAGGAGGAAGGGGTTGTTGGGACCCCCACAGCCCACCCTGCTCTTGGACTGCTGGACCTCCTGTCCCCTCACCAGCCTGCTCCAGCCAGGTGAGCAGAGCAGCACAGCAGCTCCCTCTGTTTTGTAAATGGAATACTGCAGAAAAAGATAAAAAAAGTTGTCCTCATCCATCCAAACACCTCGGAGGGTGTTTTCAGAGCACAGCTGAAGCCACATCCCTCTGCACCGGTTACAGAGAGCTCCAGCCTCTCCTGGCTCAGAGACAAGCAACAGCAAACTTGGCTAGGGAAGAGGGACCTGTGGCGTTTCCAGCCATGCAGGGTTTGCCCATCCAGGTCTACACTATCAGCTCAGTGCAGCTACAGGTCCGCCCCAAACGGCACAGATGGAGGTGAGGATGCTCAGCCTNGCAGCTCCCTCTGTTTTGTAAATGGAATACTGCAGAAAAAGATAAAAAAAGTTGTCCTCATCCATCCAAACACCTCGGAGGGTGTTTTCAGAGCACAGCTGAAGCCACATCCCTCTGCACCGGTTACAGAGAGCTCCAGCCTCTCCTGGCTCAGAGACAAGCAACAGCAAACTTGGCTAGGGAAGAGGGACCTGTGGCGTTTCCAGCCATGCAGGGTTTGCACATCCAGGTCTACACTATCGTCTCAGTGCAGCTACAGGTCCGACACAAACGGCACGGATGGAGGTGAGGATGCTCAACCTGGCTCACATCCTGTACACTTGTGGGGTGAGCTCCCTGAGAGAGGAGCATCCATGCCCAAGTGTTGCCCAGATGAGCAGCAAACCAGCAGGACCACCGTGCTGCCAGCGGAGCTCCTGCTCCTGCCCACGGGGCCTTCCTCACCCACCGTGCTTGGCGAGGCAGCAGACTGCCAAGCACCACGTCCCCCATCACATCAGTTCTTCCCCATCCCAAGAAAGGTATTTCCACCCACCCACTCTCCAGTGGGCAAGGGAAGCTGTGGGTGGGACGGCGTTTTGAGGAAACGAGGGTTCAGCGGCTCTAAGAGAGGAAAGCCAACGCAAACCCACCAAACGCAGCCCAGCTTCCCTTCTCCCCGTGCCGCCGCCCTCTCACACGTGCCCTGGCCAGGGTTGCTCTCACCCCGGCTGTCGCTCCGGGCAGGGAGCTGGGGGTACCGAGGGTCCTTCCCAGCCCGGCCCCAGCACTGCAGCGCAGCCGAACCCATCTCGCGGGGGCTTTTTCCAGAGGGAACCCCCCTCCTGAACCACCCCGCAGGCGGCCTCTCCGGGGCGGCGGTGCGGGGAAGGGACGGGCGATAACGCCAAGCCTTGGGATGGTGGCAAAGGGCGATGCCACCCGCCAAGGTGGCTTTGTGCGGGGTGGAGAAAGGAGCTGCGGGCAGGGGGGTACGTGTGCGCCCCGTGCCCCGTGAAGGCACAGCAGGCACGGCGTGTCGGGGCTCCCGCACCGCGCCCGCACCGAGCGGGGCCGGCGCTCCGCCGGGCTGCGGCACCGCGGGCATCGCGCAGCGCCGAGCACCGCATCGCCCTCCGCCCGCTCTGCGGGGCGGCCCG
>WBMV01009097.1:1173-11205 GCA_013396655.1 Campylorhamphus procurvoides | reverse complement strand
CTGGGACCCCTGGAGGCTCTGAGCCCTGTGATGGGTGCTGAGTCCCCCCGGAGCCCCCCGTCCCTTTTCGGGTCAGGACCGCGTGTCCCCCGCGTGTCCCCGCATTACCCCCAGCTGGCGCCGCCGTCCCGGTCACTGCGCCCGCGGCGGCCCCGGGAGGGACCGGCCCGACCCGTCGGACACGGCCGGGATCGACCCCCGGGCATCACCCCCCTACCCGGACCGACCCCCCGGGCATCGACCCCCGGACCGGACCGGACCCCCGGGCATCGACCCCCGACCCGGACCAGCACCCCGGGCAGCGACCCCCGCCCAGCCGGGACCACCGGGCCCTCCGCCAGCCCCTACTGGCACCCCCAGAGCCATGTCCGGGAGCAGGCAGAGCAGCCGTGTGCCCGGTGAGGGTCGNTGGACACTCTAAGGGCTCAATATCTTCCTTATATTTCAGTGCCCAAAACTGCCCCACCATTGCAGGTGAGGCCATCCCAGTGCAGACCAGAGCAGGACAATCCCCTCCCTCCCCTCCTACCTCCCTGGACAGGGATGTCCCTCCTAGCTCCAGGGCATTGATGACTCGTGCCCAGCTGGCCACTGACCAGGCCCCTCAGGTCCCTTTCCTGGCACTGCTTTCCACCATCTCATTCCCCACTCTGTCCATACATTCGGGGTTGCCCCATTCCAGGGGCAGAATCCGTGTCTTTGCCTCATTGAGAAGCCACATCCCAGACTGGTCCAGCAGCCTGGGCGGGCACCTCCAGGTACAACTGAGGACAGGGCTCTCTTGGGTACCACAACATCACAAATGCCTTCATCATGTCCTTTTTTAGTGTCCTTTTTTATCCAGCTTCATGGCCATGCGTTGACCCACACGCTTTGCTGGCTCGAAGAGGTGTCCAAGAGGATTGCTGGCTGCAGCTCTGGGTGGAAAGGGAGGAGACAAAAGCAGGCTCTTTCCTAAAATACAGTCAGAGAGCAGAACACCAAGTGCAGCTCGGTTCTTAATCTCAGCTCCAGGATGAAATATGGTCTCTGTCACAATAAAATAGATAGACTGAGCCAAGGCTGGAGGCTCAGGCCTTTGTTAGTACCATGTCCTGGAGAGAAAGTGTCTTTTGGCAGCAAATGGGATGGAAGCAGACCAGACAATGCTTGAGGACACAGCCAGACTCAGAGGGGATCTAATGGCTCTTGCACAACCCTCCAAGAAACTTAAGGACTCAAACACCTGTACATGGTCCAGCACCCAGGACAAGGAACTTTTTTTGTTCTCATTTCCCACCTCAGACTCAGAGCTCTCTAAAGGCTGTCCTGCCCTGGCACCCGAGATGCAGCCTTTACTTCCCTTCTCAGCATTCCTGCTGCTCCACTCTGCCCTCTGCTACCTCCCCAAAGGCTGCCTCCAAAACTGCCAAAGCTGATACAGAGGAGCTACAAGAAGCACTGGGAATGTTGCTGCTCAGCAGGTGGACTCACCATTCTGGGAGCTTCCAGGGTCCTTGCTGCAGACCCTCAGCAGCTCTGACAGCACTGGCTTCAAAGCCTCAACTTCTTGTAGTAGCACACAAGACTTCCCCAGGGGAAAGGTCCAAATCTTACCTAAAGGTTGGGGCAATGAGCTTGGCTGGGCACCTTGCTCTCGCTTCTGTAGCATGGGGAGATGACTGGTTTCCATGGACTATATTCACAGGTGACAAGGCACAGGACATGGTTGACCTAGTCAGGTCCTCTATGAGCAGCCACATCCCATATCTGGATAACCTTCCAGATCCAAGGAGGAGCCTTTCCTGTCACATGCTCTGTTGTATCTCTGAGACCATGTGCTTCTGTGAGGGCTTCTGTCCCTTTTTATGACATCTGTGTGATGCTGGAGAGCAGGTTCTCTCATCATACCCCAGCAGTGGTCTGTGGGCCCTCAGTGATCTGTGTCCTGCTCCAGGGAGCCTGGCAGGAGACCAAGGTTCTTTGGGCAAGGCATTGAAATTTCTAGGGAGCTTGCAAAAGGGTGGGGCTTACAAAAAGAGGGGCAAAATAGGTCCTCTGAAATTCACTGCACCTATGCTGGGCTTGGACACAGCTGGGACAGCCAAAGCCCACACATCTCCTTCAGGGTTTGGGTCAGACTCATCCAGTGACAAAAAAATAAAATACGTCGACAGTCGTGCTGTTTGCAAACAGCCCCTGCTTTTTTTGTGAATGGATTCATTCAGGGGATGCCTAAAAGGGCCATTTTAGCCAATGGCCAGCTCACAGGCGCTGCCTCCCAGCTCCTCGGGATTTGCTCCTCGTGGCTCTGCCTCTCCGATTGGGCTCCTGGTGCCACATGACGTGGTCCCTTCTCCTTGACGGGGTGTCTGACATTTTTAGGCAGAACACCAAACAGCTAACGGCGAGGAGCAGCGATGTCCCTGGGATGGTGCTGCTGCTCATGTTTGGTTTTAATCACCGAGGGGGAAGGGAGGCTCATGCATGGTTTTTGCAGATGAACCAGCAGCCCATCTGACACCTCTGGAGTGACAGTGAGTAAAGCCTGATACTCCCCGTGTCCCCGCATGACGAGGGGTCAGGATCCTGCTCTGCTGAGCAGCAACTGGGCATGTGGTTGGGTTTGCTGTACATGGAGACAGCTAAGGAGAACTGCAAAGGAGTGGAAAGGCAGCCTGAGATGTGTCTTGCACAGAGGAAGCAGAACCTCCACCCTTGTACCTGGCAGCTCTGAGGAAATGGCGAGGCAAGAACCCACCTCTGCCTGCCCCACGGGGCATATCTGTGGTCAGCACAGGATCTTTGAGGTTGGAAAAGATCTCTGGGATCACTGAGCACAGTGTACCCTGGCCTGTGCTAGCACTATTAACCTCAGTAGTGTGGCATGGTTTTCCTTGTGGTGATGAAAGAGGAGATGAGGGTGCCTCAGGAAGCAGGTCCAGCTCAGCTGGAGCTCCTGGCCAGCAGCCGTCAGCAGGATGGGTTCACCAGGGACCTGCTGGTGGACCAAGCAGGGTGTGCAGAGGGACTGGCTTGCCCTGGTAGCTCCTGGTGGTGGTGACAACCTGTAAAGGCAGAGTGCCAGCAAACGCTCAGGCTAGAGGAGGACACGAGCACAATTCTGCATGTTGAGAAAAGCTCCAGTTTAGCCTGCACTTTANCTGATACAGAGGAGCTACAAGAAGCACTGGGAATGTTGCTGCTCAGCAGGTGGACTCACCATTCTGGGAGCTTCCAGGGTCCTTGCTGCAGACCCTCAGCAGCTCTGACAGCACTGGCTTCAAAGCCTCAACTTCTTGTAGTAGCACACAAGACTTCCCCAGGGGAAAGGTCCAAATCTTACCTAAAGGTTGGGGCAATGAGCTTGGCTGGGCACCTTGCTCTCGCTTCTGTAGCATGGGGAGATGACTGGTTTCCATGGACTATATTCACAGGTGACAAGGCACAGGACATGGTTGACCTAGTCAGGTCCTCTATGAGCAGCCACATCCCATATCTGGATAACCTTCCAGATCCAAGGAGGAGCCTTTCCTGTCACATGCTCTGTTGTATCTCTGAGACCATGTGCTTCTGTGAGGGCTTCTGTCCCTTTTTATGACATCTGTGTGATGCTGGAGAGCAGGTTCTCTCATCATACCCCAGCAGTGGTCTGTGGGCCCTCAGTGATCTGTGTCCTGCTCCAGGGAGCCTGGCAGGAGACCAAGGTTCTTTGGGCAAGGCATTGAAATTTCTAGGGAGCTTGCAAAAGGGTGGGGCTTACAAAAAGAGGGGCAAAATAGGTCCTCTGAAATTCACTGCACCTATGCTGGGCTTGGACACAGCTGGGACAGCCAAAGCCCACACATCTCCTTCAGGGTTTGGGTCAGACTCATCCAGTGACAAAAAAATAAAATACGTCGACAGTCGTGCTGTTTGCAAACAGCCCCTGCTTTTTTTGTGAATGGATTCATTCAGGGGATGCCTAAAAGGGCCATTTTAGCCAATGGCCAGCTCACAGGCGCTGCCTCCCAGCTCCTCGGGATTTGCTCCTCGTGGCTCTGCCTCTCCGATTGGGCTCCTGGTGCCACATGACGTGGTCCCTTCTCCTTGACGGGGTGTCTGACATTTTTAGGCAGAACACCAAACAGCTAACGGCGAGGAGCAGCGATGTCCCTGGGATGGTGCTGCTGCTCATGTTTGGTTTTAATCACCGAGGGGGAAGGGAGGCTCATGCATGGTTTTTGCAGATGAACCAGCAGCCCATCTGACACCTCTGGAGTGACAGTGAGTAAAGCCTGATACTCCCCGTGTCCCCGCATGACGAGGGGTCAGGATCCTGCTCTGCTGAGCAGCAACTGGGCATGTGGTTGGGTTTGCTGTACATGGAGACAGCTAAGGAGAACTGCAAAGGAGTGGAAAGGCAGCCTGAGATGTGTCTTGCACAGAGGAAGCAGAACCTCCACCCTTGTACCTGGCAGCTCTGAGGAGATGGTGAGGCAAGAACCCACCTCTGCATGCCCCACAGGGCTTATCTGTGGTCAGCACAGGATCTTTGAGGTTGGAAAAGATCTCTGGGATCACTGAGCACAGCGTACCCTGGACTGTGCTAGCACTATTAACCTCAGTAGTGTGGCATGGTTTTCATTGTGGTGATGAAAGAGGAGATGAGGGTGCCTCAGGAAGCAGGTCCAGCTCAGCTGGAGCTCCTGGCCAGCAGCCGTCAGCAGGATGGGTTCACCAGGGACCTGCTGGTGGACCAAGCAGGGTGTGCAGAGGGACTGGCTTGCCCTGGTAGCTCCTGGTGGTGGTGACAACCTGTAAAGGCAGAGTGCCAGCAAACGCTCAGGCTAGAGGAGGACACGAGCACAATTCTGCATGTTGAGAAAAGCTCCAGTTTAGCCTGCACTTTAAAATTTGCCTTCAGTCCATGCATCTGCTTTTCTAGGAATGATGAGTGATGGGTTTAGGTCATCACCCGGGCCTGAGTCAGATATCTCAAGAGCTGGCATTAGACATCTGTGAGCTCTGGCTCTGTGAATATGGGTCACCCTGGCAGAGCCAACAGAAACCGCGTTCCTGGAGACCAGCCTTAGCTGAGGGGACCTGAGCTAAACCAGGAGAGGCATGACAGGAAAACGGAGGTGAAATATCCTTTGCCAATGGAGACAAAAGAGTTAACCTGCTGCTGGTGTCAAAACCAACCTGAGATGTGAAAGAAGAGTGAAAAAGTGCCTCCATCTCACTGAGTCAAACATCAGAAGTCATCCTGACTTCATTCTCTTGCCCAAGACAAACAGGATCACCTAAATCTGGGATTCATGCAGAGGAAAGCAGTTCACCAAGTGATAGAAGGGCCTTGACATGCAGAAGGAAGAGACAGAGACTTCTGCAGACCTGAAAGAGGGGTTCTCTGCTCCAGCTGGGCTTTACAGGGACTCCAAGGAAGAGATCCAGCTGTGATCCAGCCAGGGGACCTGCTGCAGCACAGGATGTGATGTTGGAGCAGATGAGCTCTGGTCAGCAATGGCTGTGAGAGGAAAGCAAGAGGAAAGCTACCTTTGCTTTCCCATCACGTCAGTGGATGTTTTGCCTGCAGGACATGGGACAGTCATCGGGTCCTGTGGATCTTCCTCCATCGCATGTGCTCTACCCTGCCTGAAGGACAAAGGGGTTAAAGAGCTGATCTTCCAGTTAACCACCTTCTGCTTAAACCCAGAGACTCAGTGTGGAGAAGGGACACTGTAAATCATGGGGCTCACTGTGGCTTCACAGGGCATGGACACGGTCCCCCTGGTGAGCGGAGGGACAGCCAGGTGCCCAGGAGCAGATGTGCACACGCCTGCCAGTGTGTGGCCACGACCATGCGTGTCTCCCACCACTGTACTGGCAAGCAGGACCCAAGTTAGAGGATGGCACCCATCCTTGGTGCTCCAACCCTTTTCCCAGGCCACGACCCTGGAGTGCAAGGGGAAAGGCCCACGTTTTCAGAAGCTGAAACCCACCACACCTCAGGGTTCCGTCGGTTCTGCCTCTTCTGCCCCCTTCCCCCCACGGCTCATCCCTTAATCACAAGCAGCTTGGGGAGACAATGCAATAACCGCACCAAAGAAGCAGGCTCGTTCCCCTTTGTCTTTCTCTCCTTTGAGGCTCGGCAGACAAGGAAAGCCATCACGCCCACGGCCCAGCCGTCACACGTCCGGCTCATCGTCCCCTGGGGCAGCCGAGTGGGAGGCTCCTTAGCACGAGGTGACTGCACATCGGCATGAGGTCACCACGCATCGGCATGAGGTGACCGTGCATCGACACGAGGTGACCGCACATCGGCACGAGGTGACCACACATCAGCACGAGGTGACCGTGCATCGACACGAGGTGACTGCACATCGGCACGAGGTGACCGCGCATCAACACGAGGTGACCACACATCGGCATGAGGTGACCATGCATTGGCATGAGGTGACCACGCATCGACACGAGGTGACCACACATCAGGCACGAGGTGACCACACATTGGCATGAGGTGACCATGCATCGGCACAAGGTGACCACACATTGGCACGAGGTGACCGCGCATCGGCACGAGGTGACCACGCATCGCCACGAGGTGACTGTGCATTGGCATGAGGTGACCACACATTGGCACGAGGTGACCACGCATCGACACGAGGTGACCACGCTCCAGTGCGGTGACAGATCTGCGAGGCAGGGCTGGGTGAGCTGGCACACACCTCGTGGCTGCCCTCTGCTCCCTGGCCCACACCGAGCACCTCGGCTCTCACGTTTTCTCCTCCAGACGAGCCGTCATCTCAAGCGGGACCACTGAGTTCTCCCCAGAGACGGAGGCAGCCCCCCTCCTCCCTGCAGCACATGGCACGGAGGCTTTTAAGCTGGTTTTTGCTGGAGTTCACACAAATCTCGCCTTCCCCGTTCCCCACCCCCACCTTCCCTGCGCAACTGAACTCAGCCATTGAGCCCAGCGAATGGTTTATTTCCCAGGTTAGCACAAAGCAGGGGTCTCTGTGTGCCCCTGGAACCAGCAGAACAAAACGCACAAAGACGTTAGAGGGCCATTTGTAACCAAATCCCAACACACCAGATACTGTTGGGATTATGTCAGAAATATTTTCCCAGAATGCCCTCCCCCCATGCTCCCTCCTACAGATGTTCGGCCCCCACACCACAGATGTTGTTCCTCTTGCAAAATGAGCTTTCCCCTTCCTATCCCAAATGCCCCTGATATTTTGCACATTGCCTTCGCCGAGGTCTCCTTTCCACCCTGACCTCTGCATCTCCCCCTTCCCCGATCCCTCGCTGATGAATGCGTGGAAAGGCCAACCTGCCTCCTCACGTGGGGCTGAGTGGGTGGCCACAGGGCTCTGCGGGGATGTGGGCTACTGGATGTGACTGTCCCTCTCGTCTTGTCCCCACCATGCCCTTCTCAAAAGCTCTCTCCCTGTTTTGGCTTCAATCTGTGTGTGCAGGCCTGCTCCATGGGGCTTGCTGGACCTCAGTCCTGCCAAAGGATGATGGAGGGATGCGAGCCAGACCCCTCAGAGGGTCCTGGTGCCTTCCCACGGGCTCGATGTGGTGCTACTCTCCTCTGCTGTGTGCCAAGCTGGATGGGGACAGGGTCTCCCCACCACCCCACAGCCGGCTTGGCAGAGGGTGGCTCCTCCCTGGCAAAAGCCTTCGGCAGCAATTTGTTCCTCGGGGATGCCGGGAGCGTTTCAGACACGGGAGGGAACGGCCAGACCTTCCCCTCCAGCATCACCAGCCCACGCGGAACACGCTGGGGATCGGCCTGGCAGCCCGTCAGGGCCGAGCTCCAAGCCCTGTGACAGACAGACAAGACAGGCAGACAGACAGACAGACAAGCTCTCCGTCGGGAGCGGACTCGCACCACCAGTGCCCCCGCTCCCCAGCCGGGCTGCAGGCAGCCTGCCCTGCCTCGCACGGGCTCCGCGACCCCGGTGGCAGCGCGGGGGTCCCCCCGGCCCCGCAGCCGGGCTGAGGGCACCCCCTCCTGACCCCGCACACCCCGGGAGAGGTGCCAGCCCCGCGGCTCCGCGGCGGCAGCGGGGCCGGGCGCGGGGCTCGTCTCCATCCTTCCCTCCTGCGCTGGTGGCGGCAGCCGAGAAAAAACATTTGTTCTGACACACGCGGGGCTGCCAAGCCGTGTCAGGCGCTTTGATGGCCGGGGCAGTAACCTCGACCGCTTCCACTGCCAGCGGGAGAGCTGAATCCAAGAGCCACAGAGCATGGAATCTCCCAAGGACTTCAGATGACACCTCCGCTCCGGGACATCGCCAGCTCTTTTATGCTTTACGAGACATTTCTCTCCCGTCTGTGGTTTTTTTTCGTCTCCCCAACAGGTTAAACACGCAAAGAAAACCCAGAGCGGGATCGCGGAGAGGCAGAAAGTGGTGGAGCTGTCCCGACCTTCGGGGTGTCCCGCGATTTACGCCAGAGTGGCCCAGCCAAAGCCCTTTACTCATCACCTGCTCCGAGCAAGAATCCGAGTCTCCGCTGGTCTCCCAGGGAGCTGGGGTGCAGCACGGGGTTTTTCTTCAAAGATAGAGTTTATTGCTAAAAATGTTTTGATCAGTGATAGCTCATATTTACATTGATATGTTTCTTAAAGGAATATTCAAGTAAACATTTCCAATAGTTTCTGGCATAATCTCTAGCTTTTTTTTTTTCCTATACACAAACGTTAAAAATAAATAAACTGTACACAGAAAATTTCCTTTAACACCTCTACACGACTATATGTATTCCCACACAACAAAACAATTCCACTCTTTCATAGATTTGTACTTTTCTTTAAAATTTCCTCCTTAATTAATTGTTATACACTTAAAAAAAAACAAACCTAGAGAGCTTGGCGAATTAGTTCAAACGTCAGTGACAAAGTCTGAAGAAGACAAAAAAAAATACAGCACAGAGAAACAACTGTCTTCAGGGATGTTGCCGTTCTTGCTTTTCTTTTTTGTACACCCCCCGCCCCTTTTCTCCTTTTGATAAAATCATCTTTACAGGAAATTTCTGCCCTTCCCTTCGCCAGGGAAGTGCTCGGGTTTTGTGGGGATGGGTTTAAAATGTGGTCCTATGNGCCCCAGCTCCAGGCGCCGCAGCTCGGCCGGCAGCGCCGCCCGCCCCCGCCCCGCCGACACCGACCCCGGCACCGACCCCGACGCGTTGGCCGGAGCCGGCACGGCCACGGCCATGANAATAATTATAATAATAATAAAAAACAGCTGCGATTTCCCACCCTTTTCCTTTAAAATCTCTCTATTTACACGGCTGGTAGGTTTTTTCTTTCTTTTTTTTTTCTTTCTTTTTAGTTATTTTTTTATTTTTTTTATTTTCCTTTTGTTAGAAGGCTATATACGTATAAAAATAGACATCTGATTGTAGTGCTTTACTGTGCCTTTGGCCTGCCCTGCAGTTCCTGGGTTCGCTTTTCCCCCTTTTGAATAAAATAACATTAAAAGAAGTCCAAGAAAAAAACAAACAAAAATTAAAACCAAAAAAATCAAACAAAAAAAGAGAAATTAACAAGAACAACAAAAAAAACCCGAACAAAAAAAATAATAGGAGAAAAACTCAAAAGAAAACCTCCCCAGAAAAACCCCCAAGCTGTTCATCTTCCCCCACCCCGCGCTGGGGGGTGGGAAAAAAACCCCAAAACCCAACCACCCCCAAAAAACCCCCCCCCCCAAAAAAAAAACCCACCCAAAAAACCTCCCCCCCTAAAGTGATCCGGAGGAGGAGGGCGGCAGTGCAAGGGGCCGGGGAGGCTTAGCAGGAGCACTTGCACTCGGAGATGAGCGGGTACTGCACGGGGATCCAGGTGCAGTATTTCTGGCTGGACCAGCCTTGGCAGTGCCAGCGCAGGAAGGTCTTGGTGACCGACTTGACGGGCTTGCAGAACATGCCCTCGGGCAGCGAGCAGGACTTCTCGGCCAGGCAGTTGCCCTCCTTGATGTAGCGCGGCCAGAAGCGCACCCCCAGGTCCTTCCAGGCGTAGAGCACGGGGCAGTGCGTGTGCGCCCAGAGCCACTGCAGCAC
>WBMV01009095.1:33190-56226 GCA_013396655.1 Campylorhamphus procurvoides | reverse complement strand
AGACCCATGTTGGAGCAGGTGGATGTCTGAAAAGAAGTCTGTGAACATGTGGAAAGTCCCATTCTGTAGCAGGGTCCTGGCTGTGGCCTGCAGACCTGTGGAGAGAGGAGTCCACACTGAAGCAGGATTCCTGGTAGGACTTGTGACCCAGTGGGGAACACATGCTGGAGCTGGCTATGGCTTAAGGACTGCACCCTGTGGAAGAGTGACCCACATCATAGGAGTTCACACAAAACTGTTGCCCATGAGATGGATGCATGTTGGAGAAGTTTGTGAAAGAGTGTCTACTGGGGGTGGACCCCATGCCAGAACAGGGGAGGGACTCCCCTCCCAAAACATCAGGAGCAGTGTGTGACGAACTGAGTATAACCCCATTTCCTGTCTCTGTGCACAACTGGGGAAGGAGTAGAGCCCAAAAAGAAGGGAGGGGTAGGGGGAAGATATTTTTATGATTTATTTTATTTTTCATTATCCTGCTCTGATTTTGCTAGTAATAAATTCAGTTAATATCCCCAAGTTGAGTCAGTTTTGCCCATAATGATATTTGGTGGGTGCGCTCTCCTGTCCTTACCTCAGCTCATAAACCTTTCATATTTTCTCTCCCCTGTCCACATGTGGAGGTGAGTGATTAAATGGCTTTGGTGGATACCTGATATCCAGCCAGGTTCAACTCACTACACATGTATACCTTAATTTCTTCTTCCCATTTTACATCTAGTCGTAGTGCTATGTAGTTTAGTCTAATTTAAATTACAATCTCTTCTGAAAGGAAAAAGGGAAAATTGAAAAAAAATTGCAGACCCACATAACATGTCATGGCTGTTCTTTTCCTGTGTCAGAGTTAATCTGTGGTTTGATCTGGTCACAGAATTAGCATTTAATCTACTGCTACTACACTTTACATAACTTATAAATTTTTATCATCTTGTAACTCAGATTTCAGGATTTTAGTATTTATTTTTAGAAACTCTTAACTTCCTAATGTTATATTGTGGTTCTTGTTTTGTTTTTAGTATGCACATCATAAAATATAACAGAGTACTGGTTTTATATTAAATATAATCAGTCAAGTCAGTGACAATGCTTAGGTTAAGGTAAGATTCAGAAGAAGAAAAAGAACAAGAAGCCTGCCTCAAGGCTTTTAGTTCTTGAAGCATACCAGACAATCACTTTTCTTTCCCCAGCTATTTAAACTCTAATCTTGCTAGTCAGTGTGTAAACTAGAAGAAGAAGGATGAGTGGAGAGACTTTTTAGATAAGCCCTTCCAGGCTGGCTGATTTCAAGATTTGTATGCTCATAATATTAAGTAATGGTTGTAGTTCTTCGTACAAAGAGTCATAAACCTCATGTATATGACCTCTCAGTTAATACCAGTGTTACACTATTTGTGATAGGGTTTGCCCTTCCAATTTGTGACATTTATCAATGTTGAGTGGGAATGCAGATGCCTGAGACCTTGTTGTTTTTCACAGCTGAGGAGTGTACAGAGAAGCCTGTGGACTACTTTGTTTCAGTGAGCTAACAGGGCATTGTTATTTTATGTTAGCAAAACAGTAAGAATAGTTATGTCTGTCATAGATAATATATTGCCTAGCTTGCTGTCTTCACAGGACCTAAATTTGTAAATCCTTTTTGTCAAGATGTATAAAACCACTACCTGCAACAGTGGGTGCTGGACATGTGCAAACCTTGCTGATGCTCAATACGGTGCTTTCATAGACAGTAAGGCAGCAGCCACACTTGACAAGCCTTAAGCCACATTATGGGCATTTATATGGAATGCATTCAAAATCTGTTGTTTTGCGCATGCATAAATGTTGTTTCTGCTGGTCTGACAGTAAGAGTGATTCTACATATATGTTTATTTTCCAGTTTGAATAGGTTTTCAACTGTCTTTTAGGGCTTTTGCCATGCCATTTTGCAGTACTATTGGAAAGAAATTACTTTCTTCAGCAAATATCTGTTTTCCTGGGTGTTTGCTTCACCATGTTCTGATATGCAACAGAGACATTTGTCTCAGTAAGATGCAAATTCTGAAGTTTTCTGATCATTTATTTGCTGACAGAAAGCAAGTGTAACTTGCAGAAACAGATCTGCAAGAGGGTAAATTAGGCAGACACCAGCGTCTCTCATGATTGCTATCCCAGCTTACCAGGGACACACAGTGTCCTAACTATCATGTGGCACCTCAGAGTCAACACTGATCTTGTTTCTAAGAGGAAATCATCTCTGAATAACTCTTTTCTTCCCATGTTTAACAATCCAGGAAAAAGGAAGAGAATTATTTACCTAATGGTAAAATTGGAATTGAATGCCTTCAATTACCCTGCTATAAAACAAAGGTGATATGACGGGGATGTGTGAATTCTAATTTTTCCTCTGTACTTCTTTGAACTTTTCTGATTTTGGCTGATAGCTCTCTGCTCTACTTCTGGGGCTGCAAGGTGGAGATGTGCACATAACATTGAACTACATGGAAATTACACTTTCATATATTCTCGTCTATATACTGTCCACATGAATTTTATATATGCATGAAGAGTAGAGTAGTGGGGAATACCTGAAGAATATAAAGTACTTCAGATGCACCCCTAGCTGCAAACAGGAGAACTGTAGGATTGTTTTCTGCTGATAAAACAAGATTTTCTTTCAGGGCTTTCAGGTACTGTTACCTTGATGACTGTACTTTGAATAGCAAAGGATGGCTCTCAGGTACTCTGAACTAAGATAAAAGGCAAACTATTATACATGGAAGAATTCTGAGACTTCTTTTTGGTTAATTATCTAGTAATAAGTTGTTAGGGGGAGGAAAGTAGGGTTCAGCTTTTCAGCTGATGGCAAACATTTTATCTAAAATGCTTTTCTTACATTTTTGATGGTTCAGGTAGGCTCGAAGACAATCTGTGAAGTTTAAAAAAATTTTGAGCATTAAAACTCTGAATATATGAGTTTCACAGGAACTGTGCTAATCAAATACATATGTTCCCTCTAACTTAAACTTTTTGCTTAGGAGCAACTTCTCAAAAAACAAAGGTGGCATGTTTATCCAAATGTGTATAAATTAGAGAATCATATTGGCATCACCTATAAACAATAAAAAACTGATTACAAGGGGCAGAGCTTCAATTTTCTCTCAGAATGTCCTGCTAGGGAAACTCTGAACCTGCTTATCTGTCAGAGGACCTAACAAGTTCTCTTATGAAGAGGCCCAGCTGTGCTGTGAACTGGAGGCAGGTCCTGGTGCAACAGTGGTTGTGCTGCACTTGGTAGGGATATGAATGCATCGGTTCACTGGGCCTGATTGCTAACTGCCTCCTGGGCTACATTAATGGAATTAGGCACACCTCGGAGCTATTTCAGTTCCTTTTTCACCTGTGTCTTATGCTATTTTAAGTTTATTGTAGCTGAACTGGGAAATAGTTGCAGAACTTTTCAAAGTATCTTCTTTTTCTTTTTTTCCTCACAGCTCTCACTTCAGATAAACCACTCTGTTCAACACAGTTTATTGCCCAGCTGGTTTGCTTTATGTTATTTTTTCAAACTTCAGTGAAGTCTCCAGCTGAAAATGGAAATTTGTAACAAAAGATATGGAGTTAAGTATCAATTTCCATCAATATGAAGTTCACGTGTTAATGGTCATTATATGTGCAGAGAAAAAGTGTGAGGTTTTTTACATATCAGAAAACGATCAGTACTTGTTTTTCTACAGCACTGGGCAATGAAAAGCAGTCAAGTCTTAGGTGCCATGAAAAATGTGTATACCATCTTTTGGAGCAATGGGTATTACTTTTAGGAACCCTTGATTTAGCCTACTTGATAACTTTGCTATGCTGTAATGTAGTTAACAGGGTTATTAAAAGATAAATAACCAAGTAACTTACTTGAAAATTATTAAGAAGGACTAGGGAGAATGGGGTTTAATGGAAGCTGGAGGTTTAGGGGGTTATGTTTGCATTTATCACACTTTCTAAGCATTGAAAAATATTTCTTCAGACCTTTTTTTAGACTTCAGAATTGACATCCATCGTGGTTGTCAAGATTTGCAGCATTACAAAGCATACCTGTCTCAAGATTTAGGGGCTAGACTTCAATGTACAGAAGTTACCATGCACCATTCTTGCTGCAGCAGCATGACTAGGACATCCATGACTGCACTTAAACTACTAGTTGCAGGTTGATTGTGAATGCCCAGTGCATAGCAGAAAAAAGCGGTTTTGCAAATAATTTTTCCCTCAAATTCTGTTGCTTTGTAAGCTTTTAAACTCTGCTGCTTTGGCAACAAAACAGTGGATTTAGTTGAAGATGGAACTTTAGAGTAAACTGCACTTCCTACCTGCTTAGGTAAACTTAGTTGTTCATTCAGTTATGGAAGATACTTATAAAGAACTTGAGAGATCCTGAGTTCCTTCAGACTCCTGAAATCAGGCAACCAGCTTAGATTTTGCAATTCTGTAACANGCCACACCTCGGGAGGCAGCGGCCCCAAAAGTCACTCACAGGCTCCAGCAAGGCACACATGGTGACCAGGAAGAGGTGCAGGCTCCGAAAGCTCATGTGGGAATGAGGGCCACAGGGACAGAGTGAAACTTCTCCTCAGTGCAAAGACCCTCTCCTCATCCTTTGTCCATAAAAACATTGCACGCATGGGGAAAGGGGCAGCAACTTCTCTGCAGATGGTGTTGGCCCCTCGAAGAGTCCACAGTGAATCCAGACAGTGGCTACTTCTCTCTCCAAAGAATGGCTCAAGGAGCACGGAGTTGGGGGGCTGAGCCAAGGGACCTCCCTTGAAGTGCTTGCACCAGCCCAGCAAACAGTGGCTGGCATACACAGCAGCCTGAGGAGAGAAGTGTGATGGAAAAACGGGAAAAACCTCTCTCTCCCGGCCCCACTACTCCCAGTCCTCCCTCCAGCCATTAAACTGGAATGCAAAGCTATCAGCCATCCCTCTGTTAGCTGATTCTGGGAGCAGGGAGTGGGGGTGGGCTGGATTTCAGCTCCCAAACCTCTGTGTTGGTAAGAGAGAGAAAAAATCCCATGAAAGATTTTGAAACTATAACACTAGGTCAGCCTGGACAACCACAGTATTGATTCTTCCTAGGTGTACAGACTAATACATGCACATTTGACTCAGGAAAGTTAAATCAAAATCTCTGTTCAGACAAAACCCTTCCTTGTAGGACACTGGGTATAGCTTCTGTATGGTGGCTTTGAGATTTCAGTTAAGCTGCTGTAATTGATGGAGTGTCCCCTATGAAGTCCAATAGGTATTATGTTAGTGCTGAAGGAGACTTTCCACTGTGCCTTTTGCAATTGAACTTGCCTATCTCACATTGGCCTTTTTAGCCACCAGCAAACTTGCAGCAAGCATGGGTAGAGCCCTTGTAAATCTTCATGCGCAAAGCCTAGACATGATGAAGATGATGACTTCAGCAATCTGATAGTTTTAAGGCATATCAATATTATGTGCAACACTGTGCTGGAAAGACATTGTTTAGGAAGAGGAATTTGTCTTTAATTTCTGGGGACCTGTACTTTTATAATCAGAAACAGTGATGTGCAAGCAGTGTACAGGTGGAGGGTATTGTGAGATTTAGAGTAGTTCCCTGCCGTTATTTTTTGCTGCACTTGTTTGTGGTAAATCACAAATAAATTAGAAATTTTTCAAATAAGCTAATGGACAATTTCTCCCTTGAAAAGTATAATAGGTTTATATATGTGTGTGTGGTGGCTGATACTAACTCATTGATTAAAATGCAATGTGCAGCAAGTGTTGAGAAAAACAACACATGCAAACAATTAAAAAGAATGAAGTGTCATTATTCACATCCTACGTGAAATGGAGCAGATAACAAAAACTTTCTGTGCCTTAGTTTACTATCTGCTTTTGATATGCTTTCCCTTCTGCCCCTAGGAAAAAAAAAATCACAAAATATTCATCACTAAAGAGGCAGTATTGTAATAGATGCAACAACATATAATTTGCTAATCAAATTAAAACTTGCGAGAGTTTTCTTGTTAAAGTTTTCTTAAATTGTTGAATGTTAAACCATAGTGTTATGTGTATGTTGTGCTAGTTGTGAGTTTTAAACTGTATCGATAAAGGGAAGATTCACTGTCTTCATCTTTGAAGCACCTAGCAGCTCCTAACAACGCCTAACACAGAGAGAGAAGACAAAGTGAAACCAAAAGAGAACTGCTTCTAGCAGCCAAACAAAGTTAATTGGAAGATTCGAATAAAAGCGGGAACGGGGTAGATTTTGATTGGAAAACAGAGGGTATAAAAGAGGACTGTAGATCCGTTAAGAGTGTGGTCCGTGCGGAGCAGGAGTCTCCCCGGACGCCCAGCGCGCTGCTTTGCTCATTTTCCTTTAATTTTGCTTTAATAAAATTTCATATTCCAAAATTTTCAAGATTATGGTCTTTTGCCTATAACAGTATGAAGGTAACAAGGAAGTATGATGAAAATGTGCAATTGGTGGCACTATTATTGCAGAGAAGAAAAATAAAAAGACTGTTATAAAGTGAGAACATAGTTAATTCCCTTATCTTCTGAGGTGACAGCCAGCTGAAAAGGATGATATTTTATTCTATGAAATATTAAATAGGTCCGCTCTCTGTATCTATGAGGAGAGGGTGAGGGAAAAAGCCCTGATGATTTGCACTAAGGCCATCCTAGAGGTACACTTATTTCCTTTTTTTTTTTTTTTTTCTTTTTAGTGGTAGCAAGTCTCCTATAAAGGACAAACATCAAAAAATAAACAGACAAAACAATACTTTAAATGCAGTTAAGCCAATCAGCTATGCTAAATGCCTCTAGATATTTCTTAGATATTTTGTAAGAAGATGCAGTTCTCTAAATATCTATATTGTATGTGATACAACTTGTATTAGTGACTAGTTGTTTATATCATTGACATTGTACCTGTCACAGGGCAGAAAATGACTCATCAGTACTCAAAACTGGTACTTCAGTCAAAGAGTGTTCATTTGGCAAGAGGGAATGAAAGCTTGCCAGTTCTCCAGATTGATCCTTCTTAGCAGGCAAGGCCAGTCACATTAAAGATCTCAACATATGATGTGTAGCAGCAGAAGCTGCTTCCAACCAGGGCTCAAAGTGAGATAACAAAATGCTTTCTCTGTTCCCTTCCTCCTCTCACCTTCCTGTATGTATGGCAAAATCAACTTCTGCTTTGTCCTGTTCTGCTGTGGCTATGTTCAATACTGCTGCTATAAAAAGGAAACTGAAGCTCTGCTAGGTTAACCTGGCTAGCTGTATACGCTGGAATGGGTGAACCTAATTCTTACTGCAGGCGTCAGAAGCCAGGATGGATTACTAATACCATTTTACAGCTGGTGGAAAAGAGGTAGGAAGGTTAAAATACTTTATACACAGCCAAAAACTAGTCAGAGAAGAGATGAAAGGCCTTTGGAAGCTCCTATCCTCCTTAAAAGTAGTTGGAGCATTAATTTTTTTTCAGTGCAAAGTGTTCAAACCCATGCCTTTTTTCCTTCTATCACAGGTGTAACTTACTGTAAGATCTCAAGTTTTAATGGATGGACAGAGAAGAATACATGTCTGGAATACTGCAGACTCAGTTTGAATTCCTTCACTACCTCTTTTGAGGTAAGATCCTGAATACTTCATGCTGCTGATCCCTCCCTTTGTATTTTCTTCTTTTCTTCTCCATTTTTTATTAAATTAGACCAGAGATATGTTGTCTGACTTTTTCACACTCAAACAACGGAGACAGAGACTTGAGTTTATATCCCTGCTCTAGATCATGTAGATAAGAGTTTTGACTTATCTATCACTTTGCAAGAGACTTCTCATGTGAAAGGTGATTCTGAAATGCAACAACTGCATATGAAAATGTTTTGAGGGATTTCCTTTCTTCTGTGCTGAATTGAGGTTTTCAGCCATAGAAGGAGTGGAGCTCTAGAAAAGACTTATGGGAGGAGCAGCTGGACCTTAAGGTTCGTCTGTTTTCAGAGTTCTACCCTTCAAGTACACCCAACAATACACCCCAACACTTTATTTCTATGAGCATGTTTTCTGAAACACAACTTTTTTTGAAAAAAACACAAACAACTGAAATCTAAAAATGTTGTGGCTATTCCTATTCTTTCTGTCCACAAAGTAAAAACAAACAAAAATAACACAAAAGTCAAATTATGTAGTTTAATCTTTGGGGTTTCCTTTTCTCTCTCCTTTTTTTTGTTTGTTTGTTTTTAAACAACACTGTTGTGTCTCTTTATTTTAACATATATATGACTAGAAGCTTATTCAAATGTCTGCAGGGTTAATGTGTGCTTTTCAATACCTTTGAAATTAAATACACTTAAGTAGCAGTTTAATATGGATTTAAATTTTGAAAAGCTTTATTTGAAGCTTTATAGAGCTGTGTTTTGACACTGCTTTAGTAGAACTCTGCAGCTGCATCCACTTGATGTGTTTCATGCTGCAGGACATTTTGAAAGACTGTTGTGTTTCACAGTGCCTTCCAGGGACCACTGTGAACAGGGAGAGTATTTTGAGCTCTCCAGAAGGCCAAAGACCTCCACCTTAAAAAAGAGAAAAACTGTTGATATTGCATTAATGTGGCACAGTAGTGGACCAACTCCACACAGCAACCTATATAAGATAAAGAAGAATTAGACAGTTTAGCAGGAGGTATGACAAGTGGTTACACATGAATCTTTGTAATGCTACTTTTGGAATGGATTAGAAGCTTTAGGACAGATCTAATATGTACAGGGATTTTCCCATCTTTCTACTCTAGTTTGCATGAGCAAGACGCTCCTCCAGCTCATTAGCCATGGAACCACAGAATAGTTTAAGTTGGAAAGCACCACTACACCTCATTTGGCACTAGCTCCTGCTCAAAGCATGTCTTGCTAAATAAGGTTAAACTGTGCTTATGTCAAAACCTATGCTCTTATTTTCCTTTTCCTGTGTCTATATGCTCCCTTGTGTGCTTTGATTCCTTCTGGAAAATCCTCATTGTGTGGGAAAGGAGGGAGTTGTGATCCTTCCTTGTCCTCATCTCCCTGGTCAACCACAGCCTGAAGATTGCATCATTTACCTGTCAGACTATAGATGCAGCTCTAAAGAGACAGTCAGGGCATACTTGTATGCACATGCAGAGGCTGAGGAAATCCTAAGCTCCTTTAACTTCATATGTTATCATGTTTTTTACATGAAAGACTCTCTTTCTTCTGAAAAAATCCCATTACCCAAAACCCAGAAGAATTCAACTTCTCTTCTGTAGCAGATTGAATGTTCTGCATGGACCTAGCTAGATCATTTTTATGTTACATTTTCCTGTCTATTTTTACATTACCTGTCCTTTACATAATAATATCTAAGATAGTACAGGATATATGTTAAAGAACAGTAACATAAAACTTTACAATGTCATATAAATAAACATTTCTCAAAAGAGATATCAGATTTTCTCATCTTGGAATTACCTCAGGCAAAAAATAAAATTATAAGCATTTTACCTCAATCTTGATATGGTAAACTTTCTTTGCAGACTGGAACAGCTTTATTTGTTTTCTAAATCCTTTCATCTAGTACTAACCCCCTTTAGCAGAGAAGTGCAATCTTTCAGCAGCAGTTGTCGATGTCAAATAGATATCAAGGTTCCAGTGCTCATCTACACCTCGCTTCTTAGTCTTCTATGAAGCTTAGTACTGTTCCAGCTCAGACCAGGGCTGAAACAGGAAGCTAAATTTGCTTATTTGGCAAAATAACTGATATTAAAACAACAATGAAAACAACAACAAACCCAAAATCATTGGCCGGATGCAGAGTTAATTTTTTTTCTATTTGTATTTACCAATAAAATTTGTACTTATCAAGCAAATTCGTATGTGAATACTTGAAAATTGAATATTCTATACATCTTAAAATTTAAATTTTTTATTGCCGAATTCTTTGTAAAAATATGTTTGAAGTAATTCCCCTGGGANTAAAAAAAACGAAGAAAAAACAAAAAAAAAAAAAAAAAAAAAAAAAAAAAAAAAAGCCAGGCATACTGAAAATTCTAAGAAATCGGTTTCTGGTTGCCAGGCCCTGTTTTCATATATTAGCTTTTACTACATTCTTGCTGATCAGCAGGATTTAAAATTGCCTGAGTAACTGAGAAAGGAATGATCTATTTGGAAAGCCAGTGTCAACAACACTTGCAGAACAGACTCTGGGCTTGGCTCCTATAGCCCAGATTTAGGATGCTGGGGTGGCCAATAAGGGGCAGAGCTTCCCAAAATGCAGTTTCTGTTTGTAACCATAGGTTGTCACAGCTTTCTCTTGGTTCCTAGCATTTTCTTTTAAAAGTGCCCTCAACTGCATTGGATCAGCCTGGGGATGTGGACATTTGTTGACCAAGTCAGTGTGGAAATCATTAGCTATTTGATGAAGTAGGAAATTCAGCTTCTAAAGAGCCACTGAGATAATATTTCCGTGATTTGTTATCCGACCTGAAAGCAGGAAAACTTCATGTTCAGTGCTTCAAACAATTTCTTGAAAGGCTGGCAATATTTGCCAATAAGCCACTATTTTTTTTCCCCTCCAGTGTACTTTATCACTACAGAAAGAGATTAAAGTAGTGGTTGCCTGGTAGCTGAAAAAGGAGCTAGCTAGAGACTCACACTTTTCCAGAGAGTATTTCTAGTAAACTGTTGTATTTTTATTCATACCTGCTTCAACACAGTAAATTCTCAAGCAGTCCCTTACAGAAACAAACTGTTTGGAAACAATAATATACATGTCTCAGGAGAAAAACACACAAGCTTTTCAGAGCTAGAGGGGGAAAACACAGAATATTGTTACTGTATTTTAGTATGTAGTAGACAACAATTATTTAATTTAAATTAGCTATCTATTTACTGCTTTCTATTGCAAATCACTTTAAAGTAGTATGAATATCTGGAACATTTTAGAATTAATGGAAATGTACTAATATGATGATTCTTAATAGATTGAAATATATTCCACTTTAGTTGCTTGTTAAATTTTTATTGCTATGACTTATCAACTACAAAAGTATAATAACACCATTAAGTTCCAAAAATGCCTAATTATGATTATTGGTAGCTGGTTCAACTGCTCATCTTTCCAAGTGACACACTTATTCATAGAATGATAGAATGGTTTGAACTGGAAAGGACCTTAAAGATTATCTAGTTCCAACTCCTCTGCCAAGGGCAGGGACACTTTCCACTGGAACAGGTTGCTCAGAGCCCCATCCAACCTGGCCTGGAACACCTTCAGGGATAGAGCATCCACAGCTTCCCTGAACAACTTGTTCCAGTGCCTCACGACCCTCACAGTGAAGAATTTCTTCCTCATATCTATTGTACACCTACTATCTTTGAGAGTTTGAAGCCATACTCACTTATAAGAGGTCTCTATCTGTCTTTCTTGTAGTTTCCCTTTAGCTACTGGAAGGCTGCAATTAGCTCACCCAAAAACCTTCTCTTTCCCAGGCTGAATAAGTTCAATTACCTTAGCCTTTTCTCACAGGAGAGGTTCTCCATCCCTCTAATTAACTTAGCGACTCTTCTATGGACTTTTTCCAACAGGTCCATGCAATTCCTGTGTGGGAAACCCCAGAATCGGATGCCTCATTTAAGGGATATTGTTGAAACTTTCCTTTATTTTATCTTATATTTATTTTTTTATTTGATTTGGTCTGGTCTGGTTTATTTAATAAATCAGCCAGTGAGTCTGAAGGTTGGAGCATTCAGCCATAGACAATGAACCAGAAGGTATATAGGGTTTATGGGATTTATGGTACTCTACCTTAGAAAACAACTGGACTTCCTTCTTCAGAAGATGTAATTCTGATGGATTTTATTTGCCTTGGAACTCAATCAAGTCTTTAAACAGCTTTACCTCAATATCCATAGGCCAGATTTAGACATTTATACATTCATATTTAGAAAACCATTCAAGACCACTAACATGCAAAAAGGTGTTGTAATAGATAAGTTTTAATGGGTTATCTAGATAAGGAACATGTGAGGTCTGATTAGTCACACAATTTATATATTTGAGTTTGTAGCAAGGCCTTTTGATGAAGCAAGGCCAAGTCAAGTGCTCTGTGAGACCTGCTTTTCTTCAGAAGGATTTATGATTTTGGACTCAGGGAGATAGCTGCAAAGGACAGCTGCAAGTCTGTGACATGGAGGGTAGGTTTCCATGGCATGAAAGGCTGAGGATGCAGGCTGCCCTGATGGCATTATATTCATAACAGAAAGATGTGCTTGTGGCAAAACATATAAAGTTAGGGAATTTTTTTGTGCTTCTTTTTGCAGGTTTTTCTGGTTTTCCACTTTTGTGTTTGAAACCTGGCTTATTGGCATGAGAAAATTCTCCTTTCTGTGGAGTCTGCTTGTCTTCTTTTGCTTGTCAGTATCTATGCAAGAGAGTGAGGAACAGCAATATGAACGACTCGGGCTCTTCAATGGTTTTGATGTGAACACGAGCACTGGTGACTCAAAACTGAAGAAATTTCAGATTCCTTGCTCTGTTTCTGCAAGTTTTCATTGCCCTGCCAATGCTAGGCAAGGAGGAGGAAATGATCCCTGGAGCTGAGGCAGGTGCAGAGACCAAAGCTGAAGGGGGCAGTCCCCTGACCCCTATGGCACTGCTGCAGAGATGCTGCAGATGATCAGTGGCTTCCTGTGGCCTGTTCATATCGAGGACATAGACAGGGATCTGTAGTGGACAAGATGTCCTATTGAACTCTATGAGCTCTGTGAGTGGAATGAAAATATTTTAATGCCACACTTGCCTTGAATTTTCCCATCCCTGCAAAATACTTTGGTTCAGCAATGCATCTCAGCTTCCTCCTCCATACTTTCTTTTAGTAAATTTTCCTCATTGCAGTGTATGTGGTATTAAGATATGTTAGGATCAGCAAGCAGTCTCTGCCTTTTCCTAAAGTTGTACATGTTTTCCCTTCTATTAGAAATTATATTCTCTTTTCTATTTCAAAATGGACAGATGTGCCAGATTTCTTTGTGCACTATATTTGTCAAACAAATAAAATATTTAACAACTTTTTGTTTTCCAGATCACTAAATAGTGTAGGAATGAGTTCTCAAACTTCAGCCTTGGCCTATTTAATTTTTCAAGCAGCTTTTTCCTATGCACATTGTGGACCCATGTAAATGAAGGGGTGTTGTCATCTAAGTTCTTTATAAACTCACACAAGAGTATAAAAAATTATTTTCAGTTCCACTGCATTTAACTCAACACTCTTTAAAGGAACCCCACAATAACATTCTTTCAAAGGAGGTTAGAAACTGGCTCTTTTAAGTTCATTCCTTTTTTTAATTTATCCTACCTAGCTACTGTATTCACCTGAGGATGATTCTTACTTCCAATATGTATATATGACTGTACACTTTGTAGAAGGTACATGGGCATGACTCTTGGCAGTTCAGGTAACTTCCCGGCCTGGTTGTCAAAACTAAGAAAAACTGGATGCAGTCAGGCTTCAACCCTATCCATGTAACTGGGCTAAACCACAGCATTCCTGTGAAAGTGGTCAAATAACATGAACGGCTTTTTAAAGAACACTTTACTTCTTACCTCAGTGCTAGGACATTTTTTAAAATATTGACATCAAAATCAGGAATCAGTTTCTATTTTGCTAGTCAGGTTTTAAAAAATGTGCTAGCCTAGCTAGCCTAAGATGGTGGAACTCAGAGGTAGCTCGGGAAGGTAACTGAAGTAGTTTCAGGAGGAATATGCAGTGCTTTCATTGTTGCACCTAGATGAAAAGAACAGCATTTCAAAGAACTAGAAAGATGTGGAAAAAATCCCAGTGAGTTTTTGAACTGAAATCCATCCCCATGTAACTAATGAATTCTGGGGGGCAGATTAACACTAATGATCAGTTCTGCACTGAAATTTTCAGTCATTAGTAGCATTTAAAAAAAAAGAAAGAGTGAGAGCATTTGTTTAAATAGTTGATATATCTAATACTGGTAGGCAATAAGCTTTGTGCTTTAGAGGAGGGCTGTTTTGTAGGAACCAGATAGTACTCTTATACACCTTTGTGAAAATTGTGACATCATCTGCTTTTAGAAGTGCCTGTACTGTTTTATTTTAATGCTGCTGTGGAGTGGAGGCTCACAGTGTCTTAACACACGTATTTTGTTATGATCTAGTAAGGGAAAAGGAAGATTCCAAGCTCTATCAGAGAAAATCACATGAGGTAAGGAAAAGTCTTGTTGAGCAAAGGCCATGTGATAGGAAAATGATTAAGGTACCTCCTGAGGCTAAACCATTAGTTCAGCATTACAGTTTGCTGAAAAAAAAAAATAGTGCTTCAGGTCTTCTTTCTCTCTCTTAGCAAGTATCTGCTAAAGTTCTCCCACTTGAATGATCAGATGGAAGGTTTTAACAGATTTTTTTGTAATAAATTATTTCACTCATATGCCTCCTAAGAGCCATCAAATGGAAATGAGGTGGATAGAGGCTCTGATGCTTAAGTTTTAGGTGGTGGGTTTTGCCTACCTTGTCTAGTTCTTTTTAATCACCCATCTCCAGAAAACAGAAGGCTTCTAGGAATAAATACATCACTATTCCTGAGCCAAAGATACCTCAGAAGAAAACGCCACTAGCTCTTTCTTAAAAGGAGTTACCTGAACTGCACAAGTTTCTAAAAGCAAGCTTACATTTCATGTGAGCATTACCTGCTGTGAAATCTGAGAAACTCTCTTCCAATCTGCTGAAACATGTTTAAGGAAGAACAAGAAAGCTGGTGAAAAGTCTGGAGCACAGATCTGATGAGGAGTGATTGAGGGGGCTGGGGTTGTTTAGCCAGGAGAAAAGGAGGCTCAGAGGGAACCTTATCACTCTCTGCAACTACCTCAAAGGAGGTTGCACACAGGTGGGGAGCAGTTTTTTCTCACAGATAACAAGTGACAAGACAAGAGGAAATGGATTCGAGTTACACTAGTATTTGAAAAAATTTCTTCATGGAAAGGGTGATCAAACAAACATTGGAACAGGTTGCCCAGAGAAGAAGTGGAATTGTCCTCCCTGGTAAGTGTTCAAAAACATGTAGATATGGCACTTAGAGACAGGGTTGAGTGGTGGACCTGGCACTGTTAGCTTAATAGATGGACTCAATAATCTTAGACGTCTTTTCCAACCTCAATAATTCTAGGATTCTATAAACCAAGAGTAATTATCACGAGTGGTTTTTTCTGTCCTTTTGATGCTTCCTATTCCACTCTGAATTGGAAGATGAAAAAACATGATTTGAAAAGCACTTCAGCATTATGACTACCTAACTGGAAAGAGTCAAAATCTCCTCTGTCTTCCAAAGTTATTTATTTCTGTTTGAAAATCCAGCAACAAGAACTTGACAGGTTAGAGGGTGTTGTTAAATAGTAGGAGAAAACAGAGGCATTGCAGAAAGAAAGGTCTTAACCTTTAAAACCAAAATACAAAACTACTCTTTACTACAGCATCTGTTTTATCATTTCCATTTATTTTCTATAATTTTGGTGGTGATGCAAAATGGCATCCTATGGAATACCACTGAACTGTACCATTTGAGAATGACACTCTCCCCTGCTCTTAGCAACAGTGTGGTTGAGGCTTTTGTAAAAAGGAACATAACAATTAAATTAGAGAGTTTCCTTATTCCTCAGCCATTTTGAAAATGACGACTGATGCCTACACCCACACATGGCCCATCAGTTAATTCTGTAATGCAGAGTGCAAGTTATGATGGGTCATGATGTGAGCAATGGCAGCCATGCTGAAATACTCTTTGGAAACTTGAATTTTTGAACCTAAAAGTGTGAGCTGCTTTATTAAGGGTTAATCCCTGTAGGCAGCTAAGACCCACATGGCTGCTCACTCACACCCTGCAAGGTGAGCGGATTAGAAAGATGAAAGTAAGAAAACTGTAATTGAGTTTACTAGGTGGAGGGGGGAAGGAAACAAAACGTAACAAAATGTTAGTGATGCAAAAGCAATCACACGCCACCAGCTGCCTGGTGTCCGGCCAATCCCTGAACAAAGGTGACACTGGAAAACTTTCATCCAGTTTCATTACTGACCATGATTTTATATATAACATATCAGATATCCTTTGGTCACTTGGGATCAGCTGTCCCGTTTGCATCCTCTCCCAGTCTACTTGCTTGGGGGAGAGAGTGAGAAGCAGGAAGACTTGGCACTCTGCAGACACTATTCAGCAGTATCTAAAATACAGGTGTGTTATCAAAGCTGGTCACAGTGGTCAGAAATGCAGAATATAGCACTATACAAGGATATCAATTCCACCCCAGTACTTGAATAAAAACTCCACCTCTTTCCTCAACTAGGAGATTTTTTGTTCCAGTTGCTAACATAAATGATTTAAGTATTTTCCTTTGCTCTGTTGCTTGTAGAAGCTATAACTAAATTCAGTGGAGAGCTGAAAGTGCAATTGTCCTGACACAGCTCAATAGGACAGAAGACTGCATTACAGCAAAGGCAAGATACATCTCTTTATGTGGCAGCCAATGTTAAGTTACATGTTTCCAGAATATTAGTTTTTTTCTCCTACTATTTCTTTCCACACGGCTTTGGGGTACTTTCTTGTTGACACCCATGTAAATTTTCAAAGCAGTCTCAATCTGATTTTCAACAAAGAAATATGTACCACATGGCTTAAAAGTATTTGAGTGCCTAGCAATCTCCTGCTGAAACCTGTGAGACACTGACACTTGGGCATCTCTGAGGATTTAAGCTTTGGAAGCGTATTGAACAAACTTTCAAAGGCTCCTGAAATGAATAGGAGTTGTGTCACATTTCAGTGCGATTTGAACTTCCAAGTCCACAAATTACTTCAGAAGTAGAACCGTGGGACTTTTGAAAATGCTATCCCGGCTTCACTGAAATGCAACTGATCTGATCTAGCTGAACCATAACACTTTTTGAGGTCCTTGTCATTGCAGTTGATATTCTAGAAAACATTAATTCATGGATTAAACCCCAAAAAAATAGTAAAGATTTTTGCCTAACCATGTTTAAAGAACTTCTAAAATACTAAGGCATTATTTTCTCCATTTATTCCCAAAGATACTTAGGCAGAAACTATCAAAAAGTCAAATAGAGACTTATGGCTGTCGCTAGGTCGTTAATTATTCTTACATACTCTTTAATTTGGCTTCATAATGCAATGCCTTTAGCTTTACTTTCCCTATTTAAAAACTGTTTCTAATGTTACCACTGCATCACAGATTTTATTTTTGTTTCTGAGAAGTGACCGCAAAATTAAAAAGAAATTTTTTAAATGCTGCGTATGACAGATGTTGTGTTCTCATTTTTTTAGTTTTTGTTGCATAATCTGTAAGTCTAAGATAAAAGAAATCCCTAAAATAATATGGGTACATCTGTATGTCAGTACTGTCGTAAATTTCTCCAAAATATTTGTGTTAAAATAAATGAGAAAAAAATAAAAGTGTAAAATAATACCACAAGGGACACAGATATGTCACATGGTCCAGAAAGAAAAAAGTGATTTCCTGAATACCCATAGACATGCATTAGTTCAGTGCACAGGGTTTTACATATAATGACACAGAAATTTCACACCTGAAAAGAGCCAATATTGCACACTATAGCACTCATACAGATATATACTGATAATTAAATATTAGCCTCTGCATAAATATGTTTGTGTTTGTATTAGGAGGATTAAATGGTCTAACAATCCAGAGAGAAAAGGCACTCTAGAGTTGAATCAGCAGCAAATCCACAGAAAGCAAACCTGATTACTCAGACTGCTCTGGGGAGGGAAAAAAAAAAAAAAAGGAAAAAGAAAAGCCTCTCTCTTTCCCATTCTTTCCCTACCTCCTTCTCCCCTTCTCTCCTAGTAGGACAATATGCTTGTCAGCCATCCATTTCTTTCAGTGCCCTATTCTACCTGCACCTATGCAAAAAGGAAAAGGAATGAGTTTAGAGATTTTTTTGTTATAGTAGTGTTAAACCATCCTAGTGCCACGTGTAAACTCTAATCTCTAATCCTGCAGGTTAGAGATACCCAGAACCAAGGAGCTAAAAGATGATCTTCAAAAATACTTTCTTTTTTATTCCAGATCTGTACTCAGCACAAAAGCAGAGTGTCAGAAAGAAAACAACTCATTATTTTTCTCTGCTTTTCTATTTACCATTTCTGTTTTGTTTCAGATTATCTGGGAAAGAAAGACACACAATTTCTGCAGTAGTTTAATAGTATCAATGTGATAGGGTATGTATGATTGATACTCAGTTTAATTTTTATACCTGTAACATTATCTACAGCAAAACAGTGGATTACAAAAAGCACAGATTCCTTACAGAAGAATCAACTCAAAATGTTCCAAAAAGTGGCAGTTTTTAGGGATGAATTGTACTGATATTACAACCAAAATATGCTCTGGTGAAAACTGCTTTTAAAAAAAAAAGAAAAAAAAAAGAACAAAGGTGCCAAGCACATGAAAGTAACCTCTTGCTTGGGCACACACAAATACTGAGTGAAACATTTGTGGACCTAAGTGATTTTTGCAACGTAAGCACCTATTGATTGATAATTTACAGCAAATGCATGTGGCAACACAGAACATGTGCATTTTTAAACTTAGAAATCCTTTTATTCCTAAGCTCCATTTGCCCTATTACAAAACAAGAGAGACATGCATAAAAGCATCAAGTACAAATCCAAAATATGAAGTCACATTTGGACTGTTCTGTCCAATTTTGGGCTCCATGGTCCAAGGGGATATGACACTGAAAAAACTGAAGACCATGAAAGACCACCTAGATGATTAAGGACTGAGCCACCTGTCCTGTGAGGAGAGGCTGAGACAGAGCTGGATTTGTTTGGCCTGAAGAAGAGAATTGTAGTAGGGAAATCTCTGCGGTCTTCAGTCCTGTAATCGGAGACTATAGAGAAGATGGAGTGATACTCTCTTTGAAGGCCCACAGTGGTAAGAGGAAAGGCAACAGACATAATCTACAAGAGGGATATCCCAATTCAACACAGGTAAGCTTTTCTCCATGAGGATGATAAAATGCTGGAAGAAAGGCCCAGGGATTACCCATCCTTGGAGATATCCAGAATGGGACTGGTCACAGCCCAACTAAATGGAACTGGTCTGAGTGAGGCGTTTGAAAAGGACAACCTCCAGATGTCCCTACAAATGTATTCTGTTCTGTGATTCTGCAGTCACCCTAATAGAATGAAAAAAAACACAACCAACCAACTGAAAAACACAAACAAAAAAAACAAGCAAAAAAACCCAACCAACCAAACGAAAAATAAAACCAAAACCTGGTTGTTTTGATCCTTAAATTATTCTTAGATAATGTTTTCCTAATATTCATATTTTTATATTCTCTCTTTTATGGTTTTGTTTTGGTCTTATGTGTTTAAATGTGTTCTGATGCAGAATCACTGGAGGATAAACTTTTAAATAAACTTGGGAGTGATTGCTTACATATTCCTATTTCTTAGCACTTCTTGTGCTCAGAAAACAATTTATCCTGTAAATGTCATAGCTAATAGATTCTAAATGTTTTCTGTGACAATTTAGTTTCTTCTTCAGTTCAACAAGTGTCTAGAAAGAGATTTTGGTTTCTTCAATAAATTTCTGTCCTGGTTATAGGGGCCGGGACCAGTTTGTTTCTGTGTGGGTGTGGCCAGGGCTGTGTATTCTACACCCTCTGTGTCATTTCTAATGAACTGCTAACAATGGATCATTTGCAGCAGCTGCCCTGGGCACACCTGACATCTCAGGCTACAGGCTGGGTGTTTAGGAACTCTGAGAGATAAGGAAGTTTTCCTGTCTTCACACCAATGACTCAGGTGTGGTAACTCCCTTCCAGGGAGTCATTAGCACCTTCACACCCAGCCTGAGGGGTCATGTCTGCTAAGCGGCCATCAAGGATTCCAAAAATATCCCATGACTCACAGAGTAAATCACCCACTGTGACACTCCTCACCCTGTGGGAGGTACTGGGCATTCCCACCTGAACCTGAGCATATATAATTTTGGGGTTGGAGACTTCTGGTACCACTCATGGGATACAGAGGAGGACCAGAACCTCAACAGGACTGCGACTGTCACTCCTGACCAGACTGTGACCATCATCCTCACCAACAGGTTTTCTCTTTCGTTTTACTTGGTACTCCAGGGGCCACGTGGTGCTCAACACAGGGGCTGGTGAGCTCCATTCTGTTTGTTCCCCAGGTTGCTGGGTTATGCATTTCTTTTTTGTGGGTCAAGCGGACTTTTTTTCTCTCTGTATCATTGTACTTACTGTGATCTTTTTTATTAAATTGTAATTATGACTTGTAATCTCTTTCTGAGTTGGGTTAATTTCTCCTGCTGGTTTACCTTTAAACCAGCACAATTTGCTGCTCTTCATTCAAAAATGTTTGAATATTGTTTCTACTGCCTGTGATTTGATAGTCTGCAGTGGGGTTCTCTACTGATTATTAAAGTTACAAACTTGTTCATGAGAAAAATTACATTCTACTTCCCTGGCCTTTAACAAGATGAATGTGAAGTAGGAGTTGCAGTGCTGAAAAACGATGGATGCCTTTATAAAGACTGGGAATTACTGTTCCACTCACAAAGGTCAAGATTTCAGGTCTTAATGTAGCAGCATTGCAGTGGTCTGGGAGAAGTAGTAAACTGAGCGTGCAGTAACTGAGTTTCTGTGAAATTCAAGGACTGTGGATGGTTGCCTTGATCTGTCATCTGTTTTCTTATTTCATGTTTACCAATCTATGACTGTAACCTTTCTGCTGCACATATAAAATCCAGTTCTTTTGAAAGTAGTGTTTATGTTTGTATCACATATATTGTCTGACAGGCTGGCAAAGCCTGCTGAGAAGCAGTAGGAGATAGTAATTAATTGAAAATATTATAGAACAATTCTCTTGAGTTCATGAGTCTGACCAAAGTAATTTAAAATGGGTTTCTGTGAGTAAATGGACTAGTAGCTCAAGTGATAAAAATCATAATGAAGGAGTACAGGTGGGGAGATACTTTTGATTTTAGCCTGCAGAAGTTCCTCTGATGGAAATGAATCAAAGTAATAATCAGTTAAACCCATGACATTTTATGTAAAACAGATACTCTGCTCAAGTGACTACAGGATATTGGACTATTTAACCATCTTCTGATAGCTTGTGAGAAACATTTTGGAAAGTCCCATCTTCCAGCTGTGTTTAGATTTACAATGTTTGATACATTAAATATATGTTCCTTTAGTAATTGTTCCATGAAAAACCATAGCTCCACTTTTGATTTATCACTTACTTGTGAGGTAAGGACCTATAGAGATGTCTCTGCATTTCATCCTTGGTCTGCAGAGCACACTAGTGTATGTCTGAAAGAGGGAATGAGAGTAAGAGGCCAGAGAATGCCACTGTCGTTGTTGCTGGGATGGACTTGATAAAAAGCAGGCAAAGATCCTGAATTGATAAGAGTAAAAACTTTTATTGTATATATATGTATCTATTATATATGTATCTGTATATTGTATATATATGTATCTATATATATGTATCTGTATTTCACACAGCTACTTTTATATATTTCCTAAGTGTATGTGCATGAAGATTATTGGACCTCATTACACAGAAACAATCACCTATTGGCCACAGTTACAAAACTACTGTCTCTATGCAAACTTGTCTTCTGCTGCTTCTGAGTTCTCTCAGTCTCTGCAAGCTGTTTATCTTTACGAGTACAGAGAGCAGTCTGGCCAAGGTCAAATTCTTCTGTAAAGAAATCCACAGACCTGTTTCCCACATGCCACCTCTGGGAAAACATAAAATAACCTTCATTCCAACTGCATCTGAGAAGACTGAGACAAATATACTGCTGAGATGCAAGAATCTTTATGGAGCAAAAACGTCATATGCAGCCACTAGGAGCTTTCAGTTCGAGGAACAATAAGAGCTTCTGTGGCTGCAGTGGCTCACGTGGATATTACAGAAAAATCACACAACTTCTTTGGCTTTCATCTGGACAAATTATCAGGAATAAGTTAGCTTTCATTATGTAAGGTTTTTGTTGTTTTCATAATGGTTAGTATGACAGTATTAATGTGGGCCCACTACTAAATGCAGGGAAGAGCCTTCTAAGAGAATGGAGGGAAGGCAGAATTACTGAACACCTTCTTTGCATTGGTCTTCACTGATAGGATCAGCCCTTGGGAATCTCTGACTCAGGAGACCAGGGTAAAAGAATGTTGAAAGATTTTCCCTTGTTCTAAAGGAATTGGGTTAGAGAACTCCTAGGCAAACTTGGTGCCTCCAAGACCATGGATCCTGACGAATGCATCATTCACCAAGCAGTGCTGAAAGAACTGGCAAACACCACAGCAAGATGGCAATCAGGAGAGGTGCCTGAGGACAGGAAGAAAGCAAATATCACTCCAGTCTTCAACAGAGGTAAAGAGAAGGACGAAGGGGACTACCAACCAGTCAACCTCACCAAAATCCCTGAAAAATTGATGGAACACCTTATTCTGAAGTTTGTCAATATCCACAAGAATGACAAGAAGGTGATTTGTTGTAGTCAGTATAGATTCACTAGAGGTAAATCATGTTTGACCAACACAATCGCCCTCTACAATGAAACAACTACNTAAGGGACTGGAGCATGTCTCTTAGAAGGAAAGGTTGAGGAATCTGCACCTGTTTAGCCTCAAGAAGAGACTACTGAGAGGGAGTGGACTTCATGAGTGTCTATAAGGGACATTTGAAGTGAGGGTGTCAAGAAACTAAAGCTAGGCTCTTCTTGGTGGTGCCAAGCAATGGGACAAGAGGAAACAGGCAGAAACTGATGCACAGGAAGTTCTACCTGAACATGAGGAAGAAATTCTTTACTGTGAGGGTGACTACATGCTGGAAGAAGTTGCTCAAAGGGGTTGTGGAGTCTCCCTGACTGAAGACATTCAAGAACCACCTGGACACAATCCTGTTCAATGTGCTCTGGGATGACCCTGCTTGAGCAGGGA
>WBMV01009095.1:16631-33111 GCA_013396655.1 Campylorhamphus procurvoides | reverse complement strand
GTGTGGACTGGATGAGTGGACAGTGACTGGATAGAGACTAGGCTGAATGGCAGATCTGAGAGGGTCACAGCCAGTGGCACAGGGTCTAGTTGGAGGCCTGTCACTAGTGGTGACTCCCAAGGTTCAATACTAGGCCAGTATTGTTTAATTTATTCATCAATGATTTGGATTAAGTGGCAGGAAAAGCGATGCCAGCAGGTCAAAGAAGATGATCCTGCCCATTTACCCAGCCCCAGTGAGACCACATCTAGAATTCTGTGTCCAGTTCTGGGCTCCTCTGGACAAGAGAGACATGGGGCTCCTGAAGTGAGTTCATCAGAGGACAAGAAAGATGATTAAGGGACTGGAGCATGTCTCTTAGAAGGAAAGGTTGAGGAATCTGCACCTGTTTAGCCTCAAGAAGAGACTACTGAGAGGGAGTGGACTTCATGAGTGTCTATAAGGGACATTTGAAGTGAGGGTGTCAAGAAACTAAAGCTAGGCTCTTCTTGGTGGTGCCAAGCAATGGGACAAGAGGAAACAGGCAGAAACTGATGCACAGGAAGTTCTACCTGAACATGAGGAAGAAATTCTTTACTGTGAGGGTGACTACATGCTGGAAGAAGTTGCTCAAAGGGGTTGTGGAGTCTCCCTGACTGAAGACATTCAAGAACCACCTGGACACAATCCTGTTCAATGTGCTCTGGGATGACCCTGCTTGAGCAGGGAATTTGGACTAGCTGACTCACTGTGGTTGGTCTCTTCCAACCTTACCCATTAGGTGGTTCTGTGATATGGGGGTTGGCCTGGGAAGAATGCATAGCAGGGAATATAGTTGTAGATGTTTTTCCAGTATGTTCTTTTTATAGCCTGTATACAGAGTGGGTATTAATAGCTCGTCTCTGTTGAAAGAGACAAAAGAGAGAACCTCTTTATTTTTCTGTTTCTCTGCTGAAATTACAGTGATAAATCTGACACTACTTGCTGAAAAAATAAGCCAATCTTGCAAAAAAAAAAAAATAGAAAAAAAGGCAAGACAATTTGCTTTAGCTTAAAGTTATTTCAAAGTACCTACACCTTCAAAGACTTAAATGACTGAAAATATTTAACCTCATTGTCAAAAGATAATGTACTGAAATATACAAATACAGTAACAAATTAATTATCTTGGTAGGAAACTGAAGGCGACAGCATCAAGAGTAAAAGAAGCCAAGAAAGTCTGGCACGGTAAGTCTGGTACAGAAGATCATTGCACAGGAAAACATTTGAAGAAGAACTTCAGACTCAACAAATCTTGAATGCTTGTTGATTTGCATACATCAAACACTTAAAAGATTACTTTTGTATAAATCAAATGATAGCAAATTCAATTTGATATGGTTGGAAGGATTTAATATGCAAATATAGAATCCTCATCTTGCAAATTCTTCAAGAATGAAACTCTCATCAGGTCAGAACAAGTTGTATATCACAAGGGTATTCAAGATCTAAATGCTTCTTTCAACCTGTAGGAAAAAGTCTATTGAGAGAGTGTTCTCATCAGTAAATATAAAGCAGAAAGATGTAAAATTTCTTCATAGATAATGCTTCTGTTTGAATAAAAGTTCCGATCTGTTGTTTGAAGGAAATTGTGTTTTATAATTAATTTTTGTTCTGTCACTGTTTGGGACAGGGTTCATAAAGCAGAGATGCAAACGTTTGCTTGCTGACAGTTTGTCTCTCTCTAGGATTTTAAGAAAGATTAGATTTCCACTTGGTATTTTTTACTGTTCCTGTCAAAAAAAGTATTGGAAACTGGAGCAACAGGAAATGCAGCAGATCACAGCGGTGCAGCGAAGGGCTGATCTAAGCAGTTTTTGCTTGCCATGCAGGAATCCTACCTATTGCAAGCATCTGAGGTGTTCTTCTGTCAGCAGTGCTGAAGACTGTCACAGGTAGTATGTGAAGTATCCCAGGATATTTCTACTACTGAATATTCATAGCCATCCCATTTAAGAGAACATCCTGATATTCAGACTGACAGGCTGTCATAGCCATAGCTGTGTCTTTAATCTGCAGAGTCTTTCAGTCAGGGAACTGCTGTAGTATGTGGAAAATAGCCAGCACAACAGATTGCCTTCATTGGCAACCCGGGCTTTTCAACATCTGTTAATTATTACCTGAGTTGTGGTTTTGTTCTCTTTAAACAGGAAAAAAGAAACCTTCTTTGTGTGGTCTTTCAGCTGTGAACAGAAGACTTTGCTTACTTAATACCATGGCTTTTTCACTGCTTAATACCAAGCACTTCTTCATTTTCTGCATTCAAATACATATAGGGTGGCTGGCTGTCTTGCACTAGGATTTATATTGGTAAAAAATTTGTTGTTCTGGCTCAGAAATATGAATGCTGTTTTAGAAAATAACTTCAGGTCATGACACTTCTTCAAAATGTCAAGATCATACCTATCTGTGAAAAGAACTAAATCCTGGAAAAAAATCTGGATTACCCATTCCTTCAACACAGAGATAGAAAGGTTCCTGTTTACACCCCCCAAGTGTGATAACTCTGGGTACAGAAGAGTTGTACATTTTGTTACCACTGTCTTCCACCTGATCAAACTACAATCCCAAAGCTGAATGTGGTATTCTCAAAGCAGTCACTGTACAACTCAGACCAAATGCAAAGACCCATACTTTACAATGTTAGGGAATATCCCACAGAACACCAATGTACATAGAATTATGGTCAACTATAGTGTAGCATTTGTAGTGTTATATACAATACTTGCTGCAGCTGAAGGAAAAACAATTAAGCAAAGAGGGTTCTAAACTCAATGCACACTTACTTGGATATGTGGCCATTTTCTGGTATGATGTTTTCTATTCCTTTAATACAGCCATCTAGCTGCTCTGAAGACCAGTGCTTCCTTGGCATGCTGTATGCTTTTTTGAAGGAATAAGGAGGCACAGAGTTCCAAGAAAATAAAAAGAGATCAAGCCACCTTCTCATTTGAGCACTTCTTGCTCTTCTTTGCCTATCGCCAGTCCTAAAAACAAATATGATATACTGCATAGAAGTCTGGTTTGGGATAAAAGGTAAATTTTTGATATAATTGAGCAAAGAAACAAGACAGAGGGAGAGCAAACCAATGAGTATTTGTAAAAATAGCAAAACCAGGAAGGTATAATTAAAACGTGTATAGCTAAGAAAAAATAAATCTGAGCAGCAAGCAAAGTCCAAAGAAAAATATTTCATAGAAAGGGATAAAAACTTCACCTGCAATTGATACTTCTCAGGTAAGATGTAAAATACTAACTTGTCTGGTTTGTCAAGTGGATCTGTGCCCTCCAGTGCCTATACGCTGAATCTCCATGATTAACACACAACTATCTGAATAAATTAGTAATCCTAAACATGATAGCTCTTTCTGCTGAAGTGTTTTAGCCTGACTTCTGCTTTTTCCTTCCAGCTGTAGCAGTTGTCATCAAGGTCACTACTGAGACCTTCTTGCCAGAATGAGATCCTGCTTTCTGCATGCTTCCCCGTCACGTCTCCATTCTGTCCGCCTTCTCATTGGGTTTCCTTTGCTTTCTACTGCCAAGAGTACTGTCCTGTTAACTCTGCTAATGGAACTGACAACAAAGTATTTCCTTGCTTTGTCCTCCTCTGTGGATATTCATCAGATCTCTCTCAAATCTGTTTCTTCCTTTTCTATGATCAGTTCCTGGGATTTCATCATGCTCCAGACTTTCAGTTACTGCATACTCTAAAATGTACTCCTTCAAAAGTAAGAGCAGTCGTTTATCTGGAAAATGGATCAATTCCATTGTTTAACCATGATGACTGCATCACAGTTAATTGAGAAAAAAACTCCCATAATATGTAACTCATGTTTAGAAAAGTTTTAATCACTTTTGCTTCCCACCTCCTCTTCCTTCTTCCACTCCCTCCTCCCCCAGACTCTTTTTGCAGGATAAGTTATGAATTAATGACTTGTCATAAAGGGAATATCTGTTACATTTCCAATGGAAGCATTTTTTCGCAACTGGAACAGCCATTATTTTAGAAACAATTCTATTTAAATGGTTTTATAATAGTGAAAACCACTAGGAAATGGTTGTTTTATGGGAAGTGGATACTGTGCTTTAACCTTTGAGTTTTGAATATTTCTTTCAACAATGTTGACATTATTTAAAAATAGTCTGTCAAACTCTTAGGTTTATTATTATCCACAAGAAACACTTTCCAGTATAGAATGAGAAATTCTTTTTAACAAGTGTAATAATTTCAATTGTAGGCAGATATGAAGGGTATTTTCAGGATGTGGACTAAATGACATTAAGAGGACCATAAGTCATCCAATACACACCTAAAGTCATATGGCACTGATAGCTTACACCATATAATAAGTAACTTATTAACATCATAGAAACAGATGGTGGCTCATGGACAAATTTGTCCTTCAAAGCATTGGTGAAGAAATTTATTAGTCAAAAGCTGTCCTTGTAATTGCTCAGCTGTTTAAAACTTCCCAAAGCAATGTTAACCCTATGTAATTACTCAAATTATTATTTTGAAGGGAACTTGACATCTTTACTCCTTTAGAGCTAGGAAAAAAATAAACTTATGTAAAGTAACATTCAAGGACATGAATTAAACATTTCAATACTTCATTAACCTTTTCAGAAAGGTTAGGTTTGATCCATGTAAATTGAAGCCCTTTTTAATCCTCATTTCTAGTCTTCTTCTGAGAAACAGTAATCCCAGTTGTGTCATTTCCAGTTTTTCATCTTATCCCATTTGTCTTATCAGTGTATAAACACTATCTCTCTTCCTCAGCACAGGAGCCTCTCAACAGCTTTTTCATTAAGATTGCTCAACACAGAAATAAGCCAGAGACTAGATCCAGAATTTGGCAGATTACATATATTTAGCAAGTAAAGCTAGTGATAAGAGTGTCAGTATTTGTCAAATGAGAAGTCATAGGTCTTCAGACAGAAACTATTCACTGAAGTTTTTTTCGATTAATTCAGTGATGGGGCAAAAGTGGCATGAATGGGCCAATATGTACAAAGTGGATCCCCACTACAAATGATGAAAGAAATCAGAGTTGACAAACTCTGTATGTATGGTATCTCACGGCAAAATCAAATGGTGTGTGAAAATCCCTGGGTTTTGAAGACTCATAGCACTTTCTCCTCCTTATTATTGGGGAACAAAGGTCCTGCTAGATAAAATATAATTGCTGAGTTTTAATGATTTCATTTATCTTTTCTTTAGATTTTGTTTTGGGGTTTTTTTGGTATCTGTAATTTTTTTTCCCTTTTTGTTTTAGGGTTTTATATTTTTGTTTTGGTTTGGATTTTTTTTTGTTTGGGTGGGGGGGGGTTGTTGTTATTGTTGTTGCTATTTTTTAATCATAGAATCATAGACTGCCTTGGGTTGAGGGGGATTTTAACAACTGTCTAGTTTCACTCCCCTACCATGTACAGGGACACCTTCCACTAGACCAAGCTGCCCCAAGCCCCATCCAGCCTGGCCTTCAACACTAACAGAGATAAGACATCCACAGCTCCTCTGGACAACCTGTTGCAGTGCCTCTTGCCCCTCACAGTGAAGAATTGCTTCCTAATATCTAATCTAAATCTGCCATCTTTCAGCATTACTGAAATTATAACTTTGTTGACAAGCATCTCTGTATTTGATGAGGTCATTACACACGCAGCTATGATTTTTTTGCATTACTGAAGTGTTGTTGGTCATAGGGCCTGTGCTGGTTTAAAGGTAAACCAGCAGGAGAAATTAACCCAACTCAGAAAGAGATTACAAGTCATAATTACAATTTAATAAAAAAGATCACAGTAAGTACAATGATACAGAGAGAAAAAAAGTCCGCTTGACCCACAAAAAAGAAATGCATAACCCAGCAACCTGGGGAACAAACAGAATGGAGCTCACCAGCCCCTGTGTTGAGCACCACGTGGCCCCTGGAGTACCAAGTAAAACGAAAGAGAAGACCTGTTGGTGAGGATGATGGTCACAGTCTGGTCAGGAGTGACAGTCGCAGTCCTGTTGAGGTTCTGGTCCTCCTCTGTATCCCATGAGTGGTACCAGAAGTCTCCAACCGCAAAATTATATATGCTCAGGTTCAGGTGGGAATGCCCAGTACCTCCCACAGGGTGAGGAGTGTCACAGTGGGTGATTTACTCTGTGAGTCATGGGATATTTTTGGAATCCTTGATGGCCGCTTAGCAGACATGACCCCTCAGGCTGGGTGTGAAGGTGCTAATGACTCCCTGGAAGGGAGTTACCACACCTGAGTCATTGGTGTGAAGACAGGAAAACTTCCTTATCTCTCAGAGTTCCTAAACACCCAGCCTGTAGCCTGAGATGTCAGGTGTGCCCAGGGCAGCTGCTGCAAATGATCCATTGTTAGCAGTTCATTAGAAATGACACAGAGGGTGTAGAATACACAGCCCTGGCCACACCCACACAGAGAAAAACTGGTCCCGGCCACTGTAACCAGAAGAGGCCCCATCTCCTTTTCTGATGCCAGCATAAGTAGCAGAACTGTTGCTTTCTTTCTATGGTAAAAATTTTCTCAGAACTCATAATTTCATAAAAGTCCTAACCTAGGTTAGGACTATTTCCTAATATTCTTGAAATGCTCATCTTTTAGACCTTGTCACCGAAATATTCAGCTGTATCTTAACACCATTAACTCCACACCTGAAGTTCACAGATTACTCAGCTTGACTTACAAATATAAATGTAGTCTAAATAGTCTGAAAAAGAAAAGCTGAAGCTCTGTAGGGTGCAAATTATTCCCCTTAATACCACAGAAGTAGAAATTCCTAAATGTGAAAGTTGCTACCTACAAGCTAACAAATTGCTATAGGTTCAAAACCTTGATGAATTTCTTCCACACCAACACACAATTTTGAGGGGGAAACAGCAAGCCTTTCCTTTCTGCTAGAAAGAGGTAAACTTCAAGACCCAACTGTTCCTAGCTTGGAGCTTAATGGACCTCTCATTGGAAAACGAATAGCTTTCTTTGCAGAGGTGGGATTCTTCTGTTTCTTCTGCCTATATCCTAAGGCAGTGGGAGGAGCACTGTTTGGGCTTAAATGCAGGTAGCCTCTTTCCCAGCTTAGCTGGTCCATGAGGCGAGATCCTTCTCCTTTTTAGTAGAAAATCATGTGACAGCCTCAAACAATGCAAAGGACTCTTTGAACAAGATTTGCTCTTGGCCCTTCCTTCTCACTCGAAGAATGGTGTGGAAAGGTTCCCCATGTTCTTCTCTGCCAGCTCCACCTGTGAGGAATAAAAATTATTTTATTACAAGCAGGTGAAAGATGGACAGACAAGACACCTGGAAGCCAGTTTGTGTTGGGTTGCTTGAGGGCTATATTGTGTGTAGGCTACCAAGAGGTCATTTTGTATGTGGGGAGTTTTTTGCATGTAGGGCAAAGGACCCCATCTGGATCCATTGCCAAAGGACCTTGTCAGCCAGGATAGGGATTCACAGTTATTTAAAACTTTAAATTTACAAGCTTACTTTGAAACAGTTAGTAAATTTGAACATGGCACAACTGCCTTTCCCACCTTAAGGCAACCAATAGAAGTTGGACATTCACATCCATTCCTTTTGTGAAAAGAAAGTTCGAGGACAAGCATAACAATTTTTCCTGCCTAAAAGTATCCAATGGGATTTAAGCACTCACATCTCTTCCTTTTAAAGAGAGGTGTGGAGTGGACTCAGGGAGGAGTTTGCCTCCAAGAAAGGGTATACTCCCCAGAGAAGGGTCTTCTCTGGGCCTATGCAGCCAACAAAACGCACGAATTTTAACGTTTGAAGAAATNAAGATGGACAGACAAGACACCTGGAAGCCAGTTTGTGTTGGGTTGCTTGAGGGCTATATTGTGTGTAGGCTACCAAGAGGTCATTTTGTATGTGGGGAGTTTTTTGCATGTAGGGCAAAGGACCCCATCTGGATCCATTGCCAAAGGACCTTGTCAGCCAGGATAGGGATTCACAGTTATTTAAAACTTTAAATTTACAAGCTTACTTTGAAACAGTTAGTAAATTTGAACATGGCACAACTGCCTTTCCCACCTTAAGGCAACCAATAGAAGTTGGACATTCACATCCATTCCTTTTGTGAAAAGAAAGTTCGAGGACAAGCATAACAATTTTTCCTGCCTAAAAGTATCCAATGGGATTTAAGCACTCACATCTCTTCCTTTTAAAGAGAGGTGTGGAGTGGACTCAGGGAGGAGTTTGCCTCCAAGAAAGGGTATACTCCCCAGAGAAGGGTCTTCTCTGGGCCTATGCAGCCAACAAAACGCACGAATTTTAACGTTTGAAGAAATGGGAGTGAAGCCCAACCTGGGAGGGGTTGGCCTCCAAGAGGCGATGGTCACGTAAATGTCAGTGATCATGAAAGGTGTGATCCCTAACCCCTGTGTGTGCCCAGACCCTCTCACAGGCTGAGGGACCCAGCACGTGCTGTTAATAAAGTTCTTTGCTTCACAACTCTTGGCCGTCTCTGAAATTTCAACCAAGAGATATTTCTCACACACCCTGCAAATCATAAAATCATGTAGAATCATAGAATGGCTTGGGTTGAAACGGGCATTGAAGATCATCTAGTTCTAATCCTCCTACCATGAGCAGGAACTCCTTCCACTAGACCACTTTGCTCAGAGCTGCATCCAATGTGGCCTTAATCACTTCCAGGAATGGGGCATCCACAAACTTGTCTAGGTAGCCTATTCTGATGCCTTACTATCCTCACAGTAAATACTTTCTTCCTAACGTTTACTATAAACCTACTGTTGGTTAGAAGACATTTCCCCTTGTCCTATCACTACATATTCTTGTATGTAGTTACTCTCCCTCTTTCTAGCAGGCTTCTTTCAGGCAGTAGAAGACTGCAATGAGGTTACTCCAAAGCCTTCTCTTTTCCAGGCAGAACAATCCCAATTTGCTTAGTCTTTCCTCATACAAGAGATGCTCCATCCCTTTCATCATTTTCATGGCCCTCCTGTGGACTCACTCCAACAGATCTATGTCCTTCCTGTGCTGAGGACCCCAGAGCTGGATGCAGTGCTCCAGGTGGGATGTGACAAGAGCAGAGCAGAGGGGGAGAAACCCCTCCCTCACTCTGCTGGCCACACTGCTTTTGATGCAGCCCAGGATACAATTGGCTTTCTGGGCTGCAAGTGCACATTGCCAGGTCATGTCCAGTTGTCATCCACCAGCACGCCCAAGTCCTTCTCAGCAGAGCTGTGCTAGGTATGTTCATCCCCCAAACTTTTTGACATTGGGGGTTGCCCAAACCCAGGTGCAANACTTCCAGGAATGGGGCATCCACAAACTTGTCTAGGTAGCCTATTCTGATGCCTTACTATCCTCACAGTAAATACTTTCTTCCTAACGTTTACTATAAACCTACTGTTGGTTAGAAGACATTTCCCCTTGTCCTATCACTACATATTCTTGTATGTAGTTACTCTCCCTCTTTCTAGCAGGCTTCTTTCAGGCAGTAGAAGACTGCAATGAGGTTACTCCAAAGCCTTCTCTTTTCCAGGCAGAACAATCCCAATTTGCTTAGTCTTTCCTCATACAAGAGATGCTCCATCCCTTTCATCATTTTCATGGCCCTCCTGTGGACTCACTCCAACAGATCTATGTCCTTCCTGTGCTGAGGACCCCAGAGCTGGATGCAGTGCTCCAGGTGGGATGTGACAAGAGCAGAGCAGAGGGGGAGAAACCCCTCCCTCACTCTGCTGGCCACACTGCTTTTGATGCAGCCCAGGATACAATTGGCTTTCTGGGCTGCAAGTGCACATTGCCAGGTCATGTCCAGTTGTCATCCACCAGCACGCCCAAGTCCTTCTCAGCAGAGCTGTGCTAGGTATGTTCATCCCCCAAACTTTTTGACATTGGGGGTTGCCCAAACCCAGGTGCAACACCTTTCACTTGGTCTTATTAAACCTCACGTGATTCCTGTGGGCCCCCTTCTTGAGCTTGTCCAGGTCCTTCTAATTGTGTGAATTGTACCTGGTAGGGATAGAAGCCAGAGTAGTGGGTAGCTACTTTACCAGGCACATACTTCTGATTCCAAATTGCAAATTGTATGTCAGGCAAAGGTGGCTACTTTCTTGAGGTTTAGAGGGTAGACACCAGTGGAGTGCTGGGGAAGAGCTATTGAGTTTGGCAAGAAAAGAGAGAAGCTGGAGGCAAAACAAACTATTAAAGAAGTAAAATTCAGAACATCACATATAGCATGCAATGGTGTGTTTCTTGGTCCTGTGTCAGAGGTCTGCATTCTGACTGTGGTGCAGAAGAAATACAGTGCTGCAGAAAATTATGATAGGAGGAGGGCTTAGTGGACTGCTAATGATGCTCTACATCATTGTCTGGTGACATAATGCTATCATATTTCTGCATTTCCAGCTCATTTAAAGATGCCAGATATAACAGTGAGTACTTTCTTCACATTGGTTTCCCATGTAAGTAATTGTACAGGACCCTTGTAGTGTGTCAGTGAAAGGCAGGTGGTTCAAATGTTTAAGGAGGTAATTTCTCTCTTAACTAGTTCTATAAAATACATGAGACATTCAAAAAATTAATTTCCATGTCTGTTTTTCTTCAAGAGAAGATATGAATAGTAAATTCCACTGGTATACCTAGCACAGTTGCAAAGAACATAGCTTTTGTTGAGAACAGAAAATAGAAAACCTTACCAAGAATAATTTAAATGAGAAAAGCTACTCTTTATTATATATTCGCTTGTATTAGTTGTTATAAAAATTCAGTTACAAAATTCAGAAAACATTTCAAGATACACGCAATTGTCTGTGCAAGATAGTAACTCTTTAGGATCAGATTTTTAGTGCCAATGCTAAGAACTGGTCAGCAGCAAGTTGAATATGAGCCAGCAGTGCCCTGGCAGCCAGGAGGGCCAACTATGCCTTAAGGGTCATCAGGCAAAGCATCACCAGCCAGTCAAGGGAGGGGATTGTCCTGCTCTGCTCTGCGGTGGCCTCATCTGGAATATTGTGGGCAGTTTGAGGCACCACAATATGAGAAAGATACTAAGCTATTAGAGAGTGTCCAAAGGAGGTTAACAAAGATGGTGAAGGGCCTTGAGGGGAAGCCATAGGAGGAGTGGCTGAGAGCACTTTGTCTGTTCAGCCTGGAGGACACTGAGGAGTCTGTGACTTCCTTATGAGGGAAAGATGAGAGACAGACACTGATATCTTCTCCGTGGTGACCAGTGACAGACCTCAAGGGAGTGGTCTAAAGTTGTGTCAGTGGATGTTTGAGGTGGATATTAGAAAAAGGCTCTCCATTCAGCGGGTGGTTGGGTACTAAAACAGCTGCCCAGGGAAGTGGTCATAGCACCAAGCCTGACAGAGTTAGAGAAGCATTTGGATGATACTCTCAGGCACATGGTGTGACTCTTGGGGGCAGTCCTATGCAGGGCTAAGGGTTGGACTTGCTGATCCCTTCCAACTCACTCAGCATATTCTGTGATGCAGTGATTTTGTGACTGGATACTAATTTTCTAAAAATGTTTATCATCTTTTCATAATATTTCTGAAAGTGAAAATAAGTGCATGAACAAGTTCAATGGGAAAAGATGAAATGATATTCTTACAGTTAAAAAGTCTTTCGGAGCTTTCAGTTATTTTTTGGTTTTGTTTAGCTTGGGTTTTTTTCCTTGGGTTTTTGTTTTATTTTTCTCTCTTTGTGGGGTTTTGTTGTTTTGTTTGGGGGTTGTTTGTTTTTCTCCCAGTGCTTGAGTGAAAGAGATCAAACTCACTATTTTCAAGTACATATATTTTTAGATGCACTTAACTTATTTTTCTCACAGATTTGCTAGCATATATATCTGAGTCCAGGTTACAAACATACTGGAGACTGAAAGACTTCATAAATAGATGGCGTTTACATGAACATGATGCAAAATGAAATATCAGGCCATATCAGGGGTGCAATAGAAGACACCAAAAGTGGCATGGTGGAAGCACTGGTAGACAAACACTTTGTACTGGTGTTTATTTCCAGAGAAGCTTTGAGCCATTTTTGCCCCAGCATATCTCTCATAGGGATGCATCTAGGCTATTTGACTCATGACAAACATGAGCATTTTTAACTCAGAATTTGACATGGACACTTGTCCAGGCATTGCATAGAAACTTCTTTTGTGTGAAATCTTAAATATTGTATTTAGTTTTTTAAAATTACATTCTTCAGAATGACTTTGTTTTGTTCTACTTTTCTCTCTGTGTATTAGAAGCACCAGAAGTTTTCCTGGCTTTTTGAATGAAGGATTACCTTACTGAGGACTTACATAACATGTTAAACTGAAGTCAGAAGACTCTGCTCACATTATGACCTTCCTCTGTTTAAATTGTTGCAGACTTAAGTCTGACCTTAGCACCTCCTGCCCCATAGCTAACTTGCATATGTATGTGATGTTAATAGAATGGCTTAAAGTCTAACTAGTCTATTTAAAGCAACTTCATTCCTAGGTAATTTTTTTAAACTTTTCTAAATCTACCGCTGCCACTCAAATTTAACCTTGAATAACAGGATTTTTCAACCATACTGCTCTACTTCCACTTCTGAAGTTGTCAAATAACTATTCAAGCAGTCAAAACCCTGAAAGTGGCAGCAGAGATTTTGCTTTCAGACTGTTGGCAGGTAGTTGAAAAGTACTCAGAACTATGTAAAAGATGAGAATTTATTCTGTATTGAAAATGGCATATCACAGTAAATATGGTACTCTTAGCTGTAAATATAAAAAATATCTAAAAAGGGAATATAATTCCCCTTTTTTCCTCCTTCTGTTTTGTTCTAGTGAGTTAGAGCTTAGTGTTTGCCAGCTTGGCCTTTCTACACTGCTGGTGGCATCTTAGATCACTTGGTTAGAGCATGGTGCTAAAAATAGTAAGGTTGTGGGTTTGATCCCTGTATAGGACATTCACTTAAGACTTGGACTTGATGATCCTAGTGGGTCCTTTCCAACTCAGAATATTCTGTGGTTCTGTGAAGCAGAGCAGGAAGAACCACATAAAACTTTTAAACTCCTTTCAGTCAGTATGCAAATGCAACAGTAGAACTGCATGCTTTGGCGACCTGCAAGCGGATTTGCAAACATTTGCTTTTGTATTTATTCACAAGTATTGCTAGGTATTTTTCTTCTTGCATGTAGAGGACCAAAGATTGTAAGACTATTTCCAGTTTATGTAATTCTACTTTTAGGATCTTCTTCTAGTTCTGGTATGCAACATATAAAGACTGAGTTGTCTTATCACTATCTGTAACTGTTCTGTATCATTGCACTGATTGTATAAATTTCATAAGCAGTCCTCTTATTTGATGTTCAAATAAAACCTCTTTTCTAAGCCAGACCCTCTTAATACAGAAACAGTCATAATGACTTGCTTTTTTGTCATTTGGGGTGTTTGCTACACAAATCTCCTATGGTGTGCAAATACCTATAATGGAAACAGCAAGAAAATCTCAGGCAGTATAGCTGACACTGTATAATGCAAGAAGACAGACAACAGGTGTTAGTGTCTCAGAGCAGTTCTAATCTTACACCTTTTCCCTACTTTCTTCAGTTCCATGTTTAAGGCTTAGAGTAGGCTAGCAGTGGCTGTGCTGTAATTATACATTCAATTTCAACCCAGCAGCTATCTAGATCTCTAAGACACTATCCTTCAAGATGCATGTGTGTACACATGCAGTATTATTAAGACCTGATTTCATTACATGTGTCATATAGGTTCCTGAAATGTTAAAGGCACTGTGCACACATGAAATAAACTTTCCTGTTCAGGGATCCAGAACTTAAAGTTTGGGATGCAGAGAGGCATCCAAAAGCTGTAGATACATGACTTAAGAAGACTCCAGTAAGTGCCGTCAAGAAAGAGTCTTCTCCTCTGTCTCCATTTCCTAGTATTCCATAGGATCAAACTCTTTGCCTTTGTCTTAGTTCAAAGGAGAACTAAGATATCTATGTTGGCCAATAAATAATCCCTCTCCTTTAAATTTAGAGAACAGAACTTTAATTAGGAAAAATATAGATAAAGGAAAAAATAACAGTTCTTAACCGCAACACAGATATATATATATATATATACACACAACAACAGTCTGCAACAAACCCCTCCACCCCCAAATGACAAGGCAAAACAGCCTAAAAGGTCCTCTTGGCTACTTCCCAAGAAAGGGAAATGTGATTATATCCACAGACAGCAAGTGGCGCTGTCACGCCCAGCCGGCTGGGCTCTCTGACCTGTTGGTGCAGATGATGGCTGTGGTCTAGTCGGGAGTGATGGTCGTAGTCTGATCGAGAGAGGTGGTTTCCTCCTGTCAAGGTCCTGCTGCTCCTCTAGATCCAACAAGCTGTCCCTGAGATCTTCTGGACCCCATTTATGTACCATCAGGGAGCACCCAGTCCCTCCCCCAGGGCGGGGACTCACACAATGGGTGATTAGCTCTGTGAGTCATAGGCCTGTTGATGGCCCATTAGCAGCCCCACCCCCTCAGGCTGGGTGTGAAGGTGCTAACAGCTTCCTGGGCAGCTGCTACAAATGGTCCATTGTTCTTGGGGAATGAATAGAGGGTGTAGAATACATAGCTTTTATCACCCCCACACAGTGATAACTGGTCCTTCCTGCTGAACTAGGACAGCCTTGTGCTATGGTTAGCATTGTTTGGCTTCATGGCCAGATGAATCAGTGGCCTGAACTGGCAGAAACTAACTCTTCAGTGAGAAGAAAAGGCAAGGTATTGGATCAGCCTTGAGACAGCCTCACGAATCCTAGAGCTGGTATAAGAGAGGTGACAAGGGGGCATGGGTCAAAGTAGTGAGTAAGGTAAAAACAGCAATCAGATGAAGCTCATGGAAAACCATACTCTGAATGCTCTTTTCTCCTTTTTACAGTTTAGATGCCCTGGGCTTCTGTACAGGATAATTTCATGACTTGTAATTGCACTCAATTGTCACACTTGTCTTACCATAAAACTTACACCAAGTCAAACTAAGATGCAAGAAGCAGCACCAAAGAAGTGATTAAGCCAAACAGTAGAGATCATCTCCCAAACTCTCAGGAAGGCTTCTCATTCTGTATTTTTGCCAGGCAACTGATGCTATGGCAACTGATAAGAATATTGATCATAATAACATTGCCTTTCTTCTTACAAGTATTGGAGGAAGATGATTAGTGGGTTTTTTTACTCCTCTCTTTGAGGCAGTGTTATATTGCAGTTAATGTTGCAGATTTTTGTTAAGGGAACCTGTTAACACCGGACGCCTGTTCTGATTGTGAATGGTATTTCATGTAGGACTTGAAGGAAATATGAAAAGAAGGTTGGTTGTCATTTCTTTTGTGAGTCAGTCAAAGTAAAGAACAGTTTATTTTAGTAAAGTAAAACACAAATCATAATACATAGGAATTTTTTGATAATGATGGTAGATCACTGCAAGTTCTTAAATATGCATATCATGCATATGTAATATTGCTATTTTGCCAAGGAGATGCTACTTATTTTTATGGAGAAATAAAGATCTATTTGATAAAGGATGTGACTTTTGCCTTTCTTATTTTTGCAAGTGTACATTTATTACAGGTATGATCATATATGTGTGGGTTTATTGATTTTATGTCCAACATTCAGTGGTAGTTGAATATGATTTCAAAAGTGCTGGCTAATTTTGGAAGGTGTTCTTGATAAAGGTCACATAGGTAGTTGTTTATCTCTGTAACCTTTTTTTCCTTTGATATGTATGCCTTTTCCTAAATATCTGATTTTACTTCTTGTTTGAAAAACATTCTTTAGCTCCAAGCTATATACCTTTTAAACTCCCTCTGCTGACAGATCTTTTCTGCATCATCTTCTTTAATGACAGAGTAACAGGACTAAGTCTGTTACACCCTACTCTTTTCTTACCTGTGACCTCGGGAGCTGAAATTGAGGGAGCTGTTTTGAAATGAGAATATTGCCCCATAGATTTGCCCTACCTTGTTCTTTCTGAACATGATTATTTCTGGTATTCCTTACAGACATACTCTTGAGGGTATGACTTTGTTGCTTCCGATCCTTTACTGAATGATCCAGCCACTGAGTGTAATGTGTTCAAGAATGAATAATTCTGGCTGTAATTAGAAGCTTTCTTGGATGTAGCTGTCTGAGAAATGCACATGCTATGTCTCCTTTATGCTGTGAGCTGTCATAAATCTTCTGTGAGACTATGTGCTTTAGAAATTAACAGGTATTTTTGCATCAGGAAGGGATATTTCAGTTTGAGCAGTATTGTAGCAAAAAAAAGACAATGGGCAGACAAGAAATATCACTTTAAAAATATGTATATCAATTTCAGAAGCTTTTAGATAAGGACTCCAACTAGGAAAAAAACACCTTCTCTTATCTTCACTGAAATTACTTTATTGCCTAGAAAAAAAGGCTCATAGGATAAAACAAGGACAGAAAACAAA
>WBMV01009095.1:0-16604 GCA_013396655.1 Campylorhamphus procurvoides | reverse complement strand
GAGAAGTATAAGGTGTGTATTCAGGACTATATAGAGGAATAATTTTTATCCTTTCTATGTTGATGGGGTTTCATACGAAAATAATGGAAACATGTTTGTTCTGAGTTCTTTGTTCTTACTGGACCTTGGATGAAAGTTAAAATTCTTCAGAATGTGCTGTGTTTTTCTGCGTTGCAGTGGGGTTTCATTGCACAATCTCTGTTCTGTTATCTATCCAAAATTTTTCAAAACATTTAACAACTTGATCTTCACCTTAGCTAAAGGCCAAAACTATTGCCATTTTTTAGCTGTTTGTGTTTTTTTCTCAACAACTTCACTGCTACTCTGCTGAAGTAGTTTGATTACATACAACATACACTGATAAGATTAGTATGGTGTAAAAGATGTGGAAAACACATAGATTGAATTCAACCTGAAAAAAAAAAAGTTGTGTCTTTGTGGCTTGTTTCTATCATAGAATCACTATTAGCAAATTGTAAATACTTTCTGTTTTCACACAGAAGTAACTACAGTAACAGTATGTCAGTAACCAGGCAATAGAAGGCACTTTCTGACTGACAGTAGAATTAGTTCTGAGGCAGTGCCAGTTTGGGGTTTTTTCTTCCCAGGAATGCCAGAGTGTTATCTCTCTTGCTCAGTCTCTCTATCTCTGTCTCTCTCTGTCTCTAATTATTCCTACAAGCTTAACAAATATGCGATGGAAGCTGCAAGGAAAATTATAACAGAATGTCAAGTTACTGAATTTACATGTAATTTTATTTCATTTTCTTCAATCTATCTTCCTTACTATTTGCAAGTATTGCAAATAGTAGAAGACCTAGCAGCAATCACTAGATGACGTTGTATAATTTCAATCTCTTCTTGTGGAACTTGCTTGTTTGGAGCAGAACCTGTTCTTAAAATTTCTAAAACTATATTTTAAGTGTATATTTTTTATCAGTGATAGCATTTTCCAAGAGAACTGGTTTGATAAATCATTTATTTAAATAGTGAGAAATATGGTCCACTCTGGCCTCCAGTCGGGAGAAATGGGGACACACCATCCATAATGCTGCTTCGTTTGAGAACACATGCAGAATCCGTCTCAAGAAGAAAAGACAATGCAGGAAGAACCATGCCTTGCCAGTACTGCCCTTGGAGACTTTCTGCAGTGCCTTTTGCAATCGGACTTGCCTATCTCATATTGGCCTTTTTAGTCACCAGTGAGCTTGCAGCAAGTGTGGGTAGAGCCCTTCCCAAATCTTCGGTCATGAAGCCCAGCCATGATGAGGATGATGATGGTTTGATAAATAATTTATCTAAATAGGGAAAATTATAATCACATGCGGCATATAAGAAATGTACAGATTTGTGCATGTTAATTGTGTAAATGGCTCTTTCAAATTTTAACAAAACTGTTTTCTGCATTTTTTTCAATTTGGCTTGTACAAAGTGACATTTAATGGCATTCAAATAAATAGTAAAGTGCTATTACAGAATGAACACTTGAGTATACACATTGCATATGACCACAGATACTGTTCATTTCTCCAACTGATAAACAGTTTCCAATCACTTCAGTTTAAATCTGAAGTGCCTCCAACAGATGAAATCCTAAGACCATAGCAGTCAATAAAAGTCTTGCAATAGATTTTTAATGGGGTGAGGATTCACTCTAAGAATTTACTGCACCTAAATGAAACCTGAATTTGACCTAAAAGGATTAGGTAAGCATGTCAAGTGGTGTGGAAATCCCTAGGGAAAGAAATCATGACAGTAACGTTAAAAGAAGGTTCAAGTTAGAAAAATTAGGATTCTTTCTACCATCCTTCTCTTCTCTCATGATTGAGAGACATTTCCTTAGAGACTAGGAAAAAACAATCTTATTTAAAAAAATTGAGATTGATTTATGTTTTTCAAATAGACTGCTAAACTTGTGATCTCATCTCCTCATCAGAGAATCTGACAATCTGAAAGATGCTGTGAAGTTTGTGAAATCTGTATGAGCTGAAGGCTATTAGGAGTAGGTCTCTGAATCTGCTGCTGTGCAGAGTGATAACAATTACTTTCATTACCTTATTTTTATTACCACTGCATTCTACACAAAAGCCAGTGATCAAAGACTAGCTATGTTTTCAGATACAAACATCTCTCCAACAGGTGTCCTTTTTGTGTTGGGTATTAGCATGCCTACATGATTATTCAAAATATGTAAGTTTTACTACTTAATCCACTAAAAGGAAACATAAACATCCTGGGGAAAATAAGCTGTGTTAAATTTCTTCTTCTCTTTCTAGGATTTCATTAATCTGGCATAATATTATTGACATGTGCCAAGAAGCAGGTGCTGGTAGCTCTGTTGGAACTTCTCCTTCATCCTCAAAGTCTGCCTGTGCAGAAAAATTATAGATAAAAAGCAACATCAAAGCTAGTTACTCTACATATACGGCACTTCAATAGGTCCACAACAGTTAGATCTGTAATCCATGGGACCAAACTACAACTACTCTTTAGAATTTACCTCTCTTGCACACAGCATGGATGTCAGGCTACTAGCAATTTTTCTCTAAAATTAATTCCTATTGGGTCTTATTTCTTATTATTGTGGCTTAACCTATGTGTTTTCTCCTTTCTGAGAAAGAAAAAGAACTTGAAAGCAACTTTTCTTCTTGCTTATTTAGAGAGACGGCTTGGGTTTGGAAGTAGAATCTGTGTTGTTGGTCTGCTTCTGACTTTGACAGGAAGTTAGAGTCCTAGAATCATTGAATCATTGAGTAGGAATGGACCTTAACCACCATGCATTTCCACTCTCCCTGTTATGGGCAGGGATACCTTCCATTAGACCATGTTGCTCAGAGCCCACTCCAACCTGGCTTTGAATACTTCCAGGGACAGGGTATCCACAACTTCTCTGAATAATCTGTTCTAGTGCCTCTGCAACCACACAGTAAAGAAATTCTACCTAATGTCTAATCTAAACCTACTCTTTGTTGTTTAAAAACATTATCCCTTGTCCTGTCACGGCATGCCCTGATAAACAGCCCATCATCATCTTTTCTCTAGTCCCCTTATGAGTACTGTGAGACTGCTCTAAGGTCTCCTTGGAGTCTTCACTTCTCTAGCATGAACAACCTCAACTCCCTCAGCCTGTTCTCATATGGTAGGTGTTCTGATTGTATTTTTGGTCCTGCTCTGAGCCCACTTGATCAGGCATGCCTTTTTTAATTCTGGAATTCACAGTCTTTTTTAATTCTGGAGACTTCTGAGCTGAACACAGTACTCTGGGTGGGTTCTCACCAGAATGGAGCAGAGGGGTAGAATTACATCCCTCAACCTGCTGGCTATGCTGCTTTTGATACAGCCCAGTATGTGGCTGGCTTTCTGGGCCGCAAGTGCACATTGTTGATTCATTAATTTTTTCACGTACTAGCACCCCCAAATCCTTCACCTTACAGCTGCTCTCAATTTATTCCCTGCCCAGCCTGTATTGGGATTGCCCCAACTCAGGTTCAGGACCTTGACCTGCGCCCTTGACTTGGTTGAACTTCATGAGGTTTTCACAGGCCCATCTCCCAAGCCTGTCCAGGTCCCTCTGGATAGCATCCCTTCGCTCCAGAGTGTCAACTGCACACACAGTTTGGTGTTGTTGGCAAACTCACTGAGAATGCACTGAATCCCACTGTTCATGTCACTGAGAATGATATTAAATAACACTATCCCAATACAGGCCTCTGAGGGACACCACTCTTCACTGGTTTGCACCATAGAGCCATTGACCACACTTCTATGAGTTAGATCATTCAGCCAATTCCTTACCTGATCTACCTGTCAAATTCATGTCGAGACAAGAATGTCGTACAAGACAATGTCAAATGCTTGGCACAGCACTAGGTTGATGGCATCAATCACACTTCCCTCATGCACAAATACTATAACCCCATTGCAGAAAGCCACCAAATTTCTCGGTCATGATTTGCCCTTAGTAAAGCCATGTTGGCTATTAGCAATGACAGAATTTCACCAGGTTATGTCCACTGCAGCCCAGGCTATTTCCAGTCTTATCCTTTCTCACAAGTTTTTCTGCATTAGTAACATACCCAACAGTGCCTCTCCTTTGGTCAAAGTCTCCATTACCCCCACTAGGAAGTTATCCTCAATGCACTGCAGTAGTTTCTTGGACTGCTTGCAGTTCATTGTGCTACTTTTCCAGATGTTTGGGTTGGCTGAAGACCCGTACCAGGCTCAGGGCCTGCAAGCAGGATGACTCCTGCAGTTGACAAAGGAGGTCTTCATCAACCTCCTCTTCTCAATCAGGTGGCCTGTAGTAGACAAAAGCCACAAAATTTCCTTTGTTGATTTGTTCTCAAATTTTTGCCTGTAAGCTCTCTGTCCTCACATTGCTGTTCTTCAGAGATAACTCCATGCAATCAATCCCATTATTGACACAGCAGGCAACTCCCTCTGCCTCTCCTTTAAATTCTATATCATGTGAGAAAGATTTATAGTGATTTCTTTTGGTGTGTAAAAGCTAGTAGTGAAGGAGACCATGTTGTTGCTATTTTTGACACACTCCCCAGCCTTACACTGGCTCTCATGCCTCAAGTTGCTAATTCTCCTATAGCTGCATTCTACTGTTTCTGCTCCTCTGTGCTTAATCTTATGGGACAAGAATGAACTTCAGGCTCCAACAATGAGTTGTTACTGCAAAATTTGATATAACATCAAATTTTGTTCTTCACTGACTTTGCCCTGGTTTTATTAAGCTTAAAAAAAAGGACAAAATATATTTCTGATGTTTTCAAAATCCATATTTTTTTTTTATCATTGAGTAGTATGATATGCTTACTCTCTATAACCTCACTGATAAGGCAGTTTATACTTCCCTGCTTGTACTCTTCATTCAGTCAACTTTATAAGGTGCAGAGAGATATGAAAAACAACCATATAAATAAGGAACAAAATTGTTAATTTCCCCCTCATTTAACTTCTTAAAACAAGCTTCTTGAGGAATATTTTTATGTGCTACCTTTCTCCTAAGAAAGAAAGGCTGTTGTCTTTACAGGTTTACGCTTGGTTTTATTTTATCCCTTTTTCCACCCCAAATTAACTACCAAATTAATTAAGGTCATGATGGAGTTTATAGGCAAATTCATATCACTGTTTTATTTCATGCTATTACAGCAGGAATTTATTTTTGCAAAGAAAACAAGGATTGTCTATTTATTAAACTGAGAATAATGTAATCAAGAAGCTGTTGGACAGTGTTTATGGCTAACAGCACCAACTGGAACTAAGGAAGGCTGGCTCTGTGGCTATATAAGCCATTACCAATTCTATATAAAAGCAGATGCTTGTACTTTTTGTAGGAAGTTTTATTTCAAAGGTATAATAACATATCTAAGTAAGAACTGCAAAGATGTGAATAGAGATTATTGATAATTGAGGGCCATTTTGTTTTTTTCATTTTTCCTCCTCAAATATGTATGATAGGTGTTCATATATGTATATAAGTGAAAAAATATAAACTATCCCAGGAAAATCAAGTTTTAACCTTTGAAAGCTGTATTTCTAATTAAGGCACAGTTATTCATTAGAAGGGTGTCTTAAATTTTGTCAGAGCATGGTTGAAGGTATTTGAAGTTTTCTACGACCAGTGCTGACCATTATTTTATCATGAGTCAAGTTATTCTTCATTACAATTTCCTCTAAGCAGAAAAAGGAAAGTTGATCTATTTTCTGGATAAAATGCTTGCTATGGGAAATGCAGTTAGCAAGAAAGTTACTACAACTGTGGGAAATTAGATTACTTAACAAGACTCAAACTGCCCACATGAAATCATTGGAAGGATGTGTTTCTGATGACTTAGCCTTGAGTAATGGTACTTGTTGTAAGATTTGCCATTTTTTTTTCCACTTTCTAATCATGTAGTGCAGATCATATAGAAGAAAAATCATTGACTCTGAGTGGTTTTCTTTACACTGTTCTTTGCACCACTCTAGGTTTTCCCAACAACAGAATTTGTGGACAAAAAGTTTTCAACATGCTTTTTAAACTGACATGAAAAGCTAAATGACTTTAGGTTTATTCCTCTATGCGTGCACCAATAAGCATGTCTGTAGATATGGGTAGTCTTTCTCCTCAGAAAAGCTGTAAAGTGTAGCTTTTGGTCAGATCAAAATTTCCTGTTTTGAAGTATCAGGGAACTAATTTAAGTATTCATTTATCTGGTTGGACTATTAGCTGTAAGAGAAGTATATGGGTCTAAACATTTGGGCATGTGCAAGGTCAGCATAGATATGGATGGACATAGTTGCACATTCATTCAGCTGCCTTTTTTTTTTTTTTAATCTGTGTATAGGAAGTAATTGGTAAAAAACTAGGTTCTTTCTGATACCTAAATTTTATTTCCTTTCTCTCTCTTTGCTTTTAAACCCTGCTTTAATGAAATTACTCCACTAGTCTTATTCGTATTAGAACTTGTTCCTTTATTCTTTGTGTTTCTAGGATTCTGATAAAGCTAAAAGTGCTGAACCAGCTTTTTAATAATATGTTTCTAGTCTTCAAGTGCAAAAAAAGAGAGAGCCCAGTTTGGCTGATTGTCTTAACAAAAGGCTCACTTCAATTCTCTTACCAGATATGGGTTTTTTACTCTTTCCCATTCTTCCCCAAATCAAAAGCCATTTAATAAGTGGGATATTTTTCTGTCTTTTCAGTTTGAGTGTTTTGGGGGCGTGCACTGATAGGACCTATGAATCCAAGTTTTATTTTAGTATTTTGCATCGTTCATCATTCTGAATCCATGCTTATATTTCTATCCTTGGAGCTTAAGAATCCACTCCTTACTACCCCTCCAGCTCCCTAACAAGGCATACTTCCTCTTTTCTCAGTCTACTTAGTTGCATTGAGGTGTCTTACTCTTACCTTTCTCTGAAAAGACATTTTTTGCTGATGATATATAGCTAAAGGGGCTACTAGTCAATACCACGCTGGTAATTGACCACAGCAACACAGACTAATCAAATAGTTCCATAGAAAATCAGGTTTTATAATGGTGTTACTCTAATATGTTACTTAAGATTTCTAGTTCCTTCTTGACATATAATAGATATAATTTGTGTTCACACATAAGTGTTATTTGATTAGTACTCATGTACAACTATCTTACCTATATAGATGCTGTTTCATTCTATGTGTTTCTACAAATGCCTTCCAAGTCAAAAAGGCAAGTATGTAAAGTAAGTGCTCATTGCACCTGGTTAGACCCAAAATACATGCAAAAAAACCCCTGTGGGATGATGCAACACATGAACAAGCCACAAGCTCTGTTGGTTGTTATGGGTATAGCTTGTATGCTGGAGGTCAGATATTCTTGACTTGGCTGGAGAGAAATGTCAAACCCAGTTTCATCCTCTAAATGCAGAGGACAAGAATTTTTAAGAATATTGCATAAAGCTGTGACTGTTTAGCCTGGAGAAGAGAAAGTTTGTGTCAGGGGTTCCCAGTGTATATAAATCTCTGAAGGGAAGGTGAGAGAAAGGTACATCCAAACTCTTTCCAGTGGTGCCCAATGACAAGACCAGAGGCACAAACTGATACACAGAAGGTTCTGTATGAACATTTTTTTACTGTGAGAGTAACTAAGCACTAGCATGGTTTGCTCAGAGCAGTGTCTTTGGAGATCCTCAAAGCTGACTGGACGCAGTTCTAGGTATCTTGCTCTAGATGTTCGTGCTTGAACAGGAGTTGAACAGATGATGCCCAGAGGGCCCTTCCAGCCTCAACCATTTTGTGATTCTTTGAGTTCACTTTAGAGTTCATGAGTAAGTAGGAAAATTCACTTTTGGAAGGTGCTCGAATTACACGATGATCTTTCAGTACAGTGATAATCACCAGGTTTGTCTTTCTGATTGTCTTTTGATGAGTGAAATGTTAAGACCGCAAAACTGACTCTGTTGATGCATGACAGCTGGTCTCCCAAATACTTTTGTAATGCCAGCAGTCAAGCTGGTGACATATGTACCAAGTAGGAAAGCGTTTACAGTGGTGACAAAGACTCTTTTGATCTTTGAATGCAAACCTTAGGATTAAATAAAAAAATGGCTGTGATTCTGCTTTCAGTGTCCCTCAGTATGACAGAAGGATGTGATGAGTCAAAAACAGAATGGAAAGAGCTGTACCACAAGTCTCCAGATCACTCTGTTTAACTGAAGCTGCCTGGGGTTGTTCACTCCAGATCAATTTAAAAACAAAACAGGTTATGATGCAATGATTAATCATTGGTATTACCCTTTGAGAACTTTGTGAGCAAATTTATTGTTCCCACATCTTTGACTATATAATCTTGTGTGTTTAATACCTAAGGACTTGAAATCATGAAAATCATGAAAACCAGAGGTGACAGATGCTCTTAGAAGTTTCAAAATGAGTAGAACAAGAGCCAGAAGAAAAGTAGTAAGCTAAAGCATTTATTGCTAAAAGTTATTAATGAATTTATTCAAGACTATGAATAAACACCATAAGCATTTGATTATAATTCTAGGTGAAAGATTTGATACAAATCCAGACAAAAATGCACAGCAGATACAGATATTTTATTAATTTTTCCAGATCATGAAGTTCTTTGTATTGTGCTAAATGCATTTCAAAAACATGTAACATTAATGCTGTTGTGATACACTCTGAAAGGTGGAGCTTGTCAAACAAATTCTTCTAGTTGGAGAAAGTATCAATGTAAGAGAATAAATGAATGTAATTTCTGTCTTGAAACTCTCAGGAATCTTTTCTTTCTGCTGATCTGCTCAGTTGACACAAATATTGTTCTGACTAGTTGACTTTGCTTGTACCTAACCTCCTGATCAAATCTTATTTGCATGAAAAACCAAAGGTACAAGGAATTAAAAATTAATTTTGCACTTTTGGCATAAGGAGTAAAATTTGAGGTTAAGGGTGGTAGACCTTAATTCTTTTTGTTTCATGAAAATGAAAGTTCAAAGACTGAAACTCTGCTAGATATAAAATAGGAAATGAATCAACCAACAACATGAAAAGTATGAGAAAAGTACCAAATACATAATACTTCTATTCAGCTGAACAAGAGGGATAGTTGGTTCAATAAACACTGGTAATGAAGTCTCTCAATCTGAAAGTAAGATTGTATCTGAAACAAACATGTCCATGGTACCTTCTTTCCCAGGTGTGAATGGCATCTTCAAGACCTGTATGTCTTGTATGTTTATCTGTCATTCTCTTGCTTTAGCAGTTATGTAATCCTATTGCTAAGAGGAATTATGCTATGACTGGTCAGAACAGTTGGAGGGAATAACTGATGTGTGCAAAAAGTCCTCTTGATATTATCTTGGTTATCATGTAGTTTAAATTGTAATCTGATTTGAACAGAAGCAACAAATTTAACATTAATATAAAAAACTCACACACTGAACAGTATTGGAAAAGAGGTTTTCCATTATCAACTCCATTAGAGTTGACATCTTTTATCAGTTTTACTTACCAGAAGAAATTAATTTCTGTCAAATGAGGATGTTTCCAGTGGTTCTTGGCAAACTTCTGAATTAAACAAGCTATACAATGAAAATAAATCATGAGCAGGGTTGGTTTTGGCTGTTTGTTTTATTGGGGCTTTTTTGTATCTGAAGAGTTTCAGCCATATGAAGTAAAAAACTAGGGCAGTAACATGTAGTACAGTGGTATGTTTATTATTTTACAGATGGCAACTATTTCATATGACTCTTTCATAGGCAAGAGATAATATAACAATTGAACCAAATCCTCATAAGTTTTTTATGGTATACTGCTTGTTTCCAGGAAATTCCTCTCTAGATCAAATTATTGGAATTTGCAATCATTTTTCAAATACTATTTGGAACTATAAATTTGTTGTTTTTGCAAGAAAATTTACACAATATTGAATCCTTAGGAGAGACAAATGTCTCTTGTAGAGTACAAACAAAGCTTCTGCATCTGCAAATTTATTTTAAATGTATTTTAGTTACACTGGGGAAATTCAAATATAATGATATCAGGTCTTTGTAGCCAGACACAAATACTGATGACTTTTAAACCTGTTATGTGGTCCATTTTATCTTGTTTCTTTTTAAATTGTTAATGGAAAAAGTGAAAAGAAACCACCCCACCACCCCTTTTTCTTGACAAATGATTTCACTGTTCTAAATTTCTACTGTCATTTACCTTTTGAAGTCTCTGCGGGTGTTGCTGGGTTTTTTATCTGTAAATCATTTACAGGAAAAAAAAATCATACTAAGACTAATAATTCCTGCGCTGGTGCATCCAAAATACAACAATTAAATAACTGTTTCATCTTCGTCATTTCTTTTATTCTTTTCACTTAAATGATTATGTAGTTCTTTGTTCAACTGCAATCCAATACATGGATTTTGGGAGCGTCATTTCTGGTCTCTGCTGACAGTGCTTTGTTTCTCTCCTTTTGAATTTGTTATTTCAGTATAGTTTCTTGTGCCCACGATGCTTTCTGGAGCAGTTCTCTCATACTAAATTTACCTTGCTATGGCATGTTGAGTCCAGCCAAAAGATGGGGAGGAGAAACATCTAACATTAATGAAATGAAAGCAGTGATAGGGAGATGACTCAATAACTCAGAAACTACACTTGCTCAAATTTCATTACATTCTTTATCTCTCTTTCGCAGAATTGTTTGCAAAAATAAAAACAAAAGGAAGAAAAAGCAAAATACAATGAAAGAGACAGGGAAAAAGAGAAAAATGGTGAAAAAAAGCTTCTTATAGTAGATTATTAGGCGTTACCTCTAGTAAAATATTACCACTAGCTGAAGTTCTAGAAGAAGAACTAGAAGAACTGAGAATAGCCTTAGCAAGCTGAGCAGTATGAACATATTAAGCATTATTGACAGTGTTTACCTTTTTTATCCCCTGAAGGGAAGCACTGTTCTTTTTTCCCTCAATGGCATGTGACTTTATCCATTTACTGAGAAACACCTTGGAGAACTAGTTCTCAAAAGGCACATTAATTTTTGATTCACACTCTAAACATAGATGACCTTTCCAGTTTTGTTTGTAGTGGAGTTCACTCCTATGCAGACCGTTTGGCATTTGAAACCTGTGGGAATTTGGAGAGGTGCTTAACAACCACAAAAGGGGTGTTGTTTTTTCAAGTATCCAGCCATCTCTTCTGCTAACATTATCTTAACTGGGACTTTCTCCTGTTATATTTCTGTGTAGTTGGCAGGAATGAGCAGGAATGTCTTTTTAAGACAAGCCTTGGAAATTGTTTGCCTAATTGTGTTGTATATGTAATTTCTTAAGAGCCCTTTTCATGCCAGTCTGCACAATACACTGTTGTTTTAAACCAATCTCATCAAAGCAAACATGTGCCCTTACAGTTGTATCCTGGTACTGGATCTCCCCTAAACTGTTGTTTTCTGCACATTTTATGAAGTTACAACAAAAACAATTTTTAGGTGAAAGATAGAAGGAAATACAACAAAATGGTGAGCTCTCAGACTTGGCAGGAGGCAAGAAAGTTTAAATGACACAGGATGGTATCCTGTAATAGTTGTATAGTAACAACCAGCTGCTGGCCACTTGGTTCAGACCTGAGATGGGGTAGTGTCAGCTCACATGGAGACTGTTTTGCTCCTGCACCAGGACCCCAGTACTAGGGTCTGATACTTTGAGCACATTTCTCTCTTCTTTCAAATGGTTTCTGAATCCAGAGAAACAAAATCTGCTGGGAAGGAAGAAAGAGCAAGGAGTAATTAATTTTTCAGTTCTTTTGTAGAAGAGGCGCTTGTGGTCATACATCGGTGCATCACAAAGACAAATGGTAATGCTCTGCCCTCTGCCTGCTTATATAGTAAAAATGATTAAATTAACAACACACAATAAACCACTGTGACCTAATACTCATCCCACAAAATGTACTCAAACTGCAATCCAGTCATAGCAAGGCTTCACAAGCTCAGCATTATTTGTCTTACCAGAGATGGGTTTAAATATATTTGAACTAGCAGTTCTTTCCTGAATCTGTGTGCTTAAGTTACAAATCCTTCAAGATGAATAATTTTCTTTTTCTCCAAGATATATATTTTAGTGCTGCAGGAAGACACATAGCAGCACGAGAAGGTGTGCCTTTTGAATTTGTCTCACTTGGTTCACAGAACTAGTAAATGGAAACATGGACTCATATAGTGTCTTTGAAAGATTATCTAAAGGCAATTTGTATATAGCCAGTTTACACATCCCCTACAGCTCCATGCTGAAAAAGTTTAAATGCTCTGTTTTAGGACACCCTGATCAGTTATCAATTGTAACTGTGTCTTATGGTATTTAGAGGCCTTAGTTAATAATACTAATCTGTATTTATTTTATGGTTCTCTGTGACACAACCACACTAAGAACAAGCTAGTGGCTTTCAAGAAATAAAATCTACTTGACTAAAAGGCACAGATATTGGTTTTCACATGTGGTAAAGTTACTAACAAGTTTACTTTTGACTTTTTTCTGGGTCAAAGGAAAAATCTCCACCAAATGGGAGTCATCTTCCGCCAGGAAAAAAAGAATAAAGAAAGAAAGAAAGGAAAGAAAGGAAAGGAAAGGAAGGAAGGAAGAAAGAAAGAAAAGAAAAGAAAAAAAAGCCTGACAACACAATATTCTCAACTAAATATTCCACAGGAATATTGATCTGGTACAGTAGTCCATAAGTAAATGTACTTCCACAGGAGTATCAGTACTATGTTGGGTGCCCAATAACCAGCTACATATAGATTTAACTCAGAAACATTTCAATGTCACAACTCATGCTCAGTGTGAAATCAACACATTGAAAAGGTTCAGAATGATCAGGAAAAGTTCAGTAAGAGCCTATGACCCTTTCTTGCCATGAATGAATAATAAACAGTCATCAGAATAAATCAAAACTTTGCTACCTGAAGCATAGTTGACCAAAGACAGATTTTCGAACAGATGAATGTTACTGTGGATGATGAACAAATTTGTCAAGGGTTAGCTTTGACAAAACAGTTTATCTAAGTATTTTGTCTAAATCTACCCTAACCTGCATTGCTTTGTTACTTGGACTTGCCTCGTAATGTACCCCTTGAAGTAGGTTATTATTGATACTCCTCTTATTTGTAGTCATGATACAGTGAAGCTATCATCTTTCTTTTGGGTTTATGTATATTTCTTTTTATCTGAGTAGTTACGTATTAAATAAGTATTCTCAGACTTGGAGTTATGTTTATTCTCTTCTCTTCATGTAGGTCTGTAGTCCTTCAGCATCTGATACTTTTCTGATTTCTGCAGTGAAAAAATACAGTGACTTCAGCTCAATGGACTTTGTATTCCTCATGAAGTGACACTGCATTTTCAACTGAGTGAGTCATAGATGTAAAAATTAACATCACAGTGTAGGCTCTTCTTAATGGTCCTAGGTCAAGGGAACAAAAAGAGAAAAAAAAAACCCAAAAAACAAAACCCAGGAAACAACAGCAATCCCTACTTTCAGAATTTCAAGTATTACATCAATGGAACCATGATATAACAGCTTTTGTCTGACCTAAGGTTTGTATAATTAAATGTTTCCAAATGTGGAAAAATCACATTTATTCAATTACAAGGTAAAGATGAATCTCCTTTTGGCTCCACCAAGTTTTTATGTAAATGGACTTTAAAAATGCACATGCATTTAATAGCAAGTGAATCCCATGCCAACATAATCTCTGTTTCTATGTACTGCTATCTAATACATGGATTGAATCAAATCAATATTTATTATTTACCATAAACTCAACTAAAATGACAGAAGGATTCTCTTCCTTGTGTAGTCCTCTGAATAGAGAAGGGATCTTTTCAATGCTATTAGAACAATCTTAGCAGCGTCCTTTTTTTTCTTCTTCTCTGGTCATGCTTAAAAAGACAGACAAGAAATGCTTAGAAAGCCCAGCTGCATCCTGTAGCACAAGCTTGTCATGCTGACAAACCCTCTACAAACACATTCTCCTTGAACCTTTCCTTTTTTAATGTGAAAGTGGTGCTTTACCCAGTGAAAGCTGTGTTGCCTGAATGCTATGCTTAGGAAAATGATCCTAATCTCTAGTCATTGTTTCTTGACTGCCTTTTCTTGCACAGTACGAACCATTGCTGTACTCCCTCTCAAACACTCTCAGGCAGCTTCCTAGATAAGGTGGTTCAAACAGCCATGCCTGTGTGGCCGGCCAACATAATTACAGCTGCAGATGAAAAGCAGGGAGGAAACAACCCAAGCAGCATAAATTAGCTTTCACAGATGCTTTTGCCAGCTGAGGATCTATCCCAGGACAATGCTGTCCCAAAAGTCATGCTGTGCTTTCCAAGCAGCAAAACGACATTTTTTCCAGACTGAAAGTGATTAGCAGCTATACCCACCAATAATATCAAAACAAGTGACACAGTTTTTAGGCAATGAGCATCTATGTAAACCTGACAAATGGGGGAATCAATGGAACAGAAACATCCAAATATGAAATTGTATGTTTACCTGCTGATTTGGTCTGTCATTTTTGGGCACTGGAACAGGCTCCCCAGGGAAGTGGTCACAGCCCCAAGCCTCACAGAGTGCAAGAAATATTTGGATGACACTCTCAGCCACTTGGTGTGACTCTTCAGAATGGCCCTGTGCAGGGCCAGGAGTAAGACTCAGTGATCCTTGTGGGTTCCTTCCAACTCCACATATTCTGTGTTTTCATGATTTTTGGGGGGAAAAAACCACAAAACTTTGAAATTTATAATATTATTACATTTTTTAAAAAAAAAAAATCAGGATAATGCTCAGAGTTTTCAGATTCCAGATGAACCACATGGAATCTCTCTATGCACATATATACATTCATAAGAACAGAGAGGATTCATATGATGAAACTACATTCTTTGGATTTAAATATAAAAAAGGAAAATGTTCAGTCTTATGATTTTATACCTCTTCCTTACTATCAAACTTCCTGATTACAACCCTTTTGACAATGGATTGCCAACCTGAAGAACACAAAGAGGAGGTAGTGATTAATTTATTAACATTATTATTTTAAGATAACTGTTAGCTAATCTACAGTGAAAAGAAAATCTGACAAAAAACACAGAATGCACAGCAATTTTTCAGGTTATTAAGCAAGAAAAGACAAAATACTCATCTCCTAATGAAAAGTTAATCACATAGTAAATTATAGCAAGCACAGTTTTCAGCATGCCAACAAAGTTAGCATTTTTAAAGAGGGAAAGTTAAATGAAATCAAGAATATGTCAAACTATACAGGTTTATTTTCTAAATATACATGAAGTAAAGCTAGGTCATACAATACACAGCAATATGCCAGATGAAAGTGTCAGTCTGAAGGACTTGATTTCTGTTCTATTTTTCTCATGCTCTTAACTTAATTGGCGTACTTTGCTTATCTTTTGTTAGATGGTTGTTGTGGTGGGATTTTCTCTGCCTGTCATTCCTTTGTTATATAAAATATTTAACATATTTCTATAGAACAGATACTATTTGGAAGGCAAAATAGCCAAGCAATGACAGGTTCCTCTCTTGTGCACAGGGGCATAGCTGAAGCCTAGATGCTTTCTTTAAAATCTTTATAGTGGTGGTGTTGTAGAGCAACCCTTTGCAGTAAAGAAATAATGATGGCTGCTCTTTTTCTGTTACAATATCAACATCTTTTGGTAACAGGGTTTATTTTTTTCTTTTTGTCATATCTTCATTATCAATGCAATATTTCAGAAAATTGGCATTTTTGATCAGGAGAAAAGTAAGTACAAGCAATTGACACAGCTATACAAGAAGCAAATGTTTTCATTTTCTACAGGGGCTATGAAAGTCTGATCTAATAGAGCCAAAAGGCTGCAGAAATATATCTATAGTAGGATTTGGATGGGACATGAATAAAAGTGTTTTTTATGTTGCATCATACCTGTGGGTATAGCACTGACACTAATGGCATTTAATAATGGCACTTAATAATGGCACTAGAGTAACAGATTATATAACTTTCATACGTTGTCTTTGAACTAACTTGCAGAGAGTTTTCACAAGAATTTTAGCAGGTTTTTCCCAATGTACTTCCAGTAATGACCAGGGCACTTCATTACATATGTAATGAAGGATGGAGGAAGGGAAGTAGAAATCTTTGAGTAGTTTGCTTTCTGAAAATGACCTACTTGTACTGGTGCAACCCACCCCAGGAGGGGAGAATAACCCAGGTTCTTCTTAATAAACCCCTGGGGTTGCATTACAGTGAAAACACACTGAGTAATCAGTGTTTGTAAACATATATACGTACAGTTTATTTTGGAACAATTTGGTTTCAGAGACAAACAGGTATGTTGCCATTTGGAGTGTTATCATCTATAGTAATACAGCGATATTAAAGCGTAACACTTAAGGAAATGAATAAGAGAGAGAAAGAAAGGGTGAGGGTCCTAACATATATATATAGCGACCACCCACCAGATCCCGCCATGAAACTTGGCCGTTGCATCTTCCACATCCGTTGTTTGAAGTGGTGGTTGCAATCCTGTCTAAGTGATGGCCTTGTTCCATTGAGGCTGGGGGAACCCACTGACTTAGTTCAAGAACTAAG
>WBMV01009094.1:71800-86808 GCA_013396655.1 Campylorhamphus procurvoides | reverse complement strand
ACATCCCATCCCAGCAGAGGGAGATGCTCCTGCTGACCCCGTGCTCGTGGACATGCCCAAGCCCAACAAGCTCACAGGGAATCAGGAATTAAATACAGCACCCCGGGATTTCAGCTTTATTTGCTGGTGATTTCCTGGGATTTAGCTCCTCTTTAAGCCAAGCTAAAGCTTTCCCAGGGTTTAAATGCAGCAAGAGAAATAAAGAAAAAAAGAGATTATTTTTAATCAGTTAATACTAGACATCTGCTTGGGAAGGGGAGTGCTTGTTTGGATTACATCCATGTATAATGCTCTAGACTATTACTTTTTTATTTAAGGAAGATGCTGCTGAAGGGTTTTCCATCATTTTGGATGTGTTACTCTGCTCTACAAGGGGATAAACCTCCAATATCCTTCCCATTTCCATGCCCTTTTTACTTCCCTGGAGGTTTCTGGAAGACCTTTACAAGCCCTTTACAACCCCCCCTGGAAGCACAGGGGTACCAGCTGATTGATTTAAGATAAAAATACATCATCCATCCTCAAACCATGATTTTCTCTCCCCTCAAAACACGGAACAGAAGGATACAGTCATTTCACATTCCCATTCCTCCAATGCACAGGATGTCAAACACTTTACAGGCAACTGGAGGGAATCATTTAAGCCACACAAGTATTTATAACCCTCTGGTGATATAAAAAGTGACAAAACATATGGAAAACAACCGGATTTTTCCATGGAGCCCATCCAGGAAGGCTTGGTGGGACCACACAGGCTTCATTTCTAATTGGGCAATTTATAAGCTGGATCCCATGTGCTTAACAGAGAATTTGCAGGTGCTTTGAGGATGAGCCCACCAAGCTGTCACTGCTAAGGACCAGAGAAGGGGAAGCTCCAGGGACACCTGAGAGCCCCTTGCAGTGCCTAAAGGGGCTCCAGGAGAGCTGGAGAGGGACTGGGGACAAGGCATGGAGGGACAGGACACAGGGAATGGGTTCTCACTGCCAGAGGGGAGCANTAGAGGGCAGGGATGGATTGGATATTGGGAAGGAATTCCTGGCTGGGAGGGTGGGAAAGAGAAGCTGGGGCTGCCCCTGGATCCCTGGGAGTGTCCAAGGTCAGGTTGGACAGGGCTTGGAGGAACCTGGGACGGTGGGAGGTGTCCCTGCCCATGGCAGGGGGTGGGAAGAGATGAGCATTTAGTCCCTCCCAACCCCAACCATTCCCTGTCTCTGTGAACCATCTACCAGCACTTAAGGAATGTGTGGATACAGCAACAGGAAAGCTGCAGCTGCCTCACTGCCATTTTATTTACATTATTTAGAATAAGTTCTTTGGGAAATGCAGCATTCCCATTCTCTGGACAACAGGAGCCCTTCAGCAGGACAAGGCAAACCCACCAGGTTTTGTATCAGCATCAATAAATCAAAGTATTCCCACCCTGTACAGCACCTTTTCTGCCCCATCTGGGAGAGGATTGGGAGCAAATCATCAGCTCCAACCAATTCCCACACTCTGGGTGTGCCCTGCAGGAGACCTGGGACCCTGGGACAGCAGAAGGGGTGGCTTTGGTGGCATCTGCCCGAGCTGAGCCAACATCAAACCTCCCCCACTGTGTCTCACCCTGCAGCTGATGTGAAAACACAACCCAGGGCAGCTGCTCCCAGTCCTGCTGCGCCAGCTGTGCCCCAGCTCATCCCCTGCCCACACCAGGCACAGCCTGGCACCACCAGCTGGGGCACCCACACCATCCTGGCACAGAGGAGACCCCCCTGACTCCCCCTCAAAATCCCATTTTCTGCTCCAGGCCGTGCTGGGGTGAATAATCCCGGCACCACCAGCTCCCCAAAAACCATCTGAAGGCTCCCAGGAAATATTCCCAAGGCTGCAGCTTTATAAATATTGATACAGAGCTACTGAAAATCATTAAAGTGTGAGCTGTGAGGAACATCTTCATCTGATCTCTTTGATAATAAATTTCATAGAAGGTTTTAAGTGCCCTGATAACCCATTTTCCAATCCATGGTCAGCACATCCAGCTTTGCTTTGCAGCTCACAGACGAGTTTCCCTATCCCTCCTCCCCCCTTTTATTTTATTTATTTTCATTTTCCAAACAGAAACTGGCTATATTTGGAACAAAGAAAGTTGCACGGGGTCCCACTGCATACATTTTAACAGGAGCAGAGAGAATTCATGTATTTTTCCATGAGATAAAGAGGGAAGAGGGGAAAAATAGCAGGACAAGAAAGGGATTTTCCCTGAGAGGATGAAGGACAAGGTGGTTTTTCCCCTCCTCAACCTGGGACAGCAGGAATGAAGTGGAATTGGTGCTGAACTGGGAGCAGGGACAGAAACCATTAAGCTACTGGTCTGGGGCCAAAAGTAATTTCTGGGTGAAACATTAAGCCCTTTTAATTGTGGCCAAACCCCCTGGAACTCCAGGCAGGCAGAGCAGCTCAACCTGCATTGAAATACAGGTGATTAATTAATCTTCAATGTGCTCTGTCCACACTGCACTTATTTCATCCTACAGAGGAAATTAGGGGCTGAGTCATTAATTATAAATGAGGCACTGACCCCCCCCCCAGGAACCAGAGGGCAACATCTGGGCTGGCCATGGGATTATCCTCCATCCAGGTCATCTCTCCCTTCCCATTCCCCTCGTGTTTGCCACGCAGGAACAGCTGAGAGGGCTTATTTCTGGCTGGGTTTTATTTGACGACTCATTTTAATTGCAAAACGGGTGCTAAAAGCCCGGAACGGGGACTTGCAGGCTGAGGAATAAACACACCGTGTTACAAACTCCCCCTGAAAGGAAAAGTCTCCTTTTCACCCAGAGGCAAACACCCTAAATATGAATATAAATATAAATGTAAATATAAATATAAATATAAAGGTACAAACAGGGACTGGTATGTCCTTTAAATGCTTCCCCAAGAAAAGGATGAGTTTGCAAAGACAAACCTTCCTCTGAGTCATGGGCAGGGCAAAAAAAATAGCAGGGGATTTTTCCCACAGCTCTGAAGGCTGAGCCCCAAAAATCCAAGTTTACTGGCAGGAATCCACTCTTTTTTAGGGTATTTACTTACAACTCTCCCCAGATCAATAACCCATCACACAGGCTCAGTCCCTGCCCCTGCTGGGTTTGGGAGGGCTGTGATGGAGCAAACTCAGGTCTGGTGTGAATTCCCAGCCTTTAAAAAATGGTTGTAAAGATGATTTTTTGGGTTTGCCCCCCAGCCCCACTGTCACTTGGGAATATAAACCCAATAATCCCCCTGTGCCTGGGGCACAGAGCTGATTGCTCCTATCAGGTATCACTCACAACCCCAAAATCGAGGGATAAGAAATCCCATTCCCAGTGTTTAAAACAAGGCATGAGGGTTTCCCCCTTGGCAGGGCAGGCTGGAAAGAGCTAAAAATAACAGAAGCAAGGGTGGATCCCAAGTGAGATTTATTAGTCATGGGGTGAGGAGGGAGCCAGGGGCTGCTGGTGGCAGAGCAGCACCATATAAGAGCAAGAAAAGACTCTTGTCTCTTAAATCCCATTTTTTTCCCCTCTCCTGCTCTACCTCAGGCATTCTTTGCCTGCTCTGGCAGCCTCAGGCTCCTCCTGATAACACTGGGTCTTGTTTTCTGTGAATCCTTACCCAGAATAAAGATCATTTTAAGGTGATTCATTTGGGATGGGCACAAAGGGGAAGGTGCAACTTGCAATTTGCCCTTGGGATGAAGCCACAGGACAACAGAGGGATTAATAAGGAATAAATTCTTGCCAGGATGAGGCACTGGTACAAGTTACCCAGAGAAGATGTAGCTGCTCCATCCCTGGAAGTGTCCAAGGCCAGGTTGGAACAACCTGGGATAGTGGAAGGTGTCCCTGCCCATGGGACAAGGTGAGTTTTAAGGTCCCTTCCAACTCAAACCAGTCTGATTTTATGATATAAACATGAAGGAACATCCAAGCCCAGCCTGCAGCTCTCCAGCCCCTCCAAAGTGAGAATGCCTGGGATTTCTCAGGATACCTGGGAGCAGGAGCATCACATTTGCACCCAGAGGCTCCTGGTCCCCAAGGCCAAAATACAGAGAATTCCTACGTGTTTTCCTGACAGGGGTTGTCTCTGAGCTCCTCAGAGCATCCCATTCATCCCAAGCAGCCTTCATGTCTCCAAGCCCCTTTTCCAGCAGGAACTGATGCACTCACAAAGCCTTCCAGCTCCACTGGAATTTTCAGGTTTGAAAGGAAGAACGATAATTGAGCAGTGAAATGAGGTTTTAGTGCTTCAAGGCTGGTGAAGACAAATGAAAAGTCAAATAAAGAGAAGGAAAGAGAGGGGAGCTGCACACAAAGCTGTGCCTTGGCCCCATTTCAGCCCCTGCAAACAGCCAGGGGAACAGGACCCCTTGCCCCATCCCATGCCCTGCCCTGCTCTTAATGTCACTTTGCTTTTAAAGTGCTTTTCATGTCACTTTGGACTTCTCCCTTTGCTATCAGGGCATCAAATCCAAAATCACAGCCCTGCATCCCCAGGGCAGGCTCAGGAAAGGTCCCAGCTCCTGCACACGAGCCCAGGGTTGTTTTGGCAAAGCTTCAGGAGCTCCTCAGCAATGAGGTGTTGGCACAACCCCTGCAGGTGCCACCGAGCAGAGGCTGGTTCTGCCCTCACACTCCCCCTACGGAGAAAGGAGAGGTTGTGGTTGTGGATTTTATCAAATTATCAGCACAAAAGGAGCTGGGGAAAAGCTGCTCAGGGAAAGAAGCCCAGAGCAGGTGGAAACTCTGAGGGAGTTTCTCTGTCTCTCAGCTCTGCTGGGAGATGCCAACCCAGGGCAGGAGGATCAGCAGTGACCTTTTAACATGAAACTAAAGCAACAGCCAAGCCTGGTTTGAAATCACAGAGTCATGACCATGGTTTGCTCACAGCCACTGACTGTGGAATCATAGAATTGTTGGGGCTGGAAAAGCCCTCTCAGGTCATCAACCATTCCCCAGCACTGCCAAGGCCACCAGTGACCGTGTCCCCAGTGGCTGGGGTGGCACAGGCTGTGCTGGAGGTTGGATGGACACACCAGCCACATGGCTGGGCTGAAAGAGCTGGCACAGCTGGATTTTCAGGAGACAAGGAGGAGAGGGAATGGGTGACACCAAATCCCTGAGGCACAGGGGACAAAGGAGATGGTGGTGGGAACTCTGGTTGATGCTGCAGAGCAATTGCAGCTCCAAGTGACCACACAAAGCCCCCCAGCTCTCAGGGCACTGTGCTGGGGGGCACAGGAGGGTTCTGCTTGCCCACACTGGGCATTCTCCAAGGAATACCCATCCCCAGGCTGGAAACAGCAGCAGCGTGTCCAAGGCACCCAGATCCTCCTGGGGAGAGTTTATTTCCCAAGAAACTGGTATTGCTCCACCAGCCCCGGGTTGTGTTACATGTTTACTGGTTTTCATCCACGTGGATTAATGTAACAAGCAGAAAAACCTCTTCCTAATGTTCCTCCCTCACTGGCACCTCCTCTCTGGGGTGAAATGCTGCCCCTTGGGAATCAAGGCACGGGTGGATCCTGACCCCAAACTACTCCATGCTGATTCCAGCTTGGTTGGGTGCAGGGTAAAACAGGAAAAGCAGAGTAATTAACAATTAACCCACTGTTAATTGTTCTCCAGCAGTGGCTGTGAGCTCCAGCCTTCCTAAAGGCTCGTTGGAAGTTTCTGGATGCTGCAGGAGCTCTCCAGCATCTGTTATATTTGGATCCACAATTCCAGTGACATCAACCTTCAGCTTATCCTATATCCAAAGCATTTCCAGAGGAGGAAAATGTATGGATAACAAGGAAGGAGGGGCTGCAGGTGGAGTTTTGGGGAGGATGGGAGTTTGGAGCCATCACCTGGGGCTAACACAGCTCTGTGCTCAGTGTTGGACCAAGCCATGCAGAGATCTGGGATGGGGAATGGCCCAGCAGCAGCACCAAACCTCATCTTTCATCTTTACATCCAGCAAAATACATATATTTATATGGCAATATGGGGACAGGGGACTAGATCAAGTCCCTTCCAACCACTTAATGTTCTGTGATTCCATCTGTAACTGTGGGAAAGCCTCATCCCACGTTTTATGAACAGCCTGGAGTGGTATTTGCTGGGGAAACAGGTTAGTCCTTCCAGCCTTTGAGCAGGGAGAAGGACTGGCCAAACTGAGCACCCACCTATTGTGTCCAATTTAAATATTATTATTGTATGGAAATAATGGCCACTTTGGTCATTTGAGGGTGCACTGTAAAGGAATTCTGAGAGAAGAGAGCTCAAGGCTGTACTCCAAATTTACAGGAACTCTGATTTTCACCTCCTTTGCCCTTCCCAGAAGCAGAGACTTGGAAAAGGCCCCGGAGATGGTTTTTTTCCCCAAGGCCACAGGATGTTTCCCTGCTGCTCCCAAAGCTCCCAGGTGAGCCAGGAAAGGCCTCTTTGCTCTCTGCAAGTACAGCTTTTATGCTTTTCAAATGCCAACTGATGGGTGAGAAAGCAGCAGAGGACAGGAAGGGCCAGCTGGATTGTGGCAGGATCAATGCTAAGCACTTGGCTATTATGCATTAATGCAAATGCACAGCATGGAGAATTCAGGATGGCCAAATGACTCCCAGATTAATTGGGTTTTTTCCTGGGCTCCCAAGCACAGACACCTCTCAAGCCAAGGAGCCAGAGGAGGGGATGACCATGCAGGACTCAGGGACAGAATGCTGCTATTTCCCCAAGTCCCTCTTTAATAAATCCAATACAGGAATTACATGAAATCAAAAGTTGAGATGAAATTTTTAATAACTCACTCAAAGCAGCCCCGTTCCCTGCAGACCACACACACAACACCAGCTTTTGTGGGCATCAAGAATTAAGCACTTTAATAGAGTTCTCTTTTATTTATATATTTTATATCTCAGCCCAGCACTTCCCTTTCCTTCCCCTTCCACCTTTCCCCTCCAAACCCTTGGATTTCAGTGTCACCAAGCCCAGGAGCAGCTGAAATAAATGTCCTTAAGTGTGGTTTTGTCACCTGAAGGGGATGTGCAGATGGCTGAGCTGCAAACCCACATGGGAGCTATAAATAAGATCCACCACTTCTGTGGCACGAAAGGGAAAGACAAACCACCCCAAAAGGGCTTGAAAAAACCTGGAAACCCTCGAGGAGAAGGAGCAGAACCCAGGAATTCCTGGATCACGCTGGGCAGCCTTGGAAAACACCAAACTGAACAAGTGATGTGATTGTTTTAAACAGCTGTTTGGGTTAGAAAATAAAATCCTGTTGGAAGACAGTGGGAGAAACTGGGAAATCAGGTTTACATCCCGTGGTGATTAGACCAAACCTCTGTAACTTGAATTTTATACACCTTCACAACAGGGTTTCCCTTCAAAAAAAGCATGATAAAAGTCCTTTTCCCCCCCACAAAACATGAAATTACTCTCATTTGACCTTCCCCCATGGAATAATCCAGGTTCTCACTGCTTGGCTCGGGTGCTCCAAGCAGGACATGAGGACCTGACTTTATCCCCCTGACCTTCATTTGACTGATTTTTCAAGAGCAGGAGAAATAATTCCCTGGGTACAGCCAAAATTAGGGGATTCCTTTCCAGTTTCTACACAAGCTTTAGAAAATAACCAAGTATTGCATTCGATTTTCCAACCAGTTAAAGCAAACCCACCTCAAATCCAGGCAGAGAGGAATACAGAAAGAAATCACAATAATTCTTGCTCTTCCCGTCCCTGCTAAACCAATTGTGCTGTAAGACAAGCACACTCTGCGAGGTTTTGGGGCTATTTGGAGCATCATTTAGAATATTTAAATAAAGGTCCCTGAGCAACAACTGCCCCCACTGGTTTTGGGGTCAGGACCATCCTGCCTTTCAAGTGCTTCTCAGAATTGCTGCAGTCATGCTTTGGGTTGCACTGAATATGGTTTTTAGAGGGTTTCCAGCACCCTCTGCCTGTGATTTCTCTCTCCATGTGCAGTATCTTCCATATTCCAGGTGTTTCAGGCACCCCATCCTGCCCCCCTCTCTCCATCCACAGCTGAAATAACAGGTTTGACACAGCTGGGAGGATTCAAACCCCACTCCCTGCCATTTATCACCTCCCATGCAAGAAAGAGATGCCTAAATATATAATTATTCTGCTGGCAAATCAGCTTTCCTGCTGCTGGGTCAAGCCCAGACACTTTGGTTTAAGTGGGAATTTGAAGGATTAGTGGAGGCACAGCAGAGGCTCCAGAATCCCTCTGTTGTAAGATTTCCCCATCAAAACGATGGTGTGAGGCATTAAAAATGTTGATTGGCATAAAGGCTCACTTGTCTCCTTGGAAATGCTTCACATTTGCCATTTATGGTGCCCAAGGTGCCATGAAGTGAAAAGAGACCCTTACACATCAAGCCCTTTAGAGGCAGATTCCCTGGTGCTGCAGCACAATCAGCACCAGAACCACCCCACTTTCTCAGCTTCTCCTGGGGATTTCCACATCCCACGGGATCCATCCACTTACCAGTCGGCTGGGAAGCAGTGCCAGCTCACAGGGGTCCATCACTCCCAGGAATTCCCATCCCAGCAACATTCCACTAGAGGGGAATCATCCCCCAAAGCAGACCCCACATGAAGCCACGATGGAAATAAATCTTCTGCCCAGAATTATGAATGGTGGGGGTTCAGCCTGGCCTGGAAGCAGCAAACTCACATCTCTCCAATCTATGTAATTCCCAACACTCATCAAAGAGTAAGAATTGAGTTTTTTCTCAGCTCAATGCCATGGCACACCGGGACAGGATCCCCAAGGGCTCACCAGCCTCCTCTAACCTTTGAGCTGGGTGGAAGGTGGCCAAAGTCCAGCCCTGATTCCTGCAGGTCCCCACCCCGGGGACACAAGGCATTCACAACCCCCTGGTTGGCCTGGAATTATAGTATTTCCCACAGTTAAAAGGTTTGTTTTCATGTCAAAGTCTGAGGAATCTCCCTCATTGTGACTTTGCCTTCCTTCAGTTGCCTGGGGAGGAGTTAAATGGTCAGATCTGGAAGGTAAAAGAGCTGTCAGGTGGACACAGAAGGTCTGGCTGGGGCTGCAGGAATGACAGAAATGCAATTTCCTGCAAGGCAGAAGTTGGATTTTGGAAATCAAGTTAACACACTGACAGCTCTTGGCGGGGGAAAATTGCTCCCCTGGCTGCTTCTCCCTGCTCCCAACTCTCCCAGCCAAGAGAACATCCCACATCACCTGGGGAGGAAGAAACCAACACTTCAGGAGAGCTCAATCGAGCAATTACTGCTGCTTTGAAGGGAGAACAAACTCCCTGCCAATCTTCAAGGCCATATTTCCTCCCTAAATGCTGGGACAGCGCTCTGAGGTGGACCAAAGCTTGACACCAAGCAAACATCTTGATCCCAAGCCCCCTTCCTGACAGTTCTGCTCCCCCAGTGCTCCCACAGCACTTTAACAAGCAGCTCTTGGATGGAGAAACATCATTCCTGGCTCAGTTCCTCTCCTTCCTCTTGCCAACCTGATCTGTGCATTTCTCCTTCCACAACAGCTCCAGCCCAGGGAAACCAGACCCCTGCCCTGCCCAATTATGAAATTATTTCAAGATTTCACCCCCCACTGCAAGACATGCCTTGAATTCACTTCCAGCTTTCAGCAGCTGTGAGAGAAGATGCCAATAAAGGCACAGGCAGAAGAAACAAGATATTTAAATGGTCCATGACAACTTCCATGCTTTTGGCACCTCCTGGGTTAGCCCTTAAAGCCTTTTCACAGAATTACAGAATCATTAAGGCTGGAGAATCCCATTAGGGCCATCAAGTCCAGAATCCTGAAGGTTGGAGAAGCCCTCTAAGACTGTAAATTCCAGCTGTTAATGCAGCACCACCACATTAACCACCAGACCTTGGCCCCAAGTGCCACATCCACGTGCCTTTTGAACACTTCCAGGACCTGAAACTTCTCCAACCTACACATGGGGAGTTTAGGACTGTCACCACCAGCTCTGGGACTTCTTTGCTGCTTTTCAGGCCCTCCCCAGAGCGCTCTGCAGACCTCCCTGGGCAGCTGGATGCCCATCAGAGCCAGCTCTGAGCAGAGCAGGAGCACTGTGCCCACCTCTGCTGGTCCAAGGCAACCTTGAGGGCCAAGTAGGTCAGAAGGAGACAAATTTCACTTCCTAACACACTGGAAATGCACAAGCACTGGGGCCAAGTGACGGGTCTGGACACACTGCTGATGTGGGATCTGTTGGACTGACCCCCAAAGGGACCAAAATAACGGGCATCAATCCAATGTAGGAATATTTTAGGGATGAACAGGGGAAACAGAGGCTCCAGCACACTTTACCCCTACAAAAAGCTTCTGCAGAAGTCCTGGAGGCTGCAGGGTTGAGTTTTCATCCCCAGTGCCTGCAATCAGCATTGTGGGCAGCACAATTCCCTGGGCAGTGCCATCCCTCCCCAGCCTGGCATGGGCACCCTGGTCTGAGCCATTTCCTTCCCTGCAAGTGTGTTTTTTTTAATTGACTGTGGAATTCGCAGATATTCTTCTCAGACAATACACCCTATTGATTGTAATTACCATCCTCGGAGCTGCAATGGGAAGAATATTAAAACCATTAAGGCTGATTTGGATTTTATTGGAGCCATTAGTGAAACAGCGAGCGGAGCCATCGCTGCCTCCCGAGCCCCTCCGAGCTCCTCGGGGCCATAAATCATCTCCCAGCACATTTACTCTTGCTTTGGATACAGCACTTGAGCAAGGGGGAAAGATTAAAAAATGGGAGGGGGTGGATTTCACGCAGCTGGGCGAGGAGATTGAGCCAAGCATCTTCATAAAGGACCTGCTGAGCATCCACTGCCTTCAGAAAAGGTGGTGTTTCTTCTCTTAGGTGGAATCCAGAACCATCTACCACAACCTGGTGGCATTGCAGGCAGCTCGTGTGCCCCAAAACCAGCCATTCGGGCTCGTGGAGCACCAGAAACTCCCCAAACTGGGCTGGGAAGGTGCAGCCAAGGGCAGGGAGGAGGGATGGAGCAGTCAGGGTCCNTTACAGAATCATTAAGGCTGGAGAATCCCATTAGGGCCATCAAGTCCAGAATCCTGAAGGTTGGAGAAGCCCTCTAAGACTGTAAATTCCAGCTGTTAATGCAGCACCACCACATTCACCACCAGACCTTGGCCCCAAGTGCCACATCCACGTGCCTTTTGAACACTTCCAGGACCTGAAACTTCTCCAACCTACACATGGGGAGTTTAGGACTGTCACCACCAGCTCTGGGACTTCTTTGCTGCTTTTCAGGCCCTCCCCAGAGCGCTCTGCAGACCTCCCTGGGCAGCTGGATGCCCATCAGAGCCAGCTCTGAGCAGAGCAGGAGCACTGTGCCCACCTCTGCTGGTCCAAGGCAACCTTGAGGGCCAAGTAGGTCAGAAGGAGACAAATTTCACTTCCTAACACACTGGAAATGCACAAGCACTGGGGCCAAGTGACGGGTCTGGACACACTGCTGATGTGGGATCTGTTGGACTGACCCCCAAAGGGACCAAAATAACGGGCATCAATCCAATGTAGGAATATTTTAGGGATGAACAGGGGAAACAGAGGCTCCAGCACACTTTACCCCTACAAAAAGCTGCTGCAGAAGTCCTGGAGGCTGCAGGGCTGAGTTTTCATCCCCAGTGCCTGCAATCAGCATTGTGGGCAGCACAATTCCCTGGGCAGTGCCATCCCTCCCCAGCCTGGCATGGGCACCCTGGTCTGAGCCATTTCCTTCCCTGCAAGTGTGTTTTTTTTAATTGACTGTGGAATTCGCAGATATTCTTCTCAGACAATACACCCTATTGATTGTAATTACCATCCTCGGAGCTGCAATGGGAAGAATATTAAAACCATTAAGGCTGATTTGGATTTTATTGGAGCCATTAGTGGAACAGCGAGCGGAGCCATCGCTGCCTCCCGAGCCCCTCCGAGCTCCTCGGGGCCATAAATCATCTCCCAGCACATTTACTCTTGCTTTGGATACAGCACTTGAGCAAGGGGGAAAGATTAAAAAATGGGAGGGGGTGGATTTCACGCAGCTGGGCGAGGAGATTGAGCCAAGCATCTTCATAAAGGACCTGCTGAGCATCCACTGCCTTCAGAAAAGGTGGTGTTTCTTCTCTTAGGTGGAATCCAGAACCATCTACCACAACCTGGTGGCATTGCAGGCAGCTCGTGTGCCCCAAAACCAGCCATTCGGGCTCGTGGAGCACCAGAAACTCCCCAAACTGGGCTGGGAAGGTGCAGCCAAGGGCAGGGAGGAGGGATGGAGCAGTCAGGGTCCCTCTCCTGTCACCAGCCCCACGTGTGACCCGTGGGGAGGGGACAGCACCAGTGGGCAGCAAAGCTGAGCCCAGCCCGAGCTGTGATGGGTCATTCCTGTCCCAGTGCAGTGACTCTGCCCTGCCTTCTCTTGGAGCATATAAAACCAATTAAATATAGGTACTGACAGCAGAAACAACTCTGCTTTCCTTAATAAAACATCCATGTTTCACTCCCCAGAACGTAAACCAACCTGAGAAACACTTCCACTCAAAGGAGCAGCTGCTTTCACATCCCATCCTTGGTGAGATGATTTCAGACCACCCCAGCCAAGGCCCATCCCAGTGAAATTCCCCTTTTCCTGATCAATTCTACAGCACTCGGAGCAGCCCAGTCCGTCTCCTCTGAACTTGTTTCCTGGCTGGTTTCCTTTCATCATTTCCATGTTTACAAACACTGGGGCTTCCAGCAGGGCAAGGCACGGTTTTGTTGTAAAACAGCAAGAGACTGAACCGCAGGGAAATGTCAAGGGCAGGAAAAACAAAAATAAAACCAGATTTTCTCGACGGTCTCGTTGAGCCTTGAAGGTCCATGCGGCTCCTGGGGAATATTTGGGTGCTACAGACACAGCCCAAGGGGTGCAGGAGGGGCAGGAGGGACCACAGGGGCATCAAACAGCCCTTCTGAGCCAGCCAGGAGGTGAAATGTCCCTTCCCAGCAGCATCTTTCCCTCGGATCCAGGTGGGAAGGAGCAGAGCTGGAATCCTCCTCCTCCTCCTTGTGAGCCAGGGGAAGGCGAATGCTGGAGCAACCACCCCAGCGGGAAGCAAACCAGGAGCCTTCTCAGGTGCCTCCAGGACATCAGGTGGGGTGGAGGGTCGAGGAAAGTCTCCAGGGCCACCAACACCGAAAACTCAACATCTGCAGAGCGGAAAACTCCAGTTGCAGTGGGTGTAAGAGAGCCAGCAGCTCAGTCCTGCCCTGGGAGATGCTCTCAGGGTGTTGGGCTCTTCCATTCCCAAATCTGGGTGTCCAACCCCAGCTCCCTGCGCTGCCCAGAGCGTGCACAGCACAAGCTGCAACCCCAACCCTGCGGGACAAGTCGGGGCGTGAGGGAGCAGGAATGCCTTCCAGAGCCTTTGTCCCTGCAGGAGGAATGAAGGATGGAGGGGGAAAATCCTCCCAGAGGTCACCAGGCAGAATTCCTTAGGTGACAGCTCACCTGCTTCAGCACATGCCTGCAGGCAAAGAGTTTCCAGCACTGGGTGCTGCCAGCAGTTTATCAGATAAAGCTGGAGAAATGAACTCTCGAACCACAAAAATGAGGTGGGTATTTTTTTTTCTGCACAAATGACTGTAATTAAGGATGTTGGCTGTCAGTTCCTCAGGGCACTGAGGCTGCGAGGTTCGGGCTCTGGATAAAAAGCATCCTTGCATGGCACCGGTCCCACTCATCCCTCAGCTTACTCATCACAGCCGGCACCCACCCAGATTTGTCATCAATTAGCTGTAATTCAAGGTTTTGGGGGGGAAATCCCCACCTCCCCGAGCTACATGACTTCACAGGAAGCAAAGGGATGGAACGCCTTTTAAAACCCCCCAAAAAATCATGCCAGAAAGCCAGGCGTGCCAGAGGGGCTGCCTGGAGAGGCACACACGGCTCATCACGTGTGCCAGCGGCTCCTGCAGAGCTTCCAGGAGATTTTGTGGATTCCTTTGAATTCATACATTATGGAAGAGTCTCAACCGGCGCCGTGTCACCGGCGTGTCTGCAGTGCTGGTTCACATAACCCATCCCTGCAGCTCAGAAGTTCTGAGTAATTCCTAAATCACTCTGGAAATAATGACATCACACCACAATCTACAGGGGAGTTCTGTAAAAACAGCGTTTGGGGGGTTTCATCTTGGCTGACAAACACAGCAGGTTCGTAGGGAAGATTCCTTTCCTCAGGAAAAGGGAACATGCACCACCAGCCTGGGAAAAGCTGTAATTCCTTGGCCCCTCCAAGGGGAAGCCACCTCTGAGCCAGCCTGGTGGTGGCACCTCACTCCCACTGGGTGCCAACACCATCCACTGCCTAGTCCAGGGAACCAGCTCCCACCACTGCCAAAGATCCACCAGGGAAGTTAGAGAATCATAGAATGGATTGTCTTGGAATGGACTTTAAATCTCACATCATTCCATCCCCTGCCATGGGCAGGGACACCTCCCACCAGCCCAGGTGGCTCCAAGCTCTGTCCAACCTGGCCTTGAACACTCCCAGGGATCCAGGGGCAGCCCCAGCTTCTCTGGGCACCCTGTGCCAGGGCCTGCCCACCCTCCCAGCTACCAATTCCTTCCCAATATCCAATCCAAATCCACTCTCCTTCAACCTAAAGCCGTACTCCCCCATCCTGTCCCTCCATGCCTTGTCCCCAGTCCCTCTCCAGCTCTCCTGGAGACCCTTTAGGCACTGCAAGGGGCTCTCAGGTCTCCCTGGATCCTTCTCTTCTCCAGGTGAACCCCCCAGCTCTCCCAGCCTGGCTCCAGAGCAGAGGGGCTCCAGCCCTTGGAGCATCTCCGTGGCCTCCTCTGGACTCTCTCCAAAAGCTCCACATCCTTATTCTGGAGACCCCCGAGCAGGACGCAGCACTCCAGGTGAAATCCCACCACAACAAACCCATTCCCCCCTCCGATCTCCAGCACCGACCCCCCCAAAACGCGACCCCCCAAACAC
>WBMV01009094.1:45917-71059 GCA_013396655.1 Campylorhamphus procurvoides | reverse complement strand
CGGGCAGGGCGGAGGCTCCGCCACTCGGGAGCTGCGGGCAGTGCGAAAATACAGGGGGGAAATTGGTATTTTTTATTTATTTTTTTTTTAAAAGTATGATATTAAGTCATGTTGTTATTAGAACTGCTATAACTGATTTTTGTCTTCTACAGCAGGTTATTGGGATTCCTTATTTCCGTAGTTGGGGAGGGACAATCCCGAGCATAAATACAGGCTGGGCAGGGAAGGGGTTGAGAGCTGCCTGAGGAGAAGGATTTGGGGGGTTGGTTTGCCTGGCCATGTATGCTGGCAGCCCCAAAATCCACTCCCCGACCCCGTCCTGGGCTGATCCCACAGTGGGAGGGGGCGATTCAGCCCCTCTGCCCTGCTCAGGTAAGACCCCACTGCAGAGCTGCCTCCAGATCTCAAGCTCCCAACATCTGAAGGATGTGGAGCTGCTGGAGGAGTCCAGAGGAGGCCACAGAGATGCTCCAAGGACTGGAGCTCCTCTGCTCTGGAGCCAGGCTGGGAAAGATAGGGGTGTTCACCTGGAGAAGAGAAGCTCCAGGACGACCTGAGAGCCCCTTCCAGTGCCTAAAGGGGCTCCAGGAGAGCTGGAGAGGGACTTGGGACAAGGGATGGAGGGACAGGACACAGGGAATGGCTTCCCACTGCCAGAGGGCAGGGGGGGATTGGATATTGGGAAGGAATCCTTCCCTGTAAGGATGGGAAGGGTCTGGCAGAGGTTGCCTGGTCTAGTGTAAGGTGTCTCTGCCCGTGGCAGGGGATGGGTCAAGATGATCTTTAAGGTCCTTTCCAACCCAACCCGGTGTGTGACTTTACAAAACTGGTTTTGCAGAGGGGGTGGCACCGTCTCTGCTCGCGGCAGTGGGTGCCCAGGTTTGCAGGCAGGCTCAGTGACAGCTCAGTGACATCCTCCCTCCCTCCCACGCCCCGAGGGACCGCTGAGCACCCGCTACAAATCGCCACTTCCACACCCTCCAATTCTCCCCTCCTTTGAAAGTAATTTAAAGTAACTAGTTAAGAGTCGCCTATAAATAACTCCGCTAAAAAAAACTAATCTAGTTCCTGCATTCTGGGTCACCGAAGCCGAGTTTAACACGCCGATGTTCCCGTTCCCAAATCCACGGGAAGAAGACCTTTTAAGGTTGGGTGGCTGAAATGGAGACCATTAATCACACGGCTGAGCAGCTCCAGCACGTGGTTTGGGAGCTGTGCCCTCTGAGCTCGGGGTGCCACATCCCTACATTCCAAACCCAATGGATACAGCGGGGGAGAGTTTAGGGCATGGATGGCAAAATTCTGGCAGAGGGAAAAAAGGCAACTGGTCTTAACTGGAATAAAATGCAAACGTTAAATTCGGTGTTTTGTGGCAGAAATAGGGAAATCAACATAAGAACCACATCCTTGAGGTTGCTCAGTAAGGACAAAAACATCTCTGTATTATCAACACTGTTTTCAGCACAAATCCAAACCAGCCCTGTCCGAGACACTGGGAAGAACATTAACTCTGCCCCAGCCAAAACCAACACGGTGGGGTTTAGAAGTGCCCAGCTGGGCAGGATGGGGAGGGTGGCACTGGATCATGGGCACAGGGCAGGGCTGGCAGCACTGGGGGTTGTCTCCTTTGTGGTTCCCTGCAGTCCAGCCTGGCTTTGGCAGGTATTCCAAAGGGAAGAGAGGGAGAAGGGAAACATCTGCAGCCAGTGAACTCCTGGGACTCCTGAACTCCTTCCTCCCCAGGAGACACAGCCCTGTGCAGGGGGACAGGGGGGGATGTGCCTGCTGTGCCACAGACAGACCCTGCTCACCCTTTGTCCCATCAGCACAGGGACTGACCCCCAGCATGGGCATCACTCAGTCCTGGGAGCTCAGGGCACCAAAACCAGTGCCACGAGGCAGAAAAAGATTGGCATAATCTGTTGGGGGGCACAGACTGGGGCTGGAATGCTTTAGGTGTGGAGACATCCACCCTTCTCCCACATAATTGTGGGGTGGGGATCAGACTCACAGAAAGGTTTGGGTTGGGAAGAACCTTAAAGCCCATCTCATTCCATTCCATGCCATGGACAGGGACACCTCCCACCAGCCCAGGGTGCTCCAAGCCCCATCCAACCCGGCCTTGGACATTCCCAGGGATCCAGGGGCAGCCCCAGCTTCTCTGGGCACCCTGTGCCAGGGCCTGCCCACCCTCCCAGCCAGGAATCCCTTCCCAGTATCCCATCTAACCCTGCCTTCTGTCAGTGAGAACCCATTCCCTCTCATCCTGTCCCTACAAACCCTTGTAAATGGTCCCTCTCCAGCTTTCCTGTAGGAGCTCCTGGCTCCCAGCCACAGCCTGAGGGATAAAAGGGGACTGTGATCCACATGGAATAATAATAGGGCTTATTTGGGGTGGGATGGGATTAACCTCTGGGCTTCAGTGTCTCCACCAGGTGCTTTCCAGGTGACCAGCACAGATTAACCCAATTTAACTCTAACCCAGAGCAGCCAAAGGTTCATCCCTTCTCCCAGCTCCACCCCTCCTCGCCTCCCAGACTGCCACCACTCGGGGTTGAAACACCCAAAAAAACCCCCAGAAACCGTGCAAAGTGCAGTTTTAAAAATAAATCCAGCAAATGGCAGGAGGGAGCAAGATGCTGGAAATTAATTCTAGTGGCAGAAGTTTTCACCACTTGCACAACTGGAAGGTTGGGAGGGGGGTGACATTTGCCACCCTTTGCGTGGTGGAATTCTTTCTTTGGGTCTATTTTAATGTCAGCAGCACCCTAAGAAGGGAATATCTGCTGAGCAAAGGGGAGGAGCTGTTCCCTGGTTCCAGTCTGGCAGGCACAGGCTGTGGAAAGCTTTATTTATAGGATATCTCAGTGAGCCTGATTGATTAGGGAGGTTTCTTTGCTGCCAGGGCGTTTATAACATCTCCTACTCCCTTGAAAATGCCTCCCTGGCTTCAAAAGAAGGTCTAATCTCATGACTTTAACACATCACACACATCTGATGATTTGTCCCAAGTTTTTACTCTTTTTTAACTCTTTTTTTGCACTGCAGACACAATCCTTTTGAATCTTGTAGTAAACCCTCAACATCTCTAATTATATACAGAGAACATATTTCCCCTCGACCCTTCCCAAGAAGGAACCAGATATTGCTATTCAAAACACAGATGGAATTTATCTCTTTTACAAGCCACATCAAATCAGCTCCTTCTCCAATGCAGGGAAAAACTCGACATTCCTGTGCATTTGAAAGGGTGCAGAGTGTGAACACAAGCCCTCGGAGATGAAAGAATGTGCTTTACAGTTATTTTATTCAGTGCAAAGCAGGCTTTAATACAAACAAGGCACGGGGAGATGATTCTGAAGCAGAAATCCATCATGAAAATAAGATCCTCATTGCTTCCATGGGGTGAAGGCAGGGCTGCTTTAACAGCCTGTTTGCTGATTTTTATAAGCTATTAAATTTATTTCATTGGACTATTTTGGCACTGTTGTAACCCCAGTCTAAAATGGGTTTCCTGGGCTCTCTCTCATGCTAAATTGTTGAAGTTTTTGGGTCAGGGAAGGGGGAAAGTGGGGAGCAGGGACATCACAACCACCCTCACGCTGCCTCCTTCTCCTGGCCTTCAAAACCATCACCAAATCCATCAGGATGAGAACATCTCCACCAGCTGGGGCTTCATCTCACCCAAGAGCCAGCACCTTCAGGAGCTCAAAAACTGTGTGTTCACCCTAAAATCTCTTTCCTGGGGGGATTTCTCTTTAAGTGACCCCCACACAGAGCTGCCCCCTGTCCTCCCACAGGTGATGCCAACCTTCCTGCCCTGAGATGGAAGAGGAAAGCGTGGTTTCCTCTGAACACAAAGAATTCACGTCTCCTCCCAGCCCTGGGAAGGAAAAGGCCTGCACTGAGATCATTTTCCTTTTCCTGGTGTGACTCCTTTGTGAGTATTTCTGGGATTTCTCATCCCAAGACTGTCAGAGTTCTCCTGGAGTCTGTGTTGGACCCCAACACCCACCCAAAGGAGTGCAAGCCTCCAAAAATCAGAGGCCAATCTACCCTGACCTCTCAAGTGGCCACTTTTATCCAGAAGGGTTTTTCCCCCATTTCTCCTTTCCTGGGAAAAGTTTGTGCCACGCATTCTGTGGGTCCATCCTCGCTGAGCTCGCTGTGGAGCGATCCCTCATCCCAAATAATGCATCTCCCAGCTTTGCAGAGAGCACAAGCCAAGGGCAATAGCTGTGGTTTCTTCTTCCTGAGCTCCCAAGAGCCAGAAGAGTCCTTGGCTTTGTTCATGTCGTTGCTTGAATTCTGAGACATCCTGGAAATATCAGCCCTGGTGAGAATTCCCTGTCCCAGGAACCACAGCTGTGCCCACCATCCCATGGAGCTGCCCTGGCACCATGTGGGGATGAGGAAGAGGAGGAGGAAGGAGAGACACACACATGTGGGGTGTCCCATCCCCACCTTCTCCCCACAGCTCCGGGGGGATGTCACACCATTTCCATGGCAAAACACACGGCTTTGTTTTTGGCAGGGAGGAGATGCTGGTTGTGTCACAGATGCCATGGTGACAGACACCTTCCCAGCTCACAACAGCAACCAGAAACCCAGGAATTTGTGGTTTATGGCCAGTTATATCCCTGGGAGCAACACACATTTGACATCTGTCGCTGTTTCCAATTAGTACCCTCTGCTTGATGGATCCCCTGCCCAAGCAGAGCCCCCAGCTAGTACTGGGAGGAACTGGGAGGAACTGCTCATGCCTTCCAGGCTCTGCTGGAGGCATTTCAGGCTCCTGCTGCCTGCCTGAGCCCTGCCAGCCTCCCACACGTGTCTTGCAGTGCGTGGGAGAAGCTGGCCAAGCCCCCCAAGGTGGGCACAGGAGGAGCCCCAGTGGTGGGCACAGCATTGTCCTCGTGGGGTCCACCTGCCCTGGGTGTTATTTGGCTGTTGCCCTCGTTTCCCAGCTGATGTGGAGCCCCAAACACGACAGAGCTGGCAGATTGGTGCCTCTGAAATAATTCCTGCAGACATTCAAGTAGGCAGGGGAGGGAAAAGAGGTCAGATTGAAGCTGGGTGCTGGGACAGGAATGTGTCACTCCTATAGAGGTGCCAACTGGGATGTGCTTATAAATACACCCATGGGAGAGGTGCTGTGCCCCTGTACCCACAGCTCTGCCCTCTCCTGCCCACCCCTCCCAGCCAAGTGTTGAGGTTTGATTCATTTTTTACCTGCCCTGACTTTTCTAACACCGACCACAAAGGCTCATCCGTGCAAAGTGGAAAATAAAAGAGCTGATCCTGCCCCAGGTGCTTTTCCCCTAAATTATTGGCTACAGGATGATGAATCACAGAATCCCAGGATGGTTTGGGTTGGAAGGACATTAAAACCCACCCAGTGCCACCCCTGCCATGGGCAGGGCCACCTTCCACCAGCCCAGGGTGCTCCAAGCCCCATCCAGGGACATTTGCAGGGCTGGGACATCCCAGGTTATTTTCCCTGTGCCTGTTCCAGCCTGGCAGGCACAGGAGGGCCAGGAAAACACAGGGCAAACAAAAGCAAGCTCAATAAGCATCCTCCTTATCTGTCAAACAGCCTCTGGAATTCGGTGCAATCATCAAGGCCAAGGGGAAAAAAAAAATGACCTTTTATAGGCTGGTTTGGAAGGCAAGTGGGTAAAGAATGCAAGCAGGGAAATAGCTGGAATATTTCAAATGCATGAGTCCACAGAGCCCTGCTGAATCTTAATATTTATGTGGCTTCCTCTACAAGCATTAACTCATGAATTTCAAGGCGTGCTGAGAAGGTTTTTACAGCGATTCTGCCCCAAACCCCTCCTGCCCCCCATCCTTTTTGGGCAGAACTGCGGGGCCAGGGGGAGGAATCAGCCCCTTAATGAAGTTTCAGCCTCATTAAGGATTGCATTGTCCACCTCAGGGGCCTCTGGTTATCTCAGGGGGGGGTTTGAGGGTCACCAAACCCAGGGAGGACCGTGCTCAGCTCCAGCAGCATCACAGCATGTCCATCCCAGCTGGGCAATGTTTAGAGGAGAACCAACAGTCAGGAATTTCTCCCAACTCTCTGTTGCATCCCAGGTGATCCAACCCACTGCTTGTTTTAGGCCTGGGGAGTATTTTTGGGGTTTTCTGGGACTATAAATACCTAACAGTAACTCATTTCTTGCCCAAACCCATTACCTGAGAGCCACAGAAAATGGTTTGGGAGGATGAAGTTGCAATGTTCCTTCCACTGCTGTTCCTCAAGACGTTCAAGGTCTGCTCTCTGAGCTCAGCTCAGGGGCTGCTTCAGGGCACAGATAATTAATCCCAGCCTAAAGCAGCCAGAGCCTGGCACAGGTAGGGTACCCTGGGCACCAGGAGAGGGCAAAGTGCAGGTCCTGCTGCAAGAGGTGTTGCTTCAACTGCCCTTCAAAGGGTGGGATCAAATTCCATCCATCTGCCCCATTACCACTGAATTTCGAGGTGACAACTGTTGCTGCTTGCCGGGTTCCAGTCAAGGGCAATTATCTTTTGTTATTTCTTTGTCTCGGCGTCTTCCCGAGCCTGTTTGCATTGAGATGCAGTTCAGGTTCGCAGGAGGACGTTTGGCTGCTTTGCTTTTCTCTAATGATTTATGATGTGCTTAATCCAGCCCTTCTCAGCGAGGCAATATTACCATAACAGCTCAATAAAGAGACCAAGAACGGACTGTTCTGACTGGAGTTCTTTTTTTTCCTTCCCAATTTCAGGGGCAAGACCGAATTCCCTGCCCTGCCTTCCCCTGCCCAGCTTTCCCTACCCTTTATTTTGCCAGTGGTTGGGCCGTGGGATGCCAATGATGCCCCCTGGACTTGTTTCCATGTCTGTCCCTTCCCTCTGCCTTCCTTTGGGTGATAACAAGGTGGGACTTGGTGGGCTTGGAGGGCTTTTCCAACCTCAGTGATTCTGTGATTCCAGGAGCTGTCTTTGGAAAGGTGTCACTGAGACTGCTGGCCCATTTCTGGTGGCCACCCCGAGCATCTCCCCACAATTATCCCCCAAACTGGCTCGGGGTGTGTGCCCAGGGGACAGCCCATTGTCACAGGGATCCCTGAGGCTGGCAAAGCCCTCCCAACCCACAGTGCCCACCCTGTGCCCGATGCCCACCTTGTCACTGAGTGCCACGGCCAGTCCTGCCTTGGGCACCTCCAGGGCTGGGCACTCCAACCCTCCCTGGGCAGCCCCTGCCAAGGCCTGACCACCCTTCCCAGGCACAAATTCCTCCTCCTGTCCCCCCTGCCCCTGCCCTGGCACATCCTGAGGCTGCTCCCTCTCCTCCTGTCCCTGTCCCTGGGAGCAGAGCCCAATCCCCCCTGGATCCATCAGGGACTTGCAGAGCCAGAAGGTCCCTCCTGAACCTCCTTTTCTCCAGGCTGAGCCCCCCCAGCTCCTTCAGCTGCTCCTCAAAGGAATCACCACTCTCTGATAAGTCAGAGGAACAACAGAGGAGCCCAGAGAGGCAGCAAAGGGTGGCAGAACCCACAGCTGCACAGACACAGATTCCTTTCAAGCACCGAAGGAGAATTGCTTTCCAAAATAGAACATGTGTGGAACAGCCACCTGGGAGGGCAAATTGCTGTCAGGAAGCTTTCCCTCCCTCATCCCTCGGGATGCAAACGACTAAAAGGATTGCAAACAGGGAAAGGCCAGGAGATCCATACCTGTTATCACACTCCCCCAGTTCTGCACTCCTCAAAGGCTCCTCGCTGGCTTTTCTCCAGCAAAACACCCCAAAGAGCCAATGGCCAGGGGTTTCTAAGGGAAATTCCACATTAGGAATCTGGTCACCCTGCCCAGGGAAGTGGTTTTGTGCTCATCTATATTCAGAGAAAGGCACATAACTTCAAACCCCCCTCCCCAAACTCCTTCGTGACACACAAACCCAGGGAAAATAAAATATGTAACTACAGCAAATGTAGCTGGGAGGAAAGAAGCTCTCCTCCCTGATGATGAATTATGCTCCACTTGCAACAGATGCAGCTCTTTATATTTGTTTTCTGCATAAATCTACATATCAGCCTGAAAGCGACTGTGTGTGCTTTGTCTCGCCTCGTTTCTGTCACTCACTGCTCTTTTCAGCTGAGTGCAGGGCTGGGGCCTCGGGGTGCAGCTCCACCCTGGCAAACATTAAAACTCATCCAGTGCCACCCCTGCCATGGGCAGAGACACCTTCCACCAGCCCAAGCCCCATCCAACCTGGCCTTGGATGCTTCCAGGGGCAGCCACAGCTTCTTTGGGCAACCTCCCAGCCAAAAATTCCTTCCCAATATTCCATCCAGCCCTTCTCTGGCAGTGGGAAACCATTCCCCTTGTCCTGTCACTCCAGGCCGTTGTAATTGTAATTTGATTTATAGAATTTATAATTTATGGTGTGATGCCCAGTGGGTTTGCCCCAGGAAATCTTTTCTTATTCCCCAAGAAAAGATGGAAGTGGGAACCTGCATGGGATGGAATATTCCACCAGCTCAGCCTGCAAAGGTGAAAGGAACAGGTATGGGACACAATGATCTTATTAAATGGGGAGCCCATTTGTTTTCAGCTTTCCTTAATCTCGTTTAACGCTCTCGGTGTCAAGCTCAATTATTCTTAATTGCTTTTACAAACTGCATCTGATGAATTTATGGTTTTCTCTATAGGGTCCCCCCAAACATAATTCTCGGAGAGGATTTATTTTCCTCCCCTCTGAGGGGCCTTATTTAATATCCAAGCTGGAAAGTAGAGTGATGGAGCAGGTCAACAGTTCCTGCATTTGCATTCCCAAAGCATTTCCCATGGCACAGGACAAAGGCAGAAACCCTCGTGGAAGTGGGTTTGAGTCAGAGAAAAGAATGATGACATCTCAAGATGGCACTGGGGGGTTTTGGGTACCCAAATTGTGCCACCCTGCCCCCAGGGAGCATCTTCCTCACCTCTCCCCCTGTGTGGGCATCAGAACAAAGGCATTTCCATGGCACAAAAGCCCCAGGGACAGAGAACATGCATTTCCCCCCCCTGAAAACTGGAACCTTCATGTTCCTGAGCACTCCCACTCCAGAGCTGTGGGTCAAGGGATGCTTCTCCACTCAGCACCACGGGAGGACAGCAAAAAATAGCCAGTACATTGTCATGAGCCATTCCTTTGGGGAAAGGCTCTATTTCTGAGCCATGAACTCCTTCGGCAGAGGCATTGCAGGGTTCCCTCTGTAACCCACTCAGGCAGGGCTGTGGCACAGAGCAGTGTCTCTGCTGTGCTCACCACAGCAGGGCACAAGGAGGCTGAGCCACCTTATCACAGGGGGACAACATGGCACTGATCAAAAGGCTGGATTTTTGGTGCACAGGGATGGGTTCCAGACCTTTAAACTGCAGCTCTGGTGGGTTGGGGGCTGTTAGTCCCAGCCCTGAGGTGGGGTGGGAGAGCAGATCCTCTCCAGGGCTGGAGAAGACATGCAGGGGACACTGCCATGCTGGGCACACTCAGAGGGCACACTCTGCCTTCTTCACAGGGCACAGTGAGAAGCAATCCAGTCCTGGAACTTCAGCTGAGCCCACGGGGCACCAGCAGGTCTCCTGCTTGCAGCCACAAAGAGGATGAGCCCTGCCATAAGCCCTGGGATGCAGCCAAGGAGAAAAGAGAGCCCTCAGGATGATGGAGAGGGATGTTGGTGCTCAGGGCATCTCCCCCAGAGCCTGTCCTGGAGAGGTTTTGAGGTGCACATCAAAAATCAGGGGGCTTGGGTGATGTTCTGGCTGTAGGGTTGTGTCTCACCCTAACCCAGCTCCCTACAATCATCCCAGGATAACATCCTGAACAAACCAACTGTGTCTATTGAAATGCCTCAATAATCAACATCCCACGGTCAGAAGTGGCAGATTTAACCCGGCTCCCGAGAGCTTTCTCTTGTTTATTTTCCACGACCTTTGGAAGGCAGAAACTCCACCTTCAGCTGCTCCTCAGCTGCAAAGTGGGTGGGTTGGGCATTTCTGGCTGGGCTGGGTGGGACCAACATTTAAATTCCTCTGCAGGACAGGCAGGCAGCAGGGCCAAGGCACAGGACCTGTCAGGGGTCTAAAGCCTGATCCTACATCATATGGAAGGAAAAACCCAAAAGCCAACTCCTGAGACTCACATACTCTATAATCTCTCTATATTTATATATATATATATAAATTTCCATCCCTGGAAGTGTCCAAAGCCATGTTGGACAGGGCTTGGAGCAACCTGGGCTAGTGGAAGGTGTCCCTGCCCATGGCAGGGGGTGGAAGGAGATGATCTTTAAGGTCCTTTCCAACCCAAACCATTCCCTGACTCTTTCTGTGCCTCTCATTTCTGATTTCTGCAGCCAGGCCTTTGGAAACAGCCTCGTGCTGCTGGATTTCCCCCTGGAACTGGAAATCAGCGGAACAGAAAGTGAATAATCCTCTTCCAGGGCTGGCACCAGCTGCCACGGCCCTGCTGGGCTCCAATTAACACCGTTTGGTTATTAATTACGGGACTGAAGGAGAATGGAGCATGCCTAGGGCACGGCTGCTCGGGCTGGGAGAAAGGACATGGCCTGAAATAACTGCAGGGAGAGAAGAATTGATGCCCTGGCAGCAATGGATGGACCCCCTGACCACCCCAGTGACCACAGACCCCTCCTAAAAGCCCAAAGCTCCTTGTCCCTGGGGCTGGTGGCTCTGGGGACATCCAAGGGGTTGCCTTTGCCCCGAGAGTGAGTGATATTACTGGAGTTTAACTTCTGTGTTGTCCCCCAAACCGAATCCCTTTCCCATCCACAGGGTCAAACCAACCCCAAAGCACAGCCCAAGCTTTGCTTTGAGCTCACCAAGGTTTTTGAAGTGGAAGCTGCCCCTCTTCACTTGCCCAAGCTGATATTGAATCTGAAATTTTTGTCCCAAACAGGTTTCTGAGTTCCCTGCCTTGTGGGAATGTGATTGCTGGGGTGCCAAAGCTGCCCTGCTCTCACAGGAAAGTCTTTGCTTGTTTTAAACACAGAACTCAGCAGTTTTCAGTGGTTTTTCATAGGGGAAAAAACAAGAAGCTCCTCAAACATGCACAGGACATGATGGGATTGGAGACAGAGCATCCTCTGCTCCCTCCCTGCAGCCCAGCCAGGGAGAGGGACCCTTGGCAGCCACCCAGGTGCCCTCACCCTGCCCTGTGTGCTCACTGGGGGCCTCCAATAACCCCTTTCTAAGTTCCAGAAGACTTGGTGGCCTTTCATTCCACAGTGAAACCCCTGAAATAATGAGAATGTCCCTAAGATAAAAGAGACTGGCTATATAAAATAGGGAATTGCTTCCACTGGCACAAACCAGCGCTTTCCACAGGACTGACAGATAAAATTGTGGGTCTCTAAAGGGACATCATGTTTTAAAATACTCTGCTTTGTCCCACATGCTTTTTAGCACAGCTCAAGATTGTTACATGCCATAGGAGATGATTTTTCCCTCTCCTCTTTTGGGGTTTTGGCAGCTCTTTGGGCAGATGTGAATGGGAATATTGTGGGTATCCAGGAAAGTGCAATTCCAGCATCCCAGGGCTTGCTGTGGGGAAGAGGATCAGTCCAGCTCTGACGACACAGATGCCTCAGGAGGATGGCTGAAGGAAGCACTTCCTTCCAGAAGCTGCTTTTCCCACATTTCCCATATTTTTCATGCCTGGAGGCTTTGAGAGACCAACTGTGCCCGTGCCCAGGGTGGGTGTGCTGGCACTTTCCTCCCCTCCCCGTGTTCATTGACACCAAACCTATGGAATTCTCAGGCTGCAGCACAACTGGAAAGGGATTATCCTCAGGATGAGATTAGGGGATCTGCTCATCCAAGAGGAATTAATCAATGTGTAGCTGTTGGGTGCTGGGGTTAGAGAAAATTGGAATAACTCTTGTGGGATTGGGAGGGAAAACCCCTCCAAGGCACAGATGGCACAGGGCACCAGCTCTTGGGATCCTGGTGGGGGAGGTCAGAGGCAGAGGTGGGCACTGGGAGCTGCCACAGATCCAACTAGGAATGACTTTCCTTCTGGTGTGCCATGGTTATTAAACCTCTGCAGGGATGGAGGATGAAGGAGCATCACCCTCCTCTCCCAAACTGGAACCCCACAGAGCTGGGGGACCTGTTCCTGCAGGGCTGTGTCTTGGATTAGGTGGAGGGGGCATCACATCACCCTCTCCACCCTTGGCATGGGATCCTTGGCAGTGGGATGGGTGTTGTGCCCCCGGGCACCTACAGCACCCCCCGAGGGATTCGAGCCCTGGCTGAGGAGAAACAGCTCCCTCTCTGCTCTCCTGCTCCAGAAACCACTGGATAAGTGTCAGTTCTTCTGTGTCCTTGCCTCTGGAAAAGGGGACAAAGCAGGAGCAGGGACAAGTCGTGCTGCCACGAGCCCAGAAATGCCATTTCCCCAGGGGATGTGGAGATTTAGGGTCAGAGCTCGGCTTTGCAGCCTCCAGCCCTTGGGGTTTTGCCCCAAATACAGCTCAGGAGCCCCCCCATTTCTGCATTTCTGTGTTCAGCTTTCCAGGGATCACACATGGGGAGCAGGGGGACACGGGATTTTCCCAGGAATTAGTTCTAACTACAGCATCCCTTCTCCTTCAGGAGCTCCAGCATCAGTTCTCCTCACAAAGTCCTGCCAGGGCTCTTTGAGCTCCTCCTATAGGATTTATTCCACTTTTCCCAGCTCCTGGAGGGCTGGCCACGCTGGGGCTCCCCCCAGATATCCCAGTCTGGACAGGCAGAGTCATTTCCCCACAAACAAGTTTAAAGCCCCCTTTTCTAATCACAGTTTCCCCCCCAAATGGTCCAGCTGTTCCCGAGGGCTGGTTATGTGAAGGTGTCTTGTCTGAGTCGTTGAAATGAATTAAGGATCATTCCTGTGGCTCCTGGAATTGTGGCCAATATCCAAACACTGAATTTTCCCACGGGGTCTCGGCCACTCTGAAGTTCTGGCCCCTCTAAAGACCCAATTTATTTCTTTTCACCTCGGAGAGCCCCGAGCATTGAGACAAATATCCTGCAGATGCTGAGTCACCAGCCCAGCCCGGCATCCCAAATCCTGCCAGCCCCACAGCCCTGCAGGGTCTCACTCACCCCTACAGCATCAAACATTCCCCAAATCATCCCCTTTCAAACCTCCCACAACCCCCCTTAGGGTCCCACCGGGAAATCTGTCACCTGCCCTCCATACATTCGCTGAGAAAGGCACCGTCTGTGTAAAACTCATCCAACAAATCAAATTAGGGTTAAAAATATTGACTCGGGATCAATTGGGATCTCTCCCAAGGATCCAATATGTGCTGCTGTGGCTGCTGCTTTGGCAGATTAACAAAACCCACGAGCATTTTGGGCTGCTGGACTCAGACTGGAGGCTGGGATGAATTTGGGATGCAAAGCACAAGCCAATATATTTATTATTATTAAGGAACGCTGCGGAACCCTTAATAAGAATAAACGTCTTAATAAATGAATAAATAAAGGTTTCAATAATGCTTTTGCAAGCTGCTGGAAAGCAGCATGAGGTGGGTCCAGGCTCTGCAATCAGAGTCCCTGAAGTTCTCCACTCTCCTTTACCTTCCTCCCTATAGAAACCCTGCCCGTTCCAGCAAGATGCAGCGGTATTTTTTTTGGGGGGGGGAGGGAATTATTTAAAGGATCTGTGCCCAGATTGTGTCTCCGCAGAGGGGGCTGAACTAAAACCGAGCCCGGCCAGCCTGAAAACATCCGATTTGCAAGGTACTCACATTCATCTTCCCGCCCGGGCTCCTCTTTCAGGGCATTTTGCGGGCACGGCTGGGCACGGGCAGCGCTTGTGCCTACGGCTCGGCTCCCTCCTCGCCCTGCCCGCCGATGCCCATCCCTCCAACACCGCGCTGGGCAAAGAGCCTTTCAATCCATGTGGCACGGGAGAGCCCGGCTGGACCTTGCCCGGAGCGCCGCGGTGCCCGTGGGTGCCAGGAGGATGCCCGTGGGTACCAGGGTGATGCCCGTGGGTACCAGGATGATGCCCGTGCCAAGGCTGGAGTCTCCTTAACCCTCTGGATGGATGGCTGGAGGTGTCTCTGCAGCTCCAGGAGCAAAGGATGCTGCTCGCTCCCCTCTCACCAGGCTCGCCCTTGCCAGGGAAATCCTGGCTCGGCTGAATTATTCATCCTCCTTTCCCGTTCCGCCGGCTCCAGACATTTCCAAATCATTAATATGTCATGACTCGGGATCCTTTCGGACTTCTTTTCTCCCGCATCATCCTCTGCTTCGGAAATCGCGCCCTGGTGGATGTTTTCCTCAGCACCCGGCTGATTTATTCCAGCAAACCACCCCCTCCATCCCTCCGCACGCCCTTCCCGGTGGGAAGCGCCGCTCCAGCAGCTCCGGGAGCGGGGATAGAGGGGCTGGTTCCAGTTAAATCCCCGCAAACTGGGCTGGGGCTCATGTTTTTGGCAGCATTTCTCAGTTTGCCTGCTGGTGGAATGCAGGGAAGGCTTCCAGCATCCCAGGGAAAAACCCCGAGGAAGGCAGCAGGGCTGTGAACTCCAGAAAAGGTTTTTTTTTTTTTAAATCCTTTGGAAAGAAAGCTGGTGGAAAATTGTGGCGTTCTCGATGCCGGTGGCCAGGCCAGGCTCACAAAGGGATCTGTCCCTGGAGCTTTGCCCACCGGTGCCATTTGGGGCACTGCCAGGCACTCTGAGGGGTCTGGAAGGGAATGAAAGTGGCTGGAGGATGCTCAGCCCTTCCTCACCTGGGGTCTGGAAGGGAATGAAAGTGGCTGGAGGATGCTCAGCCCTTCCTCACCTGGGGTCTGGAAGGGAATGAAAGTGCCTGGAGGATGCTCAGCCCTTCCTCACCTGGGGTTCCTGAAGCTTCACTGCAGCATTTCAGCCCCCAATCCCTTCAGATCCCACAGTCCACCCTGTTCCAGGGAAAACACCTTTCCATTGGAAATGGGATGGAGCAATTAGCTCCTCACCGGGAGCCTAAGGCTTCCCTCAACTCCCACTGCTCCAATCAAGGCTTAAGAGCTGGAATTCCTGCCCTGTTATCTGAGCAAAAATGACATTTCAGCAGCAGGGAAGCCCTGCCAATAAATTCGAAGCCACTCATTGTTTTTATTATTCCTTACATTCTTTCTTTCCCATATTTAAGCTAAGTGTGTGAGAGGGGAAGGGTGAAGGGCACCTGGGATGCACAGGGGGATTCACAGGCTCCTGCAGCCGAAATAGGAACGCACACAATGCACCAATTTCAACAAAATCCCCTTTTTGTGGACTTTGCACAGAAGGGAATCTTGTCAATATTTACCCTGACTTTGCTCCGGCTGAGAACGTGGAGCTGCTCTGGAGGACGGGCTGTCCTTGGGTCCTGCAGGAGCCAGATCTGGGCTTTGAAACCCTGGGAAACTTGCTCAGAGTTTAGGGGGGTGTTTGAAATCACTGATTTCAACTGAGAAAAAAACCTCTACCCAGCCTATCTGGGAGCTGCATCCTGATTTTACTGAGGGTGATTGAAGGTGGGATGTGGGGAGTAGGACCTGGTGTTTTGGGCATTAAAATCTGTTTCTCTTCCTTCAGTTCTTCCATCCCTTTATCCAGAGGCAGTTTGTCCCTGACTGTGGTGTTGGAAGTGATAATTAATGGAAGTGCTAATAATATGGACAGGTCAGGCATGGACAGTTCTTTGGGTTGCTTAATCCCCCCTTTCCAATATGGGATTAGGACTTTCCCTAATAGGTTTCTGCTAATTCCTGAAGAGATTGGAGCACAAACAAACACATCTCTGCAGCTAAGAAGTTTTCCTTGATGCCATCACCCTCTTCCCATGGCCATCTTTGGGACACATCTCATCACATTCCCCAAATCATCACCCTGAAGCAGCAATGAGCACGTTGCCTTCCTTGCTCCCTCTACAGCAAGAAGGGAGGGATGGGGTGGGTATAAACTGAAGGCAACAAGAGGGAAAAGGCTGGATAAAAATCCAGCCCAAATCTGGTGACACTTCCCCTCAGTGAGGATGGATGGATGGAAGTCACAGAATCACGGGATGTGCTGAGTTGGAAGGACCCACAAGGATCACTGAGCCCAACTCCTGGAGGGGAAATCACTCACCCATCTCCCCAACCTCATGTGGTCCTCAGTCTCACCCATCACCTTCTTCAGAGAAGGGAAACACAAAAGGTTGGGTGGTCAGCCCTGGACAAGAGGTTTGGCCCCTGCAAGAGGCTGCTCATCTCTGCTAAGTGGCATTTGGGGGGGCACTGCCTCTCACTGCCCTCCATCCCCTGTGCCACCCACCCCTCACCTCCCACAAAAAGGGGGAAAAAGGATGGCAGGAGGCAGCAGAGAGGTGTGACAGGGACTGACAGGCCATCACCAGGACTGGCACTGCAGCCCAGGGGCACTGACACCCACACCTACCACCCCCAAAGCCACCCTGGCATCCAGGGGCTCATCAGTGAGGGAAACCTGCCTTGTGTTTCACTTGCCTTGGATCAAAGGGCTGCACTGACTCGACCTGACATAAACTGAGAGCTCAGGGGACCTGCCCTGGAGTGATCACATACATATTTCATCAGCTCACCTTTAAAAATGCTGAGGCAGCTGCTGGACAGGGGCTGAGAGGTGGCACCTGCCTGGGGGGCTCCTTTGGTGTGGGCACCTGAGCCACAGAAGGGCAGCACAGCCCAGGGACACTGCAGGGACATGGGGACCACGGAAATGCAGCTGCTGGGGTTGCATTCCCAGAGCTACAGAAACCTCCTGTTGGATTTGGCCCAACTTGCAATAAGTCATCACCCAGAATTACCCCTGATTTTGGCTGGAAACCACTGGAGTCCTTGTGGTCCCAACACAGAGGTGGGTGGGAGGAGCCCCAGCATCTCCAGCAGCATCCCCCACTGCCATCCCACTGCCAAGGAACTGGGAACCAGCAGCTCTCCAGCTCCAGAACATCCCCAATCCAAAGCTACATCCCCCACTGCCAAGGAACTGGGGACCAGCAGCTCTCCAGCTCCAGAACATCCCCAATCCAAAGCTACATCCCCCACTGCCAAGGAACTGGGGACCAGCAGCTCTCCAGCTCCAGAGCATCCCCAATCCAAACCTCTCCATGTCCTGTCCAGCAGAGCAGACCCACTAAGCACCACCCAGAATCACTTTGCTCCTCAAGTTCAAGGGGAGAGGAGCCAGACAAGCCTCCCCCTGTCACACCCAGGCACAAACAGCTACAGAAAGTTCACAGGTTTCACACAGTTCCTTCTGGTTTAATTAAATCCCACTGTCATATTTTTATTTACTTCAGATTTTGCCTCTCGCTTCCCTCACTCTGCTCAGGTTTATAATTAGCACCAGCCATTCTGCAGCTCCCCAGAGTTTTCAAAGTTGGCAGGCTTTTTTTCCCCCCCTTAATCCATTTTAGGCTCTTAGAACCCGGCAATAAAAGTTTTGCAATTAAAAATACGTCATTTGCTCAGAATATTTTTCATTCAGTGTTGCTGTGCCCTGTCAAACCTTCTCCAGGTGAGGGATGAAGAACATGTTCTTCCCACTCCTCCTCTGCCAGACAGCCAAGGGTTAGCTCTGCTGGATCCTTTTATTGTCATGTTTTATTTCATTATTACAAGTGTATTGTGGAATTTAATTGGCAGGTAGGTAGTAGAGCAGATTAAAATGCATTAACATTTATGGCAAACTGGGTTTAATGCTCCCATTCATTCCTGCTTGCCTGTGGTTTGCAGTAACATGTTGGTTTTTAGCACAGCAGCTTTTAAATATGTCACTGGAATGGGGCTTTGTTTATCCCCTTGAGGTGTATTTGAGAGAGATTTACTTAAGGGAGCTGATCTAAAATCAGGGGGGTTGGAACAACGTGATCTTTAAGGCTCCTTCCAAACCAAACCACTCTGTGATTCCAGGAGAATAAACCCTGTTTATTTAAGGCCCTGTTGGAGGTTTCTATCCTTGGTTTAAGACCTCCTCCCAAAACACCTGGGGGAAAGCACCGAGAGAGACACAGCCATTATTGGCTCGTTATTAACTGCTGATAATGATAATGGCTCGTTATGAAAACGAATATTAAGGCATTTTTAAAAATTGCTGCTCCTTCACAAAACCTGCCCGTGGTTCTTTAACCTGATCCACGGGGCCAGTCCCTGGTCCTGCAGAACTGGGGGATTCCAAAAGGCTGCTCAGCCCTTCCAAACTCCCCTTCCTCTTCCTCCTCCTCTTCCTCCTCCTCCTCCTCTTGCACTGGCCAGTTCAGGGCATGGCCCCCTGGCACCCACATGTCCCTTTCACCAGCCCTAATTCCATGGCAAAACAGAGAGTGGGATAAAGAAATTCTGCAATAGCCCAGTGTCAACAGGACTCTTTAAGCAATAACACCTCAATAATTCATTTTAATTAAACTCCAGGGGGTTCAGAGGCAGCAGCCACCTCTGAAGGATGGGTATCACTTCATAATCCCTTTTTAAAATTGCCTTTCCAAGGTCCCACTCCAAGATCAGGCCAATTCCTCAAGCATCAAACATTTTCGGAATCCAGTCCCACCTTGAGGTGCCAGGCTGTGATTAATCAGAAATCTGATCTCAAAAGTCTTCTCAGTGAGAAATACAACTGTATTAAACAGCATTTCCTCTCCCAGGAAAGTTGGGGCTGCCCCTTCCAAGTGTCCCAGGTTGGACTGGATGGGGCTTGGAGCAACCTGGGCTTGTGGAAGTTGTTCCTGCCCAGGGCAGGGAGCAGAACGAGATGTTCCAGCACAACCCATTTTGGGATTTTGGGATTCACTCCGACTAAATCCCTATTTCTGTTTGCTTCTAAAATGAAACCAAGCCCCTAAAGCACCAACAAAGGACAAGCCCAAAGTGATGCCGCCCCTTTCTCTCCCATCACTGGCAGCATCCAGGGCTGGGGTTAAGCATTCCCAAGCCTTGGTGGATTAAACTCCTAAAGCCATGTTTGATTTCTCCCAGCTCTTCTCCAGCTGGTTGCAAAAGGGATGTGTCACTTCATTTCCACATCTTTGTATCGCTCTGGGCTTTGAAATCTCTCCTTTGCCAGGCTTACATTAAGCCACCCCTCTCAGCCAGTCAGAATTAATGCCAACAACTCCCAGGGAATATTTTCTTCATCAAAAGGCACCGTTGGAGAAAGACCCTCATAATTCGTGGGGCTTTGTAATGGAATTAGGATGTAAAAGTATTAAACGGCAATTACCGTGATCTGGGGCGGGGATGGCTATAATTTGAATTTCTGAATAAAGTGAGTGTCTCCTAAGTCTGAATTGCACTTCCTGCACAGCACCAGGACCTGCAGGGCTTCCCAAAGGTGTTTCCCTCAAATGTTTGTCCCTCCACTGCTCCTGGTTTTCAGGAGCTCCAAGAACTCCTGAAAAGGGGGCTGGGGAGACCCCCCAGCAGGTCCTGACCTTCTCTGCTGCCTCCAGCTCTGCCCAGCAGTGCTGAGGGCCAGGAGGAAAAACAGCTCTCCAAGGCAAAACTCACTTTTTAAAACACTGTAGGCGAAATTTCTAAGGGGTTTTCCTGAAACCCCAGGCAGCAAAAGGATGTGGAGCTGCTGGAACAGCTCCAGAGGAGACCACGGAGATGGTCCAAGGGCTGGAGCCAGGCTGGGAGAGCTGGGAATGCTCACCTGGAGAAGAGAAGGTTCCAGAGAGACCTGAGAGCCCCTTGGAGGGCCTAAAGGGGCTCCAGGAGAGCTGGAGAGGGACTGGGGACAAGGGACAGAGGGACAGGACACAGGGAATGGGTTCAAACTGCCAGAGGGCAGGGATGGATGGGATATTGGGAAGGAATTGCTGGCTGGGAGGGTGGGAAAGAGAAGCTGGGGCTGCCCCTGGATCCCTGGAGGTGTCCATCCCTCCCTCCAGCATTATAAACCATCATATGAACAGATAGAAATACAAAAATCATCATATAAATTAAAATAAATATAAAATCATCATGTAAATCAAGCCGAATCACCATACAAATCAATATAAAAATATAATCAGAAATTGGAAATGTTTCTAGCAATGAACAAATAAATATAAAATCATCATGTAAATCAAGCCGAATCACCATACAAATCAATATAAAAATATAATCAGAAATTGGAAATGTTTCTAGCAATGAACAAACTGCAGAAAGTTCAGGAATGGGATTAATTTAAAGCCCCAAGCCTGGCAGAATTGGTGCCTCAATCTCCCCCCATCTCTGGGGGTGGTGGAAGGAGGGGGAAGGAAAAGGTCTCTCTTTATCCAAACCAAACCAATAAAGAATCCATTCCAGCCCAACCTTCCAACCCTTCCCACCCCTCATCCTGTGCTGCCTGACACCTTTTCCATTTTAAATTATCCTAATTTCCTTTTCCTTAATCAAGCTTGGCAATCTGATGCCCATCAGAGGGGAAATATTCTCTTAGGTAAAACCCCTCTCCCTTAATGGCCTGAGAGGAGGCTGTGAAAGCTTCAGGAGCAGCTGCTGGGATGTTCTGCAGCCTGGCAGGAGATTCAGGCTGACACTTGGAGAGAGAAGATCCCTGGAGGAGTGTCCTCAGTGCCCTGCTCGGAGGGTTTCTGCAGGTACAGTTAAAATATGGGGTTGGAAACTGGGAATAAAGCACTCCCTCCAAGTCTCCTCCTGGAAAAAAAGGAGGATATTAAAAGGTATTTGCTCTACATCATCTCTTGCCACTGCAGGGGTTGAATCCTCAAGGGATTCCTCCTAGGGCAGGAAATTCCTTCAAGGTTTAAAGAAAAAGGGGTGGGGAGCTTCATTCAAGAGAGAATTTTTCATTTCAAAGGGGTAAAATTGTGCCCTGATGGAAGCAAAATAAGCTGAGGGATAGCAAAGCTCAGAATTTGGCATTCTGGGTCCATCTGCTGTTGGAAATATGGAAATATCATCAAATATTCTGGCTTCAAAGTAGCCCCAGCGTGGGCAGGTAGTGGGAAAACCCAATGAGTGAAGAAAGAGGGAAAATCATACAGAAAAAAATAGAGCAAATAGTAAAAAATGGGGTGAGAGGTTGATAAAAAATAAAGACAAATGGTAGGAGAGAGAAGCCTCAAAGAACAAGATAAAACAAAGGGTAGAAAAGGAGCAGACAGAGAAAAAAGACTGGGAAAGGTCCATGTAGTAGCAGAGTGACACGAAAAACAGGCCAGGAAGTTAAAAAGAAATGAAGTTCTTTCCCATCTGGGCAGGGCTGGGTGAGGCCATCAATTATTAAACACCGAGGGAGAATTAAAAATTGAAAGAAATGTTAGAGAATTAAAAAAAAAATCTGGGAAAGCTGGAAGAGACGCCTCAGATGGGTAAATAATTCATCCTGCCTTTCATTTATTCATCTTTCTTTACTTTACTAATGTTGCAGGGAGAGGAGAGGCGATGTGGAAGAGCCCAGCATAGCCCTGGCCACCAGCAGTGCTGCTCCCTCCCCTCTCCTGCACTCCCAGACACATTTCCCCACATTTTTAACATTAAAAATGAGTTTTGATCTCTGTTTATATCAATGAGGTGTCTAAAAACCAGCCCTGTTAAGAGCCATGGTTAATTAAGGTGCTCCTGGAGCTGTAGGGGACAGAGATGTGGCTTTTTTGGGGTCTCAGGCACGTCCAGGAGGAATTGTCACCCTCCTGCTCCAGGTCCTGGGTCTGCATCTCATGGAAAGAAGGACTGGGAGGAGGTCTGGGCTTTTCTCCCTGTTTTTGGGGGGAGATGGGATCACAGCCAGGCTCTGGATGGGGCTGGAGCATCCTCTGTGGGTACCACAGCACCCAGGATACAGGCTGTGCATTCTAACCCTCCTTGTTTCAGTAATTAAATGTGCATTAATTAGCCTTGGGTAGCGTTTCCTCCTCATTTGGAGGAGCTCTCATGCCCAGTGCCCTCCATGGATGAGGGGTGTTTGTCAGGGCAGGGCACCACCCCCCTGACCCAGGGATGAGATCCCATGGGATGGCACAGCTCCCACCCCACTCCCACCCCATGGGGATGCACCAGTGGCCACCTTTCCCCTCCCAAAATTCATGGAATCAGCAGTTGGTTTGAGTTGCAAAAGAGCTCCAAACTCATCTCATTCCAACCCCCTTCCACGGGCAGGAAGATCTCCAAATAAAACCAGGCAAGAGCCATCACCCAGCATCAAATCTGGATTTTCTCCCTGAACTTTGTCCCAACTAAGTTTGGGCAGTCAAGGATTTTCCTCAGCCACCCATCAGTGCCCAGCCCTGGATTCCAGCCCTGATTTGCAGCGTGATGTGATGTGATGGTGCTTCTTGGCACTGACTGAAATGATCTCCAGCCCTGGGGACACGGTCCCTGCACACAGGGCAGACTTATGGCTCGGGCTGCAGCAGATATTTTCCTCCTCAGCAGCAATAAAGGCACGGCTGAAAGCTCTCCAGGATCCAAATAAATGCAGGCAAGGAGAGAGCTTGGCAGGTAATAAAGCAAGGCCTTTAAATCAATGGGGGATTTAAGGGAAAGGTGACTGGAGTTCTGGAGCAAGCGTTGCATAATCCCATAGTGGAATCACTTCCAGCAATGCCAACTTTTAGCCTGTCTGTGGTGGATCCCATGTCTGTTTGATAAGAGGTTTAAATTTAATTAAAACATATTTCTAGGCTTTTATTTGCTCCATGACAACCAAATGCCAACTACTTAAAGATGGTGGGTGAACAGATGAGCAGGAACAGTGTCTGGACCAAAGGCACTTGTGCAAAAATCTCCACATTTGGGTTAAAATCAATCCAGGCAGAGAATCACAGCTTCAAAAACCTGGTTGAATCTCATGGAATGATGTCTCCAAAGCACCAAGGGCTGGGAGCTCCTGATGGTCAGCAGACACATCACCCCCTCACTATTCCACATCCCACCTTGGCCAGCTGAGTCACTGCAGAGCAAAAACTGCACCAAAAATCCAAGTGGGTGAGTCACAGCAGCTCGTGATGCTCTGCCTTGTCACTGGTACACAAGTTAATTAATTCCCTCAGGGATTGTGACATCAAGGTAATTTTCCTTAGCTGTTAATTTAGCAACATCTGCTTGCTCAATGCCACCCTAAATGAAGGGGTTGGAGCCTTCCTGCCAGCAGAGATTGACACCAAACAGAGCCACAACTTCCTAAAATACCTCCAACAAAATCTCCTCTTGCAAGAGTTCAAGGCCAGGTTGGACAGGTCTGGGAAGATGTCCCTGATCATGACAGGGACTGAGCTTTAAGTTCTCTTCCAGTTTAAACCATTCCAGGATTCCACAAACCATGGGGTTCACATGGTAAAATAAAATTAGTACACTGGGATACAAAAGGAATATCAAGAAATTACATTCATTTGATGTAAGGGAGCCCCAGGAGAAGCTGAGATCCAAATTTGGGTGAGAGAAGCTCATGGCATTGGGCTGAGCCTTCCTGGGGCACCTTCCCAGCTCTGGGTGGTCCTTCACCCCCCAGTCCCCGTGGGGTGGGCAGCCCCCCATTGCCCAGCTCACAGGTGGGCACCACAGTGTGCCAGGGCACGGCCTTCCTGGGCTGCCAGAAGATGGATCTCCACTCCTACACCCACCCCCTTCATCACAACGTTGGGTTGGGCAAAGTGTCCATCAGAAGACAAGATAAACTCACGGGTTTTTGCTCTTCAGAAGTGCAAAGTCGTACCATAAAGATTGCAAATTCAGGGTTTGAGGTTTAAGAAAACCCCAAGCAGGAATGAACTCACATTTTCTCACAGAAATGGTCCTGAGGCTGCAGCTGAGCCTTGAGCTCCCACCTCGGGGGATGCTGGAACATGAACGTGCTGCATCTCCTCTTTTGGTGCCTGGGGGAGACCCCCTGGGAACACATTTTCCCAGCTTTGCTAAACACCCCCTGCAGAAAGCATTCACCATCATTTGGAGTATTTTCTCCGGAGCTGGGATTCACAAAACACCACTCACCAGGAGAAACATCACCGACCCCGTGGTGGGATCAACCTTCGTTTGCAAACGCTCAGCATCAGTTCCTCTGCATCCTCCCCACGCTCAGCTAAGGAGTTCCCAGGCAACATTTTACCAAGCAACCACCTCATGGCCTTTCTGCTGGTTTGGCAGGGTTAATCAGGAAGGCACAAGGTGGATTTTCCCCCCCAACAGGAATGCCAGGGGCTGTGGGTGTTGGGGGGCTGTTACACGCCTGGGTAGGCATATTATTTAAATTAAAATGTGAAGTGTTTCCACGAGATACAAACCCTGTTGCCATCTTGGTGTGAACACTCGTTCACCTGCTTCGAGAGCAGCTCACAAATCACCCCCTGAAGGGTCCTGATGGTCAAACCATCAGCTTGTGGGTGGTCAAGGTGGATGGGAGATACAGAGGTGAGGAAATGAGGAAAGGCTGAAAAATTGGGGTCTTTCAGAGAAAAAAATGGCTCTGGGCAGACTTAGAGCCTCTTCTAANTGGGATCAACCTTCGTTTGCAAACACTCAGCATCAAAGGCTGAGAAAATTGGGATCATCCAGAGAACAAAAAAGGCTCTGGGCAGACTTGGAGCCCCCTCCAGTGTCTAAAGGGGCTCCAAGAGAGCTCCAAGGGATTTGGGACAAGGGATGGAGTGATGGAACAAGGGGGATGGCTTCCCATGGCCAGAGGGCAGGGATGGATGGGATATGGGGATGGAATTCTGGGCATGGACAGAGATGGCTCGGAGCCACCTCCCTTTCTGGAAGCCCAAAACACCTCAAATGGGAAATGCAAACACCTTCATCCTCCACCCACGACCAAATCCAATCTTTTAAACTAATCCTGCGAGACCAATTAGTCTGGCCCGGGATGGAGCTCATATGCAGGGACAGAAGTTGCCCCAGTGACACCTTCCCACAACCAGGAGCACAGGGCAAAACAGCACCCAGGGAAGCAGCAGCAGCAGCAAGGGCTGNTGTCTCAAGAGGCTCATTATTTGGGTGACACCAAACGGTGTGTGCCCCCCAGCTCTGATATCTGACCCCGATAACTGCCCACTCCATCTGCACCTCCTTGGAATTCACCCCTGGTGGGCAGGAGAAGCTTCATTCCGGCTGAACCTCCCTGTCCCACTGCAGATGGCATTTGCCACCTGCTCTTCCCAAATTTATGGAGCATGGGGACCAATCAGCT
>WBMV01009094.1:0-40967 GCA_013396655.1 Campylorhamphus procurvoides | reverse complement strand
GATGGCCCTCCTGGCTCCAGGACAGGGATGACCCTCCTGGCTCCAGGACAGGGATGCCCCCCAGGACAGGGATGTCACTCCTGGCTCCAGGACAGGGATATCCCCCAGGACAGGGATGTTCCTCCTGGCTCCAGGACAGGGATGACCCTCCTGGCTCCAGGACAGGGATATCCCCCAGGACAGGGATGTTCCCCAGGACAGGGATGTCCCTCCTGGCTCCAGGACAGGGATATCCCCCAGGACAGGGATATCCTCCAGGACAGGGATGACCCTCCTGGCACAATATTCACAATATTCAGTTCACAAAAATAATGCTTAAATGCACAGTGAGTCGCTGCAGGCACAGGCAAAACACAGCTCCAGCCTGGAGGAATCCTGAATATTTAAAGGCAATAAAATTCTGCTCCTAAAACTAATTTCTTCTGCAACCTGGCTTGTATTTATTTATCAGGGAACTTAATCAGAAAGAAACAACTGATTAGAGATGATGTAAGTCTAATCAGGGAGATTATCATCGGGTAAAATAAAATTAGCACACTGGGATACAAAAGAAACACCTCCTGGAAATGCAAATTCCTCCAGTCCTGGTGTGACAACGACCTATTCTTGGGCTCTGGCAAACAGATATATTTATATTTATATTTATATTTATATTTATATTTATATATTTATCCCTCTGGCAGAGGGAACTGGGACCATACAAAGTGCCCCAATGGTTCACCCAGCCACTGTTTTCACACATATTCTGTTTTTAGGAGAAACACTGAACCCATCAAGACTTCAGTCCTTCCAACCCACATAATCCACTGTTTCCTGGGATAATCCACTGCTTTTGGGATAACCCACTGACCCAGCCATGTTCTCAGTCCCTCATTCCCAGCCCTACAGCAGCACTTTGCCCTCTCCACGTGCCATCCCCTAAAACCCCCCCAAGAACAAACCCCTTGCCTCTGGCTTGCTTTCCTGGTTATTTGGGAATAATTACCTGGACCAAACTGGAAGATGCAAGTGAGATGCAATTAGCTGCAGGCAGAGCTAATTGCCTGATGGGCTGGTGTGGATTAATTGAAAGCTGAACTCCTGGAACCCTGTTTGTTTGCTCCAAGGCACATCCATCAGTGCGATGGGAGTCATTTCAACGTGTCCACACGTTTTTGGGTAAAAAAGCAAAATTCAGAAGTGAAATTCTATTAATTCAGGTGAGTGGAACCTCTGGGCATGGAGGAGACTGCAGGAGATGGAGTGAGGGAGAAATAAACTTGTAGAGCCAGTCCCTGCTGCAAAAATGCTGGGCTGGAGAACTTGGGGCTTCCTTGGGAAGCTCCTCAGTTGTTACTAGGGGAGTATTTAGTGTGTTTTACACAGGAAAACATAAAGTTTTATCAGAGTTATCATTTCCCCCAGTGCATCAAGGAGCACATGAGAGCTCACACCAGGGTTGGAGGGCAGACACCACCCCCTGCATTCCCAAGGTGCCTTCACATTCCACCTCTCACAGATGAGCACCCAGAGAAGCTGCAAACTGTCCAAGCCACGTGTTTTAGGCAGAGGATGCTGGACCATGGAAGGTGTCCCTGCCCATGGAAGGAAGAGGGACAAGATGAACTTTAAGGTCCCTCCCAACCCAAACTATTCCATGATCCCACACACCAACACACCTCAAAGCTGTGCCCCCGAGCAGGGGGGCTCCAGGGGTGCCCTGGCCAAAGGGCACAGCTCAACCCAAGTGCCAGGAGCTCAGGAGGCAAAGCAGGTCCCACAGACACCACCAAGCACCAGGAGGGGCTTTCCTTCAGCAAGGGGTGACCAACAACCCCCTCTTGCATTTCCAGCTTTGGGGGGACCTTGGTGGGAAAGGGAAGGGGAGAACCAGCACAGAGAATTCAACCTCCCAGCCAGGACTTTAAGAAGTAAAAGTGGGGCTGGTTTGCTTGTTTTGTGATTGATACCACAGGAACAGGGCTAATTTTAATAGAAATCCCAGCAAAACTGCCTTAAAAGCAGTTTTTAATTGACCTGCTGGCTCGGTCAGACATAAAAGGCAGAGTAAATACCCACTGTGGGGATGAGGGGCAGCATCATTCCCTTCAGCCCTTCATCCAGCCCCTTTCCCAGCCAGGCTGATGCTCAAGAGTGGCCAAACAAGTCCCCCCTGCCAGGTGAGGATGTGCCAGCCCCGGTGGGCAGCGGGCACGACTGGCACCTAACAGTGTGGGACCATTAGGGGAGCTCACACAGGAGCATTTCTGAGTGTGGCACCCTCTCATTAAAATAAGAAATCAACTGGGCCAGTGCAACGCTCTGCTGTCACGTCATGATTGGTAAAGGAAACCAGTTTCAGGTCTGAACATGGAATTTAGGCAAATAACCCCTATAATTTCAGCAATAAATAAACCCCTGATGTATCTGAGGACATCCCTGAGTGCCACAGCCCCACCTGGCAAACCTGTGGGAGAGGAAACTCAACCAGCCAACCCAGAGAGATAAAGTTTCCTCATGGTAATGACTTTTTTATCACTGCAGGGGGAAAAAAGCCCAATTTATTTTACTGGTTTCCATTTCTCCATCTATTGTCAGGGAGAAGACGTGGCACCTTTCCAAATGAGAGCTGGCAGTGGAAAATATTTTGAATATATCAGAGCCCACCACTCTCTGCTTTCTTTTATTCCTGGGAACACAATTTGCAGCTCTCCCAGGGTCGGGTTTTTTGCTGGTAATTGTTAATGAAACAGCCAAACCTCCCCGAGGGGCAGAGGGAGGGGTTGTTTTCTAATGTTTCAAATCGAGAATATTGTAATAATCCCTCATTAATTCAATCATCTTGCTGGCAGATCACTGCTGTCTAATTTAAGGGGTGAGGATTGAAATAAAGATCCTGGGGAAAGCATCAGGTTGATTTAATGCACGGCCTCCATCTCAGTGAAATCATAAGCCCTGGAAACAAATTAGTGTGGAAATTCAAGGTAGGTGGCAGTGGAAAGGTCATAACTCCTCATATAAATATGTTTCCCTCTTTTTTTTTTTGTTTCACCAACATCTTTGGGTTTTATTTGTTACCCTTTGGAAGGAAAAGCTGCTCCTGCCTTGTTTTTACCATCCCCTGAGCTCCAGGCAAGAAGTTTCTCCATCTCTGCCCAGTTTGCAAGGCTGTTCAAACCTTGCAATTCACCCACCAGGGTGTGATTTTAACTTGCCCCCATCAAATCATTATTTGCAATTAAGTACAACAAGTCAAGAGAGAGAGATGCTTAAATTAATTTGCCCAATAGGTTCTTGGGTAGAAAATTAGGATAATTTAAAAAGTACCAATGCTACGGAGAGGGAAACAGGGAAGAGGAATGTCATGGTTAATACAGATGGAGACAAACATTGCTGGGACACCTTTTGGATCATACCAGCCACGGTCAGAAGAGCCAGAGGAGGATATTTGAATTGTTGGTCAAGTCAATGATTTGAGCAAACTCTCCATGATCCAGAGTGATGGGAAGACCAGGAGAAGAACCATTAAAAGACAAAACTTCTCCGAAAACTGGGGGATAAAGGGAATTATTAGGTAGATAGAGAGGGGGAGAATGTAGAAATCATGGAATTGTACAAAGATTTGGGTTGGAAGGGACCTCAAAGCCCATCCAGTGCCACCCCTACCATGGGTGGGGACACCTCCCACTGTCCCAGGGTGCTCCAAGCCCCTTCCAACCTGACCTTGGACACTCCCAGGGATCCAGGGGCAGCCCCAGCTTCTCTGGGCTCCCTGTGCCAGGGCCTGCCCACCCTCCCAGCCAGGAATCCCTTCCCAATATCCCATCTATCCCTGCCCTCTGGCACTGGGAACCCATTCCCTGTGTCCTCTCATATGTTTTTTGCCTCCACTGAGAAAATGCTATTTATGCAGGTTTGGTTTTCAAAGAAAAGGTGGATTCTCTCCTGGACCCAATCTTGCTGGAGAGTTTTTCAGGGGTTAATATTTTATTAGGATCATTGTGAGATGCTTTTAGTATTTTAATATTTTAACTCATGTTTCAATTCTTTTCAATCCTGTACAAGTGGAAGCAGAATTAAAGATTACAGGCTTTGAATGTCCTATTTCAGCTCCTGTTGTTATCAAGGATGGACAAAAGGCATTGCAGGAAATTCTGGTGTCCCCCTCTCTGTTTTTCCACCCTCAGAACAGCCACTCCTGACCTTGGCACTGCCTGGCAGAGAGGAAATCAAAGATTTTGGGTCCCTCCAGTGCCTTGGGGGCCTGAGCAGGTCGCTGTGAACTCATTTATTCCCTAAATCTGTAATAATAGATGGTAACATCCCAGAGAATCACCCAAAATAAGCACGTGCCCACCAAGGTTAAGCTGCAAGCTGCTTCATTTGTCTAAAATCATTATTTTCCTAAAAGAAGGAGCAGATTCAACTCAGAAATAGCCAAAATAATTCCTGGAAGAGCCTCCATAGCTCTCCTAGGACTGATCTTTATGGGCAGCCAGGAGCCCCTGGCCACTCTAATGGGACAATTTAAATGCATAACAGTTAAAATAAACTACTTAAAGTGTGTCTGCACATTCCTTATGCTGACTGGTGAGACATCACTCTTTCATAAAATGCTGTATAGCTGAGAGGCCTTTAAAGCAGCCAAAAATATTGCCCTGCCTGTCTCAGGCTGGTCTGCACCAATTTCTGCTCCAAAAGGTATGATGGATGGGGTGAAAGGCAACCCTACAACACCTTCCTTTCTGCTTTTCCTTATGCACAGAGAGAAGATTCCCTGGGAATCTGCTGAGGGGAAGGATAAAGCAGCAGGAAACAGGAGAGAAGAGCAGAAATTAAAATTAAAACCATACAAAGCCCCCAATCCTCCAAGGTAAATCACACCCCAAATTCTGGGTACTTCTCCTTAGATTTCCCCTTGGTGTGACCATCCCTGTGTCCTTCTGGAGGGAACTGTGTGTTCCTCAGGGGAACCATCTCAGTGACCCTCTGCTTTTTGTGCATTCCCAGCAGTTCCCACTCCCTCCTTTCATCTCCAGTGGAAACACCTTCGTTTGAGCTTCCCCTGGTTGGTGAAATTAAAATCCATATCCTAATTAACGATTTGTGCACCTGAGAAATGCAGCCTCCTGTTTTAAGTGTAATGACACTTTCCTGGTGCAGGATCCCACCTAATTTGTTCTGTGCCCACGATGTCTTTGGAGACAGCAGCTTTTAATTACCAGCACAGGTAAGTCATTAATTAGTCTATCCTAATCCTGCTAAAGGTTTCCTTCATGGCAGGGAACGATAAGGAGGAGAGTTTTGCTGCTCCCTGAGTGGGAACACCTTAGGGTTCCTTTAGTTTTCTTACTAAAACCATCTTCAAATTGGTCCAAAGATTTATCTTTTCCTCATCAACAGGCCTGCTAAAACAAACCTGAAGAAAATCAAGACTATTTCTGTAGCCACATCAGCTTCTCCCAAATAAAGCAGGAACCCAAGAGTCAAAAACTTCAGCAATGGGGGAAATTCAAAGCTTGAGAAAGTATCTTTGCAAGTTTAACATTAGGAAAAGGCATGGAGTTCCAATGTGGGGAGAGGAATTCCTGGAGAGCGTCTCGTGGTTGTCTCACAGCTTGAAGGACACCCCAAAGCAGATCAATGTGGTGTGTCCAGGCTCTCCTGAACATCATCAGCAATTCCATTGCTCCCCATCAGACTGTCCCAAACCCAGATGGACCTGAGAGGTGTGAGAAGCTCTGCTGTCCTTTATTGACGTTTCCCCCATGTTTGTGTGGAGGTGACACTTGGTTTGGGTGTCCCAACACCTTCCAGTGCTTGGCCACCACTCACAGGGTCATCTCCCCACGCTCCTGCCAAGGGTGGGCAGCTGGAAAGTCACGGCTCAAACCACCAGTTTCCCCTCTACAATGAAAAAGGGGGCTCTGGCTTTGCTCAGCAGAGGGACTTGAGGGAAATGAGCTCTCCCTTTGGCTTTTGATGGATGTCCAGTGGACTCAGCTGGAAATCCTGGAGCTATTTCTCATCCCAAACATCTCCCGAGCAGCACGGCTGGCAGGTTATTAAGAGTTTAGTATCACTGTGGAAACATTTTGCCAGGAGAGGTTCACTGCACCTTCTCCACCTCCACACCAGGTTTCTGATCTCCTCCTAAACCTGCTGGCTGGAAAAAGGCAGCTTTTTTTTTGAGAAGCTCGTAGGAAATATTTAATGAGCAATGGGTGGTGGCATCTAGGGAAGGGTGGTGGCATCCAGGGAAGGGTGGTGGCATCCAGGGAAAGGTGATGGCATCTAAGGAAGGGTGGTGGCATCTAGGGAAGGGTGGTGGCATCCAGGGAAGGGTGGTGGCATCTAAGGAAGGGTGGTGGCATCCAGGGAATGGGGGTGGCATCTAGGAAGGGTGGTGGCATCCAGGGAAGGTGGTGTCCTGACTCTGGAGCCACCACCAAGACCTCAAGTGGTCCCTGCCCAGCTGAGGGTATTTTAGTCTTGCCCCACATGGGAACTGCCCCACAAACAAGGGTAGTTCTTCTTGGGAAAGGTTCTTCCCAACATCCTCACCAGTGGCCTGAGTTAATTCCATCGGGAATTAACCCTGCAGTGCCCACGGAAAGCTGGGAAATTTCTGGAAAACCAACTGCTCAAGGGAGATAAACACGAAAAACGGGATGTTTGGGGTTCCCTGTGTCCTGCTCGAGCCCTTGGCAAAGCTCAGAGCACAATATTCCATAAATCATGGTATGCCCTAGACCCTCAGTCCCAAAACATCATTAGAGATTAACATATATATTAATAAATTGCCATTTGGATGAGATCAGACTCTCAAGGCTTGCTGAAGAATAATTACCCACGAGTGAGAGGGGGGATTTTCACTCCCCCCGTTGGTTGCTGGGAATGTCACACAATCCTAATAATTTGCTACATAACTGGCATCCAAAACCTGGTTTTTTGTTCCTTTTCATCCACTTTGGGTGCTGGGAATCCCTTCCCAGCACTTTTGGCCCCATCCAATCTCGAGATCAAGCTTTCCAAACACAAAAGCAGAGATTGCAAAGTGTGAAAGAACAATTCCTTACCAATAATCTCCCCAATGTTCCGGTCACTTTGGGTTCTGGGGAATGGTCACTGATTATATCACACATTATTATATTAATAAAGCATGAAATGTTATTTCCAGGCTTGTCCTGAGCCAGGGACAAGACAAGGATCCTTTCCTGGTGCTCACATCCCTCCAAAATTGGAAATTATTTTCACTGAACTAATTGCTGCACGCCACTTCTCCACGCGGCTGGCTTTAATTAAAGCACGGCCCAATTAAAAAGGGAGAGCAATTTGAAGGGAATCTTTGTGCCAGATGGTGATCCCTAATTTCCCTGCGCTGTGCTGGATTCATTGAGTCACTCCTGGTTAGCTGAGCTTGATCAGATGTGTAAAATTACAGTTTTGCTGTGAAAAATGAATATAAAGGACCCCAGGAAATCACCCAGGGGGGGTTTTCTTGCCTCCATATGTGATCTAGGGAAGAATTAATGGGAAATCTGACTTTTCCAGGAGGATGGGAGTGTGGGAAAGAACCTGCAGGGATGCAGGAGTCAGGGGAGGGATGCTGGGAGCAATCCCTGGGTACCCTGGCTGCAGGGAGAGCTGGGGTCCCACATTGCAGACAATTCCCCCATATAAACAGCCCCTTTTAAATAAAATATCTTAAAGCAACTTCAGCTTTTTCCACCTTTAAGACTCCTGAGGAAAAAACCCACCAGATACAGACCATATTTTTTCATATATCATATTTTTACACTGAATTTGTAGGAATTCTGTGTCTGGAATTCACAGCTCCAGCAGAATGACTTTCAAGACCTGAGCATAAAACCACACACAGGGCATTAATATTTCCAGCCCAATATTTCACACCAGCAGTGAAATACATGTTTTAGTAATTAAACTGTGCCTACAACCCTGATTTGGCACCACATTAACATATTGCCAGCCCCAAAAAACCCAAAATCTGGCATCACCTTGACTTGCCCTGCCCTGCTGGGGGTTACCTGCAGATTTCCACTTTTTGGGGTTATAATAACTTGGGGTTTCTCTCAACAGGGGGGATTTAGGCTGGTCAACCTGGCCTGGGATGGGAAGAGCCATGGGGACAGTTTTAGGATGGGGGCATTGCTAATGACCTGGCAGATTAACCCTGTGGTATTTACAACATGGAGCTTTAATATTTCACCAGAGTCCTGGGAAAAATCATTTCAAAGGCTCAATTCGGTGGCTTTTGCCCAGCAAAGCACAAAATCCTTCAGCACAGGTGGAATTTTATTCCCAGATCCTATTTCAGCATAACAAGGATCCCCTTGCACACCAGCCAGGGCAATACCAGACCCAACAACTCTAAATATCCCTTTCCACACTCCTGTATTCCTTGGAGGGCAAATTTCCCCTTTTAAACCCTTTTCTAATTTGCATTTCTAAGCAGCTCTCAAATATGAATTCCAGGGCCAAGCATTAACATAAAGCCATCCAGAATTACATCTTGTATCCAAAAGTGCCAGGAAAAATTCCAGAGCTGCTGCATTTCCATCTGGCAACGTCTTCCTACCTGGAATATTTGCATGAGATGTTCCTGCAATAAAGAAAAATGATGAAACATAAACTCAGGAGGTAACTCCTGCAAACTGTATAATCCAAGGATCCCTGATATTTCAGTATCATTCCCTCTTTTCCAACTATTTCAGAAGAGTTTCTGAAGAACAGTCTGTCTTTCCCTCAAATGTCTATATAGATCTTTCAATAACATGCACATTAATCTATTCTTTTCCATCATTATGAGTCAAATGTCTAAGAAAAAGAGGGGAAAAAAAGCAGAAAAAAGAGGTGTGTTTGGGTTTTACTTCACAAACATAAACCCTGATATTAAAATATTGCTGCATTTCCCAATTATTTACGTCAAGGCTGATTCTCAAACACTCAGGCACTTCTCACGACTCAAAAGAAGCTCCACAGGAATGAAACTCATCTCAGAGTTAACCCAGTAAAGAAAACCAGTCTGTGACACCCTGCCCAGCCCTGGAAGGGGCAAAGAGAACAATAACACCAAGCTACGATAAAAACTACTTTTAATTCAACTCTATGGAGAGTTTAGACTTGCACAAACTAATTATTAGAGAAAAAAAAACCCTCTTTGAAGAGCCACAAATAAAGCAGGATCCACCAGGTGGGTCAAACCTGCCCTGACTTGCTTTGCTTTAAAGAGGAGCTTTCTCTTTCCAGGCATCTTTGTGCTCGGGTTGGTGCAATCAACCTTTATTCAGTGAGGTTTGTGTGCCCAGAAAGAGATCCCACACATTGGCAGGCCCTTCCCCATGCCTGGCATGGCCCATCCTGGCACACAAAGCTCCCACTGTGTGCCAGAGGCTTCCAGGAAGGGGCAGGGATGCTGTAGGAGCCCCAAAGAATGCCCTGCAGTGATGCTGGCAAAGGGATGCATTGAAATCAGAGGCACTGATGTCCCTTTGTCACAGGGAGAGGGTTCAGTGACAGCCTCTCATTCCTTTGCCATGATTATCCATGATCTCACACATGAAATAGTGTTCTTGTGTTGGGAAGGGTTGGGTTGGAAATAGAGGTGTGGAAAAATCATCCTCCCAAAGCCAAGGGCAGCTGGAAGGACGTGGACACCACGCTGAGATCAGGGGAAGAGCTCTGTGCTCCTGCTAAAGGCTCTGAGGGAAATTATGGATGAATTAGATTGGAATTAAAATGTCTCCTCATCGGAAAAAATATGGGAATATTCTTAATTTTCTGGATCGTTAAACCCCCTCCTGGAAAGGGAGTTAAGAAACTCTGGGATGTTTTTACAGCATCGAGTCGTGGTGGGGGATGTCAAATAAGGTGATGAGTTGGCAACAAGGTCCAAAATTCTGCTCCAGGAGGGAGCAAAAGTCATTCTGGAAAGGTCCCAACCCAAGCACAAAGCACAAAGGTCCAGTTCCCTTCCATTTGGGTTAAGGACAGCAAAGGATCTGCAGGGAATGATTTTCAGAACTCCTGAAAATACATTTAAATAGGGAAGTGTATTGGGATTAAACATGTTGGATGGAAATGGGGAAATGGAGAATCTGGGATTCAGGTGGGGGAATTCCAAGCTCTTCTGGGCCTCACTGGCTCTGCCTGTGCTGTCTGAGAGATCTGTGGCTCAGTCAAGAGGGTTTGGGGTTTTTTTTGGGAAGGGGAATGGCCCAGACCTGCCCAACAAAACCAGTGTAACCCCATCTTGTGAAGTCCATTCAAAAATTATTTGGGAAAGAAATCTAGAAAATATCCGATGATCAGGAAGAGAAACATCAAAGTGGGCACCAAGTGGGTGAGAACCCCACGAGGATTCCCAGGGTTGCTGTTGGCAGAACTTTGCCAGTCTTTGGCCATCATTTCACAGAGTCATGGAATGAAGGTTGGGAAAGAGCTCCAAGATCATCCACCCAACCATCAATGATGTCCTCCAGTGCCATATCCACCCCTTGGGAACACTTCCAGGGCTGCTGACTCCAAGATCATCCACCCAACCATCAATGATGTCCTCCAGTGCCATGTCCACCCCTTGGGAACACTTCCAGGGGTGCTGACTCCAAGATTATCCATCCAACCATCACTCCAAGATCATCCACCCAACCATCAATGATGCCCTCCAGTGCCATGTCCACCCCTTTGGGACACTTCCAGGGGTGCTGACTCCACACTTCCCTGGGCAGCCTCTTTTAATTGCTTTACACGCCAATTAACGCAGCTCCAGCCCAAACCCAAACTGCAGTGCAATTTCCTTTGAGGCTGCAAGGCCCTAAAATTTGGGTCCAAGCTTCAATAATTTAGGTTCCCTCTCCAATTTGGCAAAATTAAACACAAGAGACACTATAAAGCCCCAGCCCCCTGAGCTGCTCCGGAACGTGCTCAGTGCAGCGTTCACAAATACCACGAATTCAGCCTGTAAAATATTATGACACGCTAATCTCGTTATATTTCCTCATCACACCTACTTTGCATCAAAATAAAATCCCAGGGAAGGATTTTATCCCTGCGTGCAAACCCTTCCCTTCCTTCCCAGCCTCTCCTTTTTGTCCCTCGTTAAAGCAGGATATTCCATCCCATATCTAAGATTTCTGGTCACTAATTTAATCGAACCTAACAATAATCTGATCTCCCTCAGAGCGCCGAGGTAATTTCATTATCTTGAAGATGGTTTGAAAGCATCTTAATGACACCTTTATTGAAGCCCCAGAAATGCCTTCAAAGCCATCCTGGTGCCAACACATCAAAAATCCTCTTGGATTTCCTTGTTGTGCCTCGTACCCTCAAAATCCATTTGGAGCATCTTCTCCTGGGCTGAATTCCTGCCTGAGGCTCGTGGTATCACCAAGAGAATTTTAAATCCCTTGGAAAGACCAAAGCCTGGACATTTCTGTGATTCCAGCAGTGTTTTTCTGGCTCAATGGCCACATTCAGCCCCAAAATGAGAGGAGTCACGTAATTAAAGCGGCTTCGCTGAGAGGGACTGCAAACACAGCCATGAGTTGGGCAAATAAAAGGTTCTAAATGTTCAAAGAATGAAGTAACATAATTCATAATAATAATAACATAATAATTCAGTGTTGGAGACACAGCACCGTGTCCTCTTCCCACTTCTTCTCCATTCTAAAGCCATTTCTGCACTGCCCAAATACTCGACTCTAAATTTGCCTGGTTGATCTCTCTCATCTGCTTAATTTGCCATTAAAAGCCTTCACGACTGTTATTTTAATTTCTGGGGCCTGGCTTTGTAAAGGGCAGGGTGTGGAATTCCTGTGCCATGGGAATAAATGAGATTTGTAGGTAAAATTATCTCAGAGAGCATTTATGAATATTCAGCCTAATTTCCTGAAGTGGAACACTCGAAGGTCTAAAATAAACCTGTTATTTTTAAAGATCTCTTATCCCATGGGAGAACAGGTGACCCAAACTGGTTTCATCCCATTGGGAACCATCACACCAGAGCCAAAACCATTCCAGAACTACCAAAAAACCCTGTTTTCAAATGTCCAAAGCAGCACATTCCCATGGAATAATCCCGTAGTAACACTTCACAAATGCTTTGTTGGACATCAACCAAGATGATTTCTGAGCTGATTTTGCTGCTGCCAACCCACAGTGGATCAAAGTGACAAATCAAAGAGTCGATTTTTGATACACATGACACAGAGAATAAGAAATTGTTGTTGTTGTTGTTGTGGTCCCACCAACAGAGAGGTCCCAGGAGGACCCTTGTGTGTCCCAGCAGATAAAACCCCTTGGGCCCCATTTGTGAGGGAATTAAAATGCAGAGTCCCTGCACACAAACACACCCCAACCCAGCAACTATTTCCACCTAAAAACCCCATTCAGATGGGAAATGTCGTGCTAGGCCAGCAGCTTTGTGTGTTCCCTGCTCACATTTAGAGCTGAAATTATCTGCAGCCAATGAAAGGGATGGAAAACAACATTTGTTTCCATTTCAGGTGTTATCTCCCAGCCCACATCAGTGTTAATGGCTCCCCTCAAACCTTCAAATATTTGATTTCTAATTAAGCCCTTTTCATCCTAGTGTTGCATTTGTCTTCCTCATCTTTAATTATGTTTCCATCTACGTTGCTCAAGAGCGAGGGCAAAGATTTGCATTTTCATGTGCCATAGAAACCACACTGTAAATATTTATCAGATGACTCGTCTCTCCTTTGCTTTTCATGGATTCACGAGTCCAATTTTACAGGGAAGAGGGAATGTTCCCCCATACCAAAACCCCGATGCTTATTAGGATTGCACTGCCTTCCATAAATCCATATTCCCTCCCCCTAAACTTCTCCTCACTCCTGCAGGTGCAAAACACACCTGGGAATGTCACAGAACCTGGAGCAACCAGGGGACCTGGGAATGTCACAGAGCCTGAAGCAACCAGGAGATTCACCAGCAGGAGTGAGACCTCCCAACACACACCTGGGAATGTCACAGAGCCTGGAACCACCAGGGGACCTGGGAATGTCACAGAACCCAGAGGGGATTCACCTGCAACAGTGAGACCTCCCAACACACCTGGGAATATCACAGAGCCTGGAGCCACCAGGGGATTCACCTGCAGGAATGAGACCTCCCAACACACCTGGGAATATCACAGAGCCTGGAGCCACCAGGGGATTCACCTGCAGGAATGAGACCTCCCAACCCAGCAGGGCTGCACAGGGAGCTTGTTCTGCTTGGAGAACCAACCCTTAATAAATCATGAGGACAAGGAGCCCAGCTCTGAAGGTCCCCGTGGGGGAGGAAGGGCAGACAAACACCCTGGGGGTTGGTGGCAAAGGGACCTCAACACTTGGGTCTTTCCCCAGCTGGATTTTGCTGCTCGTGTTACGGTGCAGAATGGTTTGGGCAGTGGGCAGAGCTCAGGGATGGCACTGTGGGGCACAGGGGCAGGCTCAGGGGGATGATCCTGTGCAGGACTCAGGGTTGGAGTCCCTGATCCCTCCCAAGCCCACAAACCCTGGGATCCTGGGATTGAAGGGCCCCGGTGCTGGCCGCGGTGCTGAAGGTGCTGGGGACAGGTCAGGAGGACATCCCGGGGGTTCGGGTCCCTCTCCTGGGCAGCTCCAGCAGGGTGGGAGCTGGAGGAACACATCCTGTTGGCCATGGGATGTTCTCCTGAGATCTCAGATGGGCACAGTTCTCAGAGTTTGGTCTGAAACTTTTTCTTTTTCTTCCAAAGAAAATCAAGGTATTGAAAACAATGGATGAAATCTCAGGGTGAATGTTCATGGATCGTTCTCTGTCCTGTTTAACCTCAAAGTCTGGATTTTATCCATCCGTGATTCATCACACCCTTTGGGGTTCATTTCACCCTCTCTGGCTGTGGATTTCTGGGTGTTGGACGCTCTGTTTTATTCCTTCTGTGGATGTGGAAGGGGTTTTACTGCTTTTCCTTCTGCCCTATTTTATTGTGTGCCTTGTGTGATGTTTTATCAGAAGCACACGTGGATTGGCTGTGAATCTCCAAGCAGCCTATTTTCAGGGACAAATATTCAGATCAAATCAAATGTACTTTATTAAGCATCAAAGTCTGCCTAAACCCCAGAAAGCTTTTCCAAGAGATGCTTATGTTACTCTCCAAGTAATTTTCCAGAGCAGCAATCCTTCATCTTGCTATTTCAGTCACTGCATCCCAGAAAATAATATTGATAATATTTCTGCTTTTCTTAAACTTCATTACCTGTAAACATATTTATTTTAAAAGTTCAGGGTTCCAGCCACTTAGAACCAGTCAAATTACTCATGATCCATCATTATAAGCTTGGATTAAATGATGTCTTTTCCTCAGCTGCCGTTCTGACCAACCCTTGGGCCATAAAGAGGAAGAAAAAGGTGGCGCCAGTCAAAAATACAATTAATTGGGGCCTTATTTATCAGGTGGCATCTTTGAGCCAGATAACAAAAGGACATCCCAGTTAAATGGTGCTGAGAGAGGATGCTCAGGCTTTAGGGACAAGAGTCACATTAAGCTTGAGGAGTCCTTTCCCTTCCCACCTTCCATCTCACATCCCAAAATTCCTCTGCCAAAATATGAAGCCAAAACTCCCCCCAGGAGAATTGCTGGGAATCACCAAGCCCTGGAAGTGACAGCCAAAGGAAGGAATTATTTCCACTGTATTTTCATCTCCTTAATCTCCTGGTTCCTTTTCTACTTGACAAATTTCTCCTCAGAATTTCTTTCTGAGAGTGAGTTTTCAGTGGAGGCAAAACAAGTTCAACCCCTGCATTCAGAGGTATCATAATTAATGTTTTATCGAGACTCTGAGCCGCAGAATCACACGATTAGGTTGTGTCTCTGAGCTGAAATGTGGCAATCACAGCCAGCAGAGCTCCCCTCCACCTTTTCCAATTCAAATTTAAAAGGCAGAGATGATCTTGAGCAAGTCAGGGAGAGATCACATCCCCCCACTGATTGAGTTATCCCTTCTCAGGGGACCAAATAGCTTTTAAAAGCCACTTCAGAACTAAAAGATGGAAATTGTGGTCCAGCTGACCAGAAAAAATCCCTGTTGAGCAGAGCAAGGGCTATTTGTGGTACCTCCCCTTCCCCTCATCTCTAAAGTGACTCCAAAACTGCTCCCACCCGAGTTCTGCAAACCAGGTGGGTGATGGAGAACCTCTGGAGCAGCCAGGAGTGTCCCTGTGCAGGGTGTGAGGGACCTCTTGTGGAAGGCGAGGGTTTGGCTCCAAACAGCTCCGAGAAACTCCCTATCCACGGTTATCCTGCTCCTTACAGGATCCCAACCCGTGTGACACTCGAAACTGCAGCCCAGTTTGTCACCTGCCCTCCAGCCCCGGGCACAGGCTGGCTGGAACCAAAGCAGTGTCCTCAGGAACCAGCCTGAGCCACCAACACAACCCCAAACCTGGTACCACAACCCCAAACCTGCTGCAAACAACCAGCCTGACCCACAAACACAACCCCAAAGCTGCTGCAAACAACCAGCCTGACCCACAAACACAACCNTGCTGCAAACAACCCCAAACCTGCTGCAAACAACCCCAAACCTGCTGCAAACAACCCCAAACCTGCTGCAAACAACCAGCCTGACCCACAAACACAACCCCAAACCTGCTGCAAACAACCAGCCTGACCCACAAACACAACCCCAAACCTGCTGCAAACAACCAGCCTGACCCACCACAACCCCAAACCTGGTACCACAACCCCAAACCTGGTACCACAACCCCAAACCTGGTACCACAACCCCAAACCTGCTGCAAACAAATCCCACCTCAGACAGTCACAGAGGTGCCTGTAGTCAAAAAATGGGCTTTATATTTGGGATATTAGTTTAGGGTCACCTCAAGAAGAGCAATACCACCTTGAGCCTCTGGTCACCCATTCAGTAGGGGGCTGGGAGCATTTATTCCAACCCCAAATTTAATCTTTAGCATCAACTTCCCGAAGTCTTGTTTAGCAAACATAGAAACCAACAAACCAAACCAAAACCCAACACAACCAAACCAAACTAATTAGAAACCACATTTATCTGCAGGGAAAACACCACAATTTGAGGGAGTTTTTTTTGAGAAAAACACGTGAAGGTCTTTTCCTTCCAAGGAAAAATACAGACCCATTTGGAAACCCCTTTTTCCCATCCAAAGCACCACGAAAACCTGCAGAGATCCAGGTGTGACCCCCCAGTCACACACTCAGCTGTGCCTACAAGAGGGACTTTTGCCTGCAGGTTGATTTGAGGCACCAAAACCTCCTCTTTAACCCATTATTAACACATTTAACCCATCATTAACACATTTAACCCATTATTAACACATTTAATCCATCATTAACTCATAACTCAACTTCCATTCATCCCAAACCCTAGAAAAGGCCCCAAAGCAGGAGGAGAAGTGTGGACCTCATACTCACAGGGGTGCTGCTGTCGGAGAAGGTGTTCATGCTGATGGACCTGCTCATCTTGCCCGAGGACAGCGAAGGTGGGGACGGGCTGCGCTTGCCCAGCTGCTCGGGGGGCAGGTCCTGGCGCTGCAGGTGCTCCCGCCATGCCCTCTGGATGCTGCCAACACAGAGGGGTGAAAGGGCTGAAAAGGTGGGGTTGGGGGGCTCTTTTCACATCTGGATAATGGTCATCACTCTGGAGGTCTTATTGAAGTCATTACTTGTTAAGGAGAATCATGGAATGCCAGAATGGCTTGGGTTGGAAAGGACCTTAAAGCTCCTGGGCAGGGGCACCTTCCAGTGAACCCCATTCCTCAAGAACCATCCAACCCCTAAACCCACAGGAGAGATTTAAGTTTGAGACCACACAGAACTCAGCAAATTCTCTTCCATCTTGCAATCAAAATAAAAACGTGTCTGTCTGTTTAAAAGAGTGAATAATTTTCAACATCTGAGATTTGGCTCAGCTTTCAGATTATAAAGCAGATAGTGGTGGAAATTGAGAACCAGATCAGTATCCTTGGATTATGGAATGGTTTGGGTTGGAAAGGACCTTAAAGCTCCTGGGCAGGGGCACCTTCCAGTGAACCCCATTCCTCAAGAACCATCCAACCCCTAAACCCACAGGAGAGATTTCAGTTTGAGATCACACAGAACTCAGCAAATTCTCTTCCATCTTGCAATCAAAATAAAAACGTGTCTGTCTGTTTAAAAGAGTGAATAATTTTCAACATCTGAGATTTGGCTCAGCTTTCAGATTATAAAGCAGATAGTGGTGGAAATTGAGAACCAGATCAGTATCCTTGGATTATGGAATGGTTTGGGTTGGAAAGGACCTCAAAGCCCACCCAGTGCCACCCCTGCCATGGGCAGGGACACCTCCCACTAGCCCAGGGACACTTTCCACTAGCCCAAGTTGCTCCAACCTGGCCTTGGGCACTTCCAGGGCTGGGACAGCCACAGCTTCTCTGGGCACCCTGTAGAAAAACTCCTTTTAGGATCTTTAAACAACTGAGTGTTTATTCCCTGGCACGAGAACTATTTACATGTACCCTCTATATTCTCTGGAGAATAGATTAGGGTTAAATCATAATTATTCTGGACTCGATGGTGCTGGTGGGTCCCTCCCAGCTCGGGATAACTCTGTAGTGTTGGGATTCAGCGATTCTGTTGCGTTTGGAAGTTGGGGAACTCATTCCGGGCTGCTCCTCCCTCCCTTCCCAGCTAGGTGTCATGCATGTGCCTTGGCTCAGCTCTTCCAGCTGCCTCTCTTCCCGGGAAAATCCAGATTTTTCCCGGTCCACACAGCCCTAAATCTCCATACCCTGCACCTTCCAGGGCAGCTCCTTGAAGGGGATCCCAGGAGATGCTCCAAGGACTCTTAGTGGGGGCAGTGGCACTAAAGGGACTCTGCTGCCCTTCCCTGCCCTGGGCTCTTCTCTGGGTGTGGAACAATCCAGCAGATTGTCCAGAATTCTGGGAATGGCACAATTAGCACAGCACTGATGATGTTTAACAGGTGAAATGCAGTCCAAAGACAATGTTCATCATAGAATGGGTTGGGGTGGAAGGACCTTAAAGCCCACCCAGTGCCACCCCTGCCATGGGCAGGGACACCTTCCATAGCCCAGGTTGCTCCAAGCCCCGTCCAACCTGGCCTTGGACGCTCCCAGAGATCCAGGGGCAGCCACAGCTTCTCTGGGCACCCTGTGCCAGGGCCTGCCCACCCTCCCAGCCACCAATCCCTTCCCAATATCCATCTGTCCCTGCCCTCTGGCAGTGGGAAGCCATTCCCTGTGTCCTGTCACTCCAGGACCTTGTAAATAGTCCCTTCCCCATCTTTCTTGTCACCTTCCTTCAGGTCCTGGAAGGCCCAAATTGCATCATCCCCAAACCTCTCCTCTGCAGGCTGAGCAATCCCAATTTTCTCAGCTGAGAAGACCTTGGGAACTTGCTAAGTTGAAGGTTCTTTTAGAGTTCCCCAGGAATCCAGGATGGACACAGCCTGCATTCTGCAGGTCAGGAACAGACCACTCTCAGCTGCATTTAAAGGCAGAGCCAACACTCACATTTTCACTTTGGACTCCAAGGGCTGCAGCTTGATATGATATTCCTCGATGTTGTTTTCTTCATCCATGGCAAGCTGGTGGCTGTGGGGAAGAGAGGAAAGTGGCTCTGACACACCTCAGCACGACATCCCTGCAATCACTGTGAATTAATGCCCTAATTTTGATAATAACATACAAGAGGTTGGTCATTGGGAGGAGTTGGTGTCTTTGGAGAAAGGCACCTGGGTCTCTGTGCCCACACTCTTTTGGGGGCTGACAAAACATAGGCATTTGGAGCCAGTTTCCAGGTGGGAATGTGACTGAAAATTAAACTTTCCAGATGCCACAGCTCCAGGGACAGGTCCACCCAGCAAAGAAGCTGCTGCAAATCAAAAAAAAAACCCTGGCAAATCGAACAGATATTGGGGCTGAATCACCTTTCACCCCTGGGGCTACCCTGGGAAAGCTGGAGAGGGAAACAAAGGAACAATGGCAATGCTGGGAGCAAATGGATCACAGAAACAAAAGCCATACAGGGGGATGGAGATAAAATTCTTGGGAATAAAGGATGGCTTGGAGAAAGCGATTTTGGAAAGCTACAGGATACAAATCAAACATCTGGGGCCACTTTGGATGGGAGGAACAGCATCAAAGTTTGTAAGATTAGACCCCAACCTGAGGAATGACTTTGAGACCTTACTGAACACTTAATTACATCACTCAATCAGCAGCAGTTTGCAGAATTTATCCTCCTGTAACTAAAAATAAGAATTGTTTATGGGAGAGGTGGAAAATTTGGGATATTTAGTTTATCACCAAGTGAAAAAGAGCAGAGTGGGTCCCTCCCCAAGGGCTTGTGACCTTCTAAAAGCCACTTTCTTGTGTGCAGAGATGACATATTTACCTTTGCAGCAAGTCTTTGCCATCATTGACCTGTTCCAAGGTGTGCTGGAGCCTTCTGAGCTCTTCCTGAAAGGAGAGGAAAAACCATTTCCATGTGTTTTTGGGAAGCCCTGGGTTGACACTGGAGATTCCTCAGCCTCGAGGCATCGTGAGCCAACCCCTGGATTAAATGGCCCATCAAGTAACGTCAATGAAATTCCTTCTAAATTTAAAAATAACACCAAATAAATCAATATATTTATCACTATGTCCAGCACAAGTTTGGTAGGGATTATAAAACCTACAAAAATAACCTGCAGGGCAAGAGGGGAAATGTTTTTTCCTCTCTCAGGGGTGTGGCTGCTCTGATTCCAGGGATGGCCTTGGGAAGAGCATCAGCTCCTGCTTTCAGGATCTTCTCTTTGCTCTGCAATCAATTAATCAATAATTAAGAGCCACGGGCTGAGTTTCACACCCTTCTCCAGGATATTTCCATCAGCTCTTCTTTCAGCAGCAGGGATGTCCCAAACTCAGGTGCAGAAGCAGAGCTGGGAGGTCCCACATCCATGAGAATGTCCTGGGGAAAATCCAACCGGGATGTTCAGAGCAGAGATTGGGCTCCAAAAAATCCATTCATGACCCCTTTTAGCTCATTAATCTGGGAATTAAATGTGAAAGCATTTCCTCACTGAGAATAAGGAGGAGGGCAATTTATTTCACACTCCTCTAAGAGGTACAGAATTCCCAGCAAGGCCAAGAACATTTAAAAGGCAAAAAAGGGATATTTTCATCCTGTATCTCCTGACCTGGGGATGGACAAACACTGTTGTTGCCAACAAGAGCCCTGCAGTCTCCAGGAGCACAAACACCACCCCTTCCACCTTCTCTTTTGCCAATTAAAGCCCATTTTATGGACCAAAGGAATGTTAATCCTGCCCAGGATTCCCCCCTGGCTGGAGCTGAGGTACCTCTAGCCCAGCTTTATCTCCTCCCAGCCTCTGAAGGAAGGACTGGGGCTGCAAAGTGTATTTAAGCATAAAATAGGTTTGTCAAGGTGACCATTTTGATGTTTGCCCTTTGGGTCAACAATTGTAGCCTCTTTTTGGGGTCACACCACAGCCCTGGGTGGGATTTTGGGGGCCTGGCTGCTTCCTGTCCCTCATCAACCATGGAAAGGATGCAGTCAGGAAAATGCTTTCTGGTTTTACCTTCCTTTTGAGGAACATCCTCCCCTGGCACACTCAAACCAAGCCACTTTTTTTTCACATGGTGTTCTTCTCAGTTCAGATGAAAAGCTGATAACCTTTCCCTCTCCCACATTCTTCCTCTGGCCATTTCTCCAGCCTCCTCCAGAGCCACGGCCAGGAATTTAGAACGTGAAAACAATTTGCAATCGACTTTATATAGAGCTCTGGGTGCCCAAAGCTGCACGAGTGACATAAATCATTCCTTGTGTTTGACATCATTTTCTATTAACCTCAGGGTGAAGACTGAACATGCACACACAAAAAAAAGCAAAAGCCCAAATTGGTTGTGACATTTTTGACTATTCAGTCTTTCAATGAAACCTCCCCATGCAGGCTTTAGAAAAGCTGGGATGAAAGGCAGCTCTGGAAGGGGCCCGCCGATGTTTGCATAATTGGGAAGAGAAGGAGACAGAAAATCTATACTAATTTCAGTTTGGCGTCATTAACCGTGAAATATTGATCGGTGCTCCTCGCAGCCAAACTCAGGGAGCTGTCCGTGGTGCTGTGGCCATGGGAAGGGTTGGGATGGAGCCCTGGAATGGTCACTGAGGGGTGACAATGACAGCTAGGACATTCCTCTGCCAACCCCCCAAAGGGCAGCTCCACATCCCACCCAGAGTGACCCAGCTGTGAAAAATGACCCTGGAAGGGCTCCAGATTCCTGTTGGAGTCCAGCATGGTTTGTGGGGCCTCTGTAGACCTGGCTGTGATAAGAACATTGCCAAATTTACTGCACTTTCCTTTGTCCTGCTCCTGCTGGGCATGGACAGGAGGAGCAGGACAGCAGACACAGGGAGAGCAAGAACCAGATAGTCATGGAGGCTTCAGGTGCACAGACTCTTCAGAGCAACCCAAAAGGTCTCTCCAGTCTTTAACATGCTCATTCTGCTTCTCCACTCTCTGTGTTTTGATCTGGATCCTTGGGAAAGTGGGGTAGTGTGGTGAAACCCTGGAGGAGCAGCTGGTGGGGCTCAGTCTGGAGAAAAGGAGGCTCAGGGGGGACCTTCTGGCTCTGCAAGTCCCTGATGGATCCAGGGGGGATTGGGCTCTGCTCACAGGGAACAGGGACAGAGGGAACAGGCAGGAGATGTTCAGGTGGGACATCAGGAGGAATTTGTACCTGGAAAAGGTGGTCAGGCCTTGGCAGGGGCTGCCCAGGGAGGGTTGGAGTGCCCAGGCCTGGAGGTGCCCAAGGTCGTGGCACTCAGAGCTCTGGGCTGGGGGACAAAGGGATGACCAAAGGTTGGACTTGATCTCAGAGGGCTTTTCCACCCACAATGGTTCTGTGCCCAAAGATCTCAGATCTTTAGACCCTCAGCAGCATCAAATCACTGCCTTAAGCCACGCTGAGCTGGATCCCAGCACAGGCCACACACCCAAAATCCTGACTGGGTTTGCTCTCAGGATTTAGGCAGAGCACAAAGATTCAGGGTCCTGCTGCCACATCAGCTGAGTGTGGCTCCATCCACACAACCAAGGTCAGGCCCTGGGCTGCATCTCCAGTGGGATGATTTATAAAGCAGTTCCCAGGGTCTTGTTTTAATGGAGAAATCCAGAGGTTGATGGAGAGTTGGGTCCTTGCTTGGGCTGGCACTGAAATGTCACATCTGACCAGCCGGGGGGATGGTGGCAGCCAGGAGATACAAGGTCATCAAGGCAGACTGAAGCACAGAGAAGCCAAAATCTAAACCAAGCTAAACACCAGAATCCCTAAATCCCTTCCAAAGAGGTCTTATTAAGAGTCCAGATACCCAAATCTTTACCTCGACCCCCTTTTGCTGCTGCACCCAGACCCCTCCACTCAGGTCAGTGGAGTTATTGATGTGGTTTAGACTCACCCAGAGAAACCAGGGCAGAGGCCACGTATTAAAAATTCATTTTCCAACCCCCTTTTTGGACATGCAGAGTTGAGAATCTCTGCCTAAGAGCTCTGTTGTTTGCTGCTCTGCTTCCCAAAGGTCACAGCCATGGAGATGGGAAGAGAAAGCTCTGATTGCTGCAGAACCACAGCCCAAAAATAGCAGTTCAAAAGGGTTTTCTTTTCCATTCTGCACTGAAGAGCGAGTGCAGCAGCTACTCCAACATCTCAGCTTTGAGTGGCTCTCTGTTCCATCAATCCAAATTTTAATTGAAATGTTGTTGAGCAGGGATTTTTCTATTATGTAGGAAAAATCCCAGCCTGGTACAATTCTCCCTGTCCTGACCTGCAAGTCACCTGAAGAAACCACATAGGCACTGGAGAAGCCCCACCCTGGGGTGGCTGGTGGTCCAAAGAGTGGGATCCACCTTTTGTGGTGGGTTGTGGTGCTCCTGAGCACAGAGAAGGGGCTGGAGAGGAGAGCAGAGCCAGTGCCACCCAACAGGACCACAGCTCATCCCCCTGATGGTGCCACAAAGGAAGGGGTTGGTGCCAGGAGCTTCAATTTGGGGTCTCGAGAAACTCCCTGGAGCTTCAATTTGGGGTGTCGAGAAACTCCCTCGAGCTTCAATTTGGGGTGTCGAGAAACTCCCTCGAGCTTCAATTTGGGGTGTCGAGAAACTCCCTCGAGCTTCAATTTGGGGTGTCGAGAAACTCCCTCGAGCTTCAATTTGGGGTGTCGAGAAACTCCCTCGAGCTTCAATTTGGGGTGTCGAGAAACTCCCTCGAGCTTCAATTTGGGGTGTCGAGAAACTCCCTCGAGCTTCAATTTGGGGTGTCGAGAAACTCCCTCGAGCTTCAATTTGGGGTGTCGAGAAACTCCCTCGAGCTTCAATTTGGGGTGTCGAGAAACTCCCTCGAGCTTCAATTTGGGGTGTCGAGAAACTCCCTCGAGCTTCAATTTGGGGTGTCGAGAAACTCCCTCGAGCTTCAATTTGGGGTGTCGAGAAACTCCCTCGAGCTTCAATTTGGGGTGTCGAGAAACTCCCTCGAGCTTCAATTTGGGGTGTCGAGAAACTCCCTCGAGCTTCAATTTGGGGTGTCGAGAAACTCCCTCGAGCTTCAATTTGGGGTGTCGAGAAACTCCCTCGAGCTTCAATTTGGGGTGTCGAGAAACTCCCTCGAGCTTCAATTTGGGGTGTCGAGAAACTCCCTCGAGCTTCAATTTGGGGTGTCGAGAAACTCCCTCGAGCTTCAATTTGGGGTGTCGAGAAACTCCCTCGAGCTTCAATTTGGGGTGTCGAGAAACTCCCTCGAGCTTCAATTTGGGGTGTCGAGAAACTCCCTCGAGCTTCAATTTGGGGTGTCGAGAAACTCCCTCGAGCTTCAATTTGGGGTGTCGAGAAACTCCCTCGAGCTTCAATTTGGGGTGTCGAGAAACTCCCTCGAGCTTCAATTTGGGGTGTCGAGAAACTCCCTCGAGCTTCAATTTGGGGTGTCGAGAAACTCCCTCGAGCTTCAATTTGGGGTGTCGAGAAACTCCCTCGAGCTTCAATTTGGGGTGTCGAGAAACTCCCTCGAGCTTCAATTTGGGGTGTCGAGAAACTCCCTCGAGCTTCAATTTGGGGTGTCGAGAAACTCCCTCGAGCTTCAATTTGGGGTGTCGAGAAACTCCCTCGAGCTTCAATTTGGGGTGTCGAGAAACTCCCTCGAGCTTCAATTTGGGGTGTCGAGAAACTCCCTCGAGCTTCAATTTGGGGTGTCGAGAAACTCCCTCGAGCTTCAATTTGGGGTGTCGAGAAACTCCCTCGAGCTTCAATTTGGGGTGTCGAGAAACTCCCTCGAGCTTCAATTTGGGGTGTCGAGAAACTCCCTCGAGCTTCAATTTGGGGTGTCGAGAAACTCCCTCGAGCTTCAATTTGGGGTGTCGAGAAACTCCCTCGAGCTTCAATTTGGGGTGTCGAGAAACTCCCTCGAGCTTCAATTTGGGGTGTCGAGAAACTCCCTCGAGCTTCAATTTGGGGTGTCGAGAAACTCCCTCGAGCTTCAATTTGGGGTGTCGAGAAACTCCCTCGAGCTTCAATTTGGGGTGTCGAGAAACTCCCTCGAGCTTCAATTTGGGGTGTCGAGAAACTCCCTCGAGCTTCAATTTGGGGTGTCGAGAAACTCCCTCGAGCTTCAATTTGGGGTGTCGAGAAACTCCCTCGAGCTTCAATTTGGGGTGTCGAGAAACTCCCTCGAGCTTCAATTTGGGGTGTCGAGAAACTCCCTCGAGCTTCAATTTGGGGTGTCGAGAAACTCCCTCGAGCTTCAATTTGGGGTGTCGAGAAACTCCCTCGAGCTTCAATTTGGGGTGTCAAGAAACACCCTGGAGCTTTCCCAGCCAGTAAAAGCCCTTCTTGTCATTCTAGAGCTGCACTCATGGACCTTCTGGGTCTTCTCCACCACCCTGACACAGGCCCATGCAAACCACTGAACCCCTGCCTGGCAGCATCTCAATTTGGGGGGCACTGCCAGGGCAGCCCAGAACCACAGCCTTGCTGCTGCCAGGCCACCAGGAGCCACCCTCTGACCAAAGCCACCTCCTGCCTCTCCGTGTCACCTCTTGGGAAGCCGATTTACAGGCTTGAACATTCCCACCTCCTGCCATTTTGAGGACAATGAGATGCTCTCTGCTGCTCTTCACCCTCTCAGTCCACCATGCCCACCTGGGGGTGGCACAGACAGAGCTAAACCCACCCTCAGCACCAGCTTAGATCCACGTGCCGTGCATATTCCAGCTCAGAAGGATCCTCAGCTGCTTTTCCAGCCCTGGAGCTGCCCTGGGATACTGGAAACAGCCCATTGAGCCATTCCTACCCATTTTTAACACATTTTTCCTATTTCACAAGCAATTCCACCCTTTCCCCCCCATTTTTGCATCCCTGAAATGTCTGGGGGGGTGTTAATTTTCTATTTTTTCCTTTGCCCTGTTTTCCCAAGGAGCAACCCCTGGATGGAGAGCTGTGAGTCGGTGGCTGTGGCTGATGAGCCCTGTCAAGCAGCATGTTAATTTTAATTAAGCCTCTTAACAGGGGACAATGAGCCTAAAGAGGATGGAGAGCTCAGGAGCCTTTTCCATGCTGCTATTTTGGGCACCCATTCGTGCCAGCCTGGGAAAGCCACTGGGTTTCTGAGCAGCAGCTCTGGTGGCACCTAAGTGGGCACTGAGGGGCACAGGGAGCCCCACGCTGGGCACACAGGAGACCATGGGCATGAATTCCCAGTTCAGGGATATGCAGGGAGTTCTGCATCCCACTGGGGGGTGGGATAACAGCCAGTGTTACAGCTCAAATACACTGGGCATTCCAGAAAGTTCATGGAATCCCAGACTGGTTTGGGTTGGAAAAGACCTTAAAGCCCATCCAGTCCCACCCCTTGAGAAGCTGTGGCTGCCCCATCCCTGGGAAGTGTCCAAGACCAGGTTGGACAGGGCTTGTAGCACCATGGGACAGTGGAAGGTGTCCCTGTCCATGGCAGGGGTGGCACTAAATGGTCCTTAAGGTCCCTTCCAACCCAACCCATGCCATGGTTCACTGTCCCTCTGTGACAAACATTGCTCCTGGTGAGCGTGTCCAAGCTCTGCCCACGCACTTGTCTTTCCAAACAACCCAACAAACGTTTCAACAAAAACCTGAGGACTTCACAAGTTCAGAACATGCCACACCAAACAGAAAATGAGGCCAAAAGGAGCCAGCAAAGGACAGGCAGCACTGAAGTGTTCCAGGCTGGCAGGAGATCCCAGTAATTACAGCACAAGGAGCTGGAGCTGATGCCACAAGGTTCCCAAGGATCCACTGGTGAAGAGTAGCCATTAGGCAATTAACTCCCCCAGTTTATTGCTTGTGTTTCCATTATTCTGGCTCCTTAAGAGATACCTCACTCAATCTGCATCTTCTTAATTGATGAAAATCAACGTTACGCTTGGAGAGCCCAATCGCTGCAATTCAGGTCACTGTCCCTGGAGAAGGACCATGTTGCTTTCTGCTGCCCTCTGGGTGGGGGCAGGAGGCTGGAAGGGCAATGCAGCCCTGCTGCTGGCACCTCCCAAGGGCCAGGAGTGCTCACAGCATGACCTGTTGAGCTTTTCACTTTCCCTGCCATCAATAAATTGTTTTCTTTTCCTTCCTTCAGCTCAGCCCTCGGGAAGAGAAGAGCAATCTATTGCACTCTGCCTACAAAACACTATTTCATCACTCCAGCAGCTCTGGAATCCTCACAGAAGGGTGAATGCCACTAAAATCCAAGTTAAATTCCTTTTAAAAAGCCTTTTCTTTCTGCTGCTGTCACCGTGGTCAGGGAGCAGCACTCACAATACACAAGCTTTTAACTCTTGCCAAGGGAATAAAGTCGAGAGAGGGGAGTCTCTTGACATCTTGGTTTCTGTGCCACCAAAGAGCTCCTGAAACCACAGCCAGGCTGGACCACCAGGAGAAACCCCTCTCCCCTCCCCAGCACTGCTGGGGCTCGCTGTGAAGTGGCACCCAGCTAATTAGACAAGTCCTAATGATGCTCCCCTGGCAATCTCGCAGGTGAAATCATCCCATCTCTCCCCAAGAGTCATTAACACAATCGTTCAATCTACTGGAGTCGCTTTGGAAAGAGCAGAGAATTTACAATCCCATTAAATAGATGGCCACAGATTGGTCTCAGAGGCAAATTACAAAACTATTCAGTACATTAGCTTTATGAATCCTGAAGATAAAAAAAATCATAATCACAGCACATAACAGGTTTCAGAGCAGATCTACTCATCAAACCCCACCTATCTAATTTCCTGCATAAAAATTAAGTGTAATTGCAAATTGTGGGATAGTCAGTGCAGCAGCTGAGCCACCACATGGACCTTTTTCAGGTGTGAATAGCAGGAAAACAGCCCCAAGTACTGAAACATCAGGGAAAGCAGACAAAGCTCTTCGATGAAAGAAGCCAGGATTGAATTACCTCGTGGCTTTTGCCAGATTTCTGCTGCTCTCCTGTATCCCACTGATTTCCAGCCTGTAATTTGAGGTGCTGGAGGATGCTGAGCGTGGGGGGAAGGCACTGGACCTTGTCAGATATAACCAACCAGGTGCTTGCTGCTTCTCACTCTCAACTTCCAAAAAACCCCTCCCAAGCTTTGCAAGGGAAATAACCCCAGGTGGAAAGCAGGAGAGGTCTCTGGTGGGATCCAAGTTCAAGAGGTTGCTCTTCTCGGAGCTGCTGAGGAGTTAAATCTCATTTCTCCTCCGCTGCAGTTATCTGAGAGGATGTTTTAATTGCAGCCAGTTGCTTAGCAACTGCATCCCGTGTGCTGCAGCACCTGGAGCAGATACACATCAGGATGGCACTTCCCAAATCAGATTAGTGGGGAGGAAATGGGCTATGAGGAGGTTCTGCACAGGTTCTGCCCCTCTCCTGACACCCAGCAGCAGGGAAAACCCAGGCACACTCACCTGGAGAGCTTCTCCTCCTCCTCCTGCCCAGTGAGATCACTCTTCTCATAATCAGAGTTTATCGAGAATGGCAAGAATTCTCTTACTCAGAGACTTCACTGGGTGTAACTCCTAAGAATAAAATCCAAGAGCTCCTTCAGTCAGATGTTTTTCTGACAGGCCTGGGAGTCTTTGAAAAGCCTCAGGAAATGCACATTTCCAGCCCAGGGAGGAAAAGGAGATTCCCTCCTAACTTTTATAACTGGACATTATTGTTTAGAGGCTGCTGCTACTCCAGCTTGTAAAGCTGGTTATTGGAGCCATTGCTGCATTGCTAACTAAGACTATTAAGCCCTTGAATAGCTCATTTTTGATATCTTCCCATTATAATGTTAATATAAATGTTAACATCTCTCCCTCCCTTCTGTTACTGACCTGGGTCTAACACAGTGACCAATTAAACATTGGGATTCAGGGAAGTTCCATTCCAACCCAACCATCCACTGAGTCAGCTGCACAGCCCAGCCACGACCAGAGTGATTTCCAGAGTGATTTCCCAAAGAAAAGCTACTTTTGCTGCCTCTGTTACTTTCCAAAAATCCCCACTGAGGCTACAAGCCCCAAATTGCTGTGGGTTTGGATGCTCAGACCACGTGTGGGACTCCCTTCTCAGGTCTCCAGACACCTCCAGAGGGCTGTTTTCCAGCAGATCTTCAGCTTCCAGGAGGGAGAACAACCTGACTCGGTGCCACAGGGCCAAAATTTGGCAAGGGGGGCTGGAGGAGAGGAGGATTGCAATCTAGGAGGCTGCACTGAGGAGCAGGAGGGGTTTTCAGCACCTTTGTCATGTCAAATATCAAACCAGCTGCCAAAAGAGATCCCAAGGAAGTCAACAGTTCCTGGAAAGACACAGAAGGATGCCCTGGGCAAGGCTGGGAGGGCTCTCCAGGTGAGTTCAACCTCCACAGCTTGGAAGAGAAGAGGAATTACACAGGTTTGGTGTGGGACCAGTGCCATGGGGAGTGGGTTCCAGGGTCCCACCGAGTCATCCTTGGTGTTCCATCAACCAAACTTCAGCCTCCTCCATGAGAGGCAGCCTTTGGTGCAGCATCTTCATATCTGTGGACTCTGGGGTCAACCCAATGTCTTCACACCNCACATCTGTGGATTCTGGGGTCAACCCAATGCCATCACACCCTGGTTTCGAGCATCTCCACATCTGTAGGCTCTGGGGTCAACCCAATGCTCCAAACCAGTGTGTGAGGGCATCTCCACATCTGTGGACTCTGGGGTCAACCCAATGCCATCACACACAGGTTTGGAGCATCTCCACATCTGTGGACTCTGGGGTCAACCCAATGCCATCACACACAGGTTTGGGTTGGAAGGGACCTTCAACCCAACCCATTCCAATCCCCTTCCATAGACCAGGATGTTCCTGCTCACCTTCCACAGGGTCAGGGATGCAGAAGCTTCTTAAAACCAACCCCCCTCTTGGAGATAAACTAAGAACCCCTTTTAGTTTGGAGGTAACACTTCAAAGTCAAAGCAGGGCCAGGGCATCCTTTCCAAGGTTTATTATTCCATCCCCTGGTTCTTTGGCTCAGCCTCCCACCAGCAGCTGCCTTGTTTGCTGTGAGAAGCCCTCAGTGTTAACCACAATCCAGGTTCTTAATGTTCTGTGTGGGGCTGATGGGATCCCTCAGCATCCAGCAGAGCCCTGGAATAAAGGGCATCCCAAAAAAAAAAACAAAACCCTCAAAGGCAAACCAAAAAGCAGCATGTGAAACCATCAGATAGAAGCTGGGCCCGTTCAATCTCACCAAGCAAAGAGCTCCAGTTTCCATGAATAATTCACAAACAGCCTCAGACAAACGAGCTCAGGTCTGGAAGGAAATGGGGGAATCTCTGGAGGCTGCAGCTCTTTTTATTGCAGCCTGGTTGCTGCTCACCGCTGTTTTCTCTGGGGTTATTTCTCACTCTTTTTTAAAACACACATATCTGGATATAAACAGCCAGATAGGATGTTCAGATAACACACACACGGCAGACCCCAGGGAAATATTTTGATTTTATAGTCGTTTCTGCTTTGTAAATTATTCATTAACGGGGATCACGCAACGGGGTGAAAAATTAAAAACGGGCAAATTAGTTTTCATTTGTTTATGTTAATTATTTAGCATTCTTTCCCTTTTATTAGAAGGAACACAGAGGGAGATCAGTCTTGCTCTGAGGTTGTGTTTGCTCCCCAGACAGCACAAATTAACATTGCCATGGCTACTGCCCTGCACTGCCTGTGGAATGGATCTGCTGCCCAGACCTGGGGCACCTGCTGGGTTTCCAAACTGCTCCTGTGCCTTTGGAGACTCCCAAAACAGGCTCTGGGGGTCCTTATTTGGAGATGAGGTCAACAAGTGTGTCCAAAACCCTTCCCTGAATCCAGCTGTGTGTGCTCTTTAACCTCCTCCACCAGCCAAGGAGACTCCAACCAGAACCTCTCCCACCACGTTATGAGCTCACAAAGGACCACCCAAGTCAAGGCATGGACCAGGCAGAGCCCGTGCTGGGGGTCCTGAGCTCCTCCACCCTCAGTCCCCACCTCCTCTGGTGCCCACACACAACCACAGAGTGTGGTTGGTTCCCTCCAACCCATCTGTGGTCTCCAACCCATCCGTGGTCCCCTCCAAACCCATCTGCTTGAAGGCACTCTTGGATATGGAGGAGCTACTCTTTGAGGACACTTTTTGGCTTGGCTATTTGTTATGCAGTGAGTTTTTAAGCACAGAAAAGGTTAAAACCCCTCAATATCATCTGCCAAGGCAGGTGAGCAACCAGGAGCACGGTGAAGTTCCAGGAGGGAAAGGAGCCTTTGGTTAGAGGGAATCCAAACCATCACCACACACAGCCCTAATTATTTGGGATGTAAGAAATCATTGCTACAGATCACTTCATGATATCTGCCAATTAATTAAAAATAAATAGAAACCCTAAGATGTTTATAACACCAATCTTTACCCAAATATTCATAACTCTTGGCAAGATGCTTCTCCCAAGGAACGAGGATGAGAAAAAATACAGAGAAAAATCCCAAAGCCCAAATCACAACAGAGACAGTTCTGTCAAAAAAGCTTTTCCAGCATTGGATTTGAGCAAGACATACAAGAATATTGATCAGAAACATTTTTCTGAGCCTTTAATTCCATTATTTCTCTGATTTGTCCTTGACATCTCTACAAGCTCCATCCTAACCCAGTTACTGGGGGTGGATCCTCAGGGTAAACAATGTTAGTGCTGCTTTTCAGGAGAAGGAAAAGAGCATCTTCTTACCTGGGGAGATTTGGGGAAATCAGGGAATGGTTTGGGTTGGAAGGGACCTCAAAGCTCACCCACTGCCACCCCTGCCATGGGCAGGGACACCTCCCACCACCCCAGGGTGCTCCAAGCCCTGTCCAACCTGGCCTTGGACACTGCCAGGGACCCAGGGGCAGCCACACCTTCTCTGGGCACCCTGTGCCAGGGCCTGCCCCCCCTCCCAGCCAGGAATTCCTTCCCAATATCCCATCTATCCCTGCCCTCTGGCAGTGGGAACCCATTCCCTGTGTCCTGTGCCTCCATCCCTTGTCCCAGGTCCCTCTCCATCTTTTGGGCTCCCTTCAGGTCCTACAAGGTCACCCCAAAACTTCTCTCCTCCAAGCTGAACAACCCCAATTCTCCCATCAGAGCTTCTCCATCCCTCTGCTCACCCTGGGACCTCCTCTGGACTTGATCCATCAGATCCCTGTCCCTCCTCTGCTGGAGACTCCAGGGCTGGAGTGCAGAAGACAAACCTGAAGGCACAGGGAGCCAGGAGGAGCCAGCTCTGCTGCCCCACCAGAGCAGGGCCATGGGAACTGAGGCTCCATCCCTCCCCCAGGGTGAAAGGACTCACCTCACATCAAGGATATTTAGGAGGAAAAACCACCCTTCTAATTCCATCTATTTATCCCAGTTAGTTTTGCTGCAGAGCAGGAATTAATATAAATAGCCCTGCAAAGAGCCTGCAATGCTGAGGAGGAACTTCCTGCTGCTCAAAAGCAGAAACCCCTTCCAATTAAGGGATTCATTAAAAACAAGCTTCCTTCCATTACCTACACCTTCAAAAACACAGATTTAAATCAGTAGCAGGAACAACACCCAAAGTGAGTTTAAAGCCAGGATTTGAACTCCACTTAAATCCCAGGGATTAAACTGTGCCCATCCAGGGAATTCCAGGGTCCTCCCTGTGGTGGAAACAGGAGCTGCTCACAAGGCTCCCCCAGGAGGGTGGGAGGGCTCTGCCAGAAGGAAATCCTGGATTTCATGGCATGCTTTTTATGAGAAATTGTGAATTCTGCTCTGAACATTATTAAGTGAAAAAGAGAGGAGAGAAAAAAACAAGCCTACTCTTCAAGCCCAGTTTTTTAGATAGTGTGTATACATGGAGAAATTCCATGTATTTAGAATTTCTCTGTCATTCCAAATGTTCCATCCATGGTTTTAATGGGAATTTCAATAATTTATCAGCTGGGTTACCACGCTGCCATAGCTGTGTTTCCATCTAACAATTCTTAATGCTGAGCAAACTGACACTGATCAGGTTATCTAAACAAAGCCATTCTTTATATTTACTATAAATTACTTTACTCTAAAGCTCTAATTGGCAGCTGGAAAAGCTCAGGCTCAGAAAGCTCCATCGAGTGACTCCACTCCCTCAAATCAGCATTTCCTCCTGGCCCCAAAGGGTCTCACCTCCACAATTTTGAATTCTCAGCCTGGAATCAGCTGCTTTAATATTTTTAACTTATTTTTAAGTCAACTTCTTGTAAAGTTGTCTTTAAAACAAAAGGAGTGATTGTCACACACAGGACACCCTTTGCATGAAAACTTCTTTACTGATTTGGAGGAAGATTAATGAACTCACCTTCACATTTAAACCTCATGGTTTAATAACTTATTTCCTGACTGTTACTGGTTTCTTTTCCCTAAATGAGATTCCTGAGCCACCAACAGATTTCAGAACAGAAATTAAGCAATATTTATTTATAAAATAAATAAATAAATCCTGATGGCAAATAATTCCAATAAATAAAATAAATAAATAAATAAATCCTAATGGCAAATAATCCCAATAAATAAAATAAATAAATAAATCCTAATGGGAAATAATCCCAATAAATAAATAAATCCTAATGGCAAATAATCCTAATAAATAAAATAAATAAATCCTAATGGCAAATAATCCCAATAAATAAAATAAATAAATAAATCCTAATGGCAAACAATCCCAATAAATAAAATAAATAAATAAATCCTAATGGCAAATAATCCCAATAAATAAATAAATCCTAATGGCAAATAATCCCAGCTGAGCCTTTCCAGGGAACTTTGATTCAGATTAAATGTGCAGAAGGGGCCTTTTTACAGGCCCAGTTTCCTGAAAACATCCATTCTTGGGAAGATTTAAAAGCCAGATGCAACAGGCCAGGAAATTAATGCTCTAAGTCCCAGACATCACAAGACCAGATAAAAAAAAGGGAAAAAAAAAGATCAAATCACAGTGGTCTAATGAAAGGTGTCCCTGTAGCAGCAGAGGGTTGGAATGAGGTGAATTTTCAGCTCCTTTCCAACCCAAAATCCTCTGGGGATTCTCCAAAAAGATCTCCACGTGCTGAGAAGCCCCAAATGGTCAGTCAGGGAAGGTGGAACAACCTGCTCTTTTCAACCCCAGGTCAAGGGTTTGGGGTTTGGACTGAAGATTGAAGGTTTTAGGGACATTCCCATGGGCTCTGGGGGAGCCTGTGCAGGGGGGACTCTCTTCACAACACTGTGCAAGATGAGACATTTGGATGAGGGTAATTTGAGTTTGGGCACGGCTTCGGAAAATTAGAATTAATAAAATAATCCTCACGCCCAGCCCAGCCTGCTCTTTGCTCCCTGGAAAACCCCAGGGCAGTGCCAGCCCTGCTGGATCTTACTGGGCTGAACTGGAGGACATAACCCAGCCTTGACCTGGAGCTCCAGGGTCACTCTTCCATAAAATCATGGAATAGAAGTATGGAATCATTTTCAGCTCCTAAGAGCTCTGGGATCATCCAGCCCACCCTGTGCCCAATGCCCACCTTGGCACTGAGTGCCACGGCCAGTCCTGCCTTGGGCACTCCAGGGTGGGCACTCCAACCCTCCCTGGGCAGCCCCTGCCAAGGCCTGACCACCCTTTCCAGGAGGAAATTCCTGCTGAAATTCCTGAACCTGCAAGAACCCTTCCTTTTAAATCCCTGCATTCTTCCTCCATCAAAGGGGCAGAAAATCCTCAAGAATTTGGAAAATTTCTGCCATGCCAAGGCAAGACAGAGCCCTTGGGGTTCACCCCTGGAGGAAGAACCTGCCTGGTCACATCTCTTTTTGTCAAGGTGTTTTTACAGCACCTTCAGTTTTGAAAGGCCCTTCCACAGCCAAACCTACAGATGAAACACCCCATTTTCACCAACAACACTCCAAGGATACAAGAAATAGCACGAAAACAACCCCCAAAAACCTGCCAAGCTGCGAGAAGGTCAGGGGGGTGAATTTATTGGCTGAAAAGCTGCAGAAAAGGTCAAAGAGTCACATCCCATGTGTGTGTGAGGTGAGTTGAGGGGCAGGCTGGAGTGAAATGTTGGAGAAATGTGAAGTGGGAGATGCTGTGGTTGTGTCTGGGCAGCATTATCAGGATGGAGCTGTCACAGTCTGAGGCTGCAGGAGTCAAATGTTGGCACTGGGGGTTTGTCTGCTCCATTTGGCATGGACTGCCAGGGCTGGGAAAGGTCAAAGTCACCCCTCTGACAGCAAAGCCTTTCCAGGTACAGAAAGTTTGGCCACAGCAAGGAAAGGTCACATCAAAAATGCTCAGAGATCTCTTTGAGACAACCCCTGGAAAGGCTGCAAAGATGGGTTTGGTGCTGGGGTAGCTTTGAGGGTATGAGCAGGTGCCAGCTGTGCCAAGGAAACCATCCCTATCCCCCAAAAAGGTGCCAGCCATGCCAAGGAAACCATCCCTACCCCCCAAAAAGGTGCCAGCCATGCCGAGGAAACCATCCCTACCCCCCAAAAGGGTGCCAGCCATGCCAAGGAAACCATCCCTGACCCCCAAAAGGGTGCCAGCCATGCCGAGGAAACCATCCCTACCCCCCAAAAGGGTGCCAGCCATGCCAAGGACACCATCCCTACCCCCTGGGTTGGTGCCCTCTCCATAGATTGCCACACAGAGCTGGCTCAGAGGAAAGCCCAGCCCTGGCAGCCCTTGAACTCAGCACCACTCAAGCTGATGCCCCAAGAGGGAAGGGGATGCTGTGAAAACCCCCTGCCCCCCCCCAGCTCAGAGGCTCTTCCCTTCACAGCTCGGTGATCTTCAACTGAACCAGCATTATTGGCTCAGAAAACCATCCTGCTGCTCCTCCACTGTCCAGACAAGTCCCAAAAACCATCAATCCCAACTCCAGCCCAGGGTTAAAGCTCCGTGTCCCGAGATTTCTGCTCCACTTCATTAAAGAGCAGCTCAATAAGCAGCAATGGGAAAAGGCAAAGCCCTCCCAGCTGCTTTGCAAGCTCTGAGGATGGGGAGCCAAAGAAATAAATATCTCTGGGAAGTGTTTAGCCCTTCATCTCCCAAAGAATTAGAAATATAGGGGATCATGTCACGCTTTTTAAATAGGATCTGGTGGGAATACAAGGCAGGGACAAGAGTTGCTCAGGGTAAGGCAGCTCTGGGGGGTTCCAGGGTACCAAGAATTAGTGGCTGGGCAGGTTTTGGGGTCGTGCTCAGCTCCTGCCAGGCTGTTCCACACAATAAAACCTGACAGAGCATCCTGTAGTTACTGCTCTGCTTTGTGGGGTGTCACCAACACCCCGTGGGATGGATGGCAGGGCACCCAGGGCTGCTGCTGCTTCCCCACACTGGGGCACAGAACAGCCTGCCTTGAAACGTGGGATGGGTTGGCTCAAAGGCCAAGAGCCTTTCCTGGTGGTGTGAACATCAAACCTCTCCTTTTGGAGCAGTTCTACAAGTCCTTCACCCCTCAGCTCTGATTTCTGCAGTGGCTCTGCAGAGCTCCTGCCTTGGGACCTCCTGGGGCAGAAGGGAAGGAAATCCCTGCCCAAAAAGGGATTGCTGCCCATGAAATATGCACCAGTAGGTGATGGAACTCCAAGAGGCACATTCCTCCAGCCATGGGAGCTCTTGATTTGGGACAAGGAATCAAACAAGTCTGTTCTGACCCCAGAGACACCAGCACAGCTAATGTAGAATCATGGAATGCCCTGAGCTGGAAGGGACCCCCAAGGACCATCAAGTCCAACTTCTTGCCCTGCACAGACCCCCAGNCACAGACACCCCAACAATTCCACCTTGTCCCTGCCCCATTGTCCAAACCCTCCTGGAGCTCTGGCAGCCTCAGGGCTGTGCCCACTGCCCTGGGGAGCCTGGGCAGTGCCCACCACCCTCTGGGGGAAGAGCCTTTCCTGAGATCCAGCCTAAATATAGTCCAGAAAAGGAGGAAATCCCATAACCTTTTACCCTCCAGTCCCATTTATTACAAAGACCCCTCAGCAGGATGGCTGCAGAATTTGCCCCAAAACTTTCCAGGCCAGATGCCATCCCCTCTGTCCCTGCTGCCCTGGATGTGCCACCACTCCCTCCTGCTCCTCCTTGGCATCCCAACCTGCATTTCCCCTGCTCCTGAGACCAAGGAAACCTTCAAACCCCAAAGCAGCTCTAACAATTGTTTCAGCCCTGCTACATCAGGCTGGTCATTACAAACCAGCAGGGGAACACATTTTCCCAGAGCAGGTTGGGTTTATCCCATCAGCCCTTCTCATCCCTCCCATTGTCCTGACAGATTTCTGTCTGCATAACTTTTTCCAGATGGCAGATTCGGTGCAGACAGTCATTTCCATAATTTAAATCTGCTCCCTGGCATAAGTTACATCCCAATATCCCCTGGATTTCCCTCCTAGCTCCCTGTGCTGCTCTGGGTGGTGTCCAGGTGGGGTGATGGATCATAAGTGGCCCTAAAGAACCCGGGCTCAGCAATGGCACAGGTGGGAGAGCTGAAATTCAGGAATATTTCCTGCTGGCCATAATTCCCAGTGGAACGTGCTCCAAACAGCAGCATTGCTGGATTAAAGTGAACTCCCACCAGCAGCTGCTCCAGAGCAAGGTCAAGGGGAGCTCCTGGTGACACACTGGGGTTTTCCCACAAGGAGAAACACCAATTTGTGTTCCCAGGAGGGTGAAATGAATGTACCATGAGTGAATATCTTCTCCCTGACCTTCCAGTCACCATGCTGAGAGCAGGGCAGTCACAGCCCCTCCAAACCTGCCAGATGTGAAGCTCATCACCTTCTAGAGAGCTCCAATTCCTGTCCCCAAATCCACCCTGAAACACTGAAACGTGCTGGCAAACACAAATGCATTCCTGTTCCAGAGAACAGAAGTCTGAATCCCAAAATAATACCCAGCCCCGACTACAACACACACATTTCCCCACATCTTGTCTCCCTTCCATCAATTCCGTGGCACAACGAGGCAATTGCCATCGTTAACATATGCACTGCATTAAGGCTGGCCAAGATTTCCCATTCTTTTGTTAATTTGGCAGAGGGGAAAGACACAATAGAAGGGAGCCCTGCAATTTGCAGCCATCTGGGAGACTGCAAACAGTAATAAACTCGCAAAGGGCTGTTATTATATGTTACCACTCCGAGCGAGCCAATGTCTTCAAACATTTATGCCTCTCGTGTCTGAATTAATGCCTCTTAATTTCTGTCGGGAAAATGTGTTTTCAGGCTTCTCTCCCCATTATATGACCATCAATCTCCCCCACCGGTCTGAGCTCCCTGACTGCATCACAATTTCCCCTGTCAGAGACCACTGCAGAACCCTTCGTTATAAATGCTAGATGCTAAATTAGTTAATTACTCCGTGCTGTTATTTTTAGGGCAGTGACAGGCCCCACTAACACTCAGTGGCTTGGGCCACTTCATTTACACACAGAGAACACCCCTCTGGTGGGGCCCATCCATCACCTCAAGGGGTGAACTCGGAGTTCTCCCCCAATTAAATTGATGGGTTAAATTAAAATCAGTGTCAGAACATTCACAGGCTTCTCCTCCCAGTGACAGGTCCCTGAATTCCCTCCCCAGCCCTGCCTGGATGGGGTTTCTGTCCTGATGGGGAATCTCCTGTCACTCTTCTGCCAGGGAAAAAATTCCAGAGGCTCCTCAGCACCCCTGGGGGGGTCACATCCATCACCCCCAGCCCTGCTTTTAATTATGTTCCTTCAAAGCTTTTAATTTGCAGGACAACCATTGAAAATTCTCTCCCCCAGTGCCATTAATTTGCTGGTGTTTCTTGCACAAAGGGAGAAATCCCCTTGTTTTCAGATTTCAGGAGGGACAGGTTGGCCCAAAGTCACAACTGCTTTAAAATTCCCTGTGTTTTGTGTTCCTGAGAACTCTAAGAATCATTTTCAATTAGCAGCAATGCTTGAAAATGACTAATTTCACATCAATTGTTCTGCCCAGGACACACATTTCACTTTTAACACTCTGGTTTCCTTTTACCCACTTTGAGTCTTTATTTTGGGGTGTAACCAGATCCCATTTCTGTGACTCTTGGGATGAGGAGTTTGACACAAATTGAAGCAGTTGCTGAAACACTGACCCCAAAAATACCTGAGTGGGGTTTACCCACAAATGAACCCCCCACTTAGGTGGGCTGAGACCCCCCCAGCACTCCCAGCCAGCTTGGCCACCCCTTCCTTTGGGAATGCACATTTTCCATCACGATCCCAAAGCAATCACTCTCGAGTTTTGGATCAATAAGCACCACCACATCATTGCTGCCCAATGGAAAATGCCCCATCAGGCACTGTTGGCCTCCTGCATTTCCCGTGGAAAGGAGGAAAAAGGGGGGCTAAAAGCTTGGGGTGTTGTGGGGGAGAGGAAATGCATAATTATTTCAGTGTTACCCTAAAATTGAGGCACCCAGAACAACAGGTGCCCACTCCAGGCTCTTACCAGAATAGGAAATCACAGCCTCAAGGACCTTCTGGTGTGGATTTAAATAGTAAATCTGAAATCCTAAACCCCTCCAAAATTACAATTTTTTGGTGAGGCTGCTCATTTAGTCACTTTGGAGCACATAAAGCACTTCAAATACAGCTTAATTGAAGCAGTTTAAAGTATTAATAGGGAATTAATAAAAACTCCTGCCTGTGCATTTCTGAAAGCAGCTTGTTTACACTGTTTGTTTTAAAATAAACTCAGTTGAATAAATACTGTCCAACTCTTTTCTAATAAACATAAATAAGATTCTGAAGCAGGGACAGAGTGGCAGCAGTTGAGGGGTGGCTGAGCTTCCCTGGAATGTAAATGAATTCCCTGCTGGAATATCAGGATATTTTTACATGCAGCATTTGGGAATCAAATGAACAAAACTTTCACCCCTTGAAAGGAGCTTCCCAGAGTTCCAGTTTTGTTCTTTATACAGGAAAACAGATGAGCAGCAAGGGGGAAAGACTTGCAGGGGGTATTAAGAGCAGGGCCAGGAGATAAAAGGGCTGAATTTTGGTGCAATTAAGGGCAGATTAAATTTATAATTAACAAGTGAAACACAAGAGACACTGGAGGGTGTCATTTAGATTGCCATGTAATCCTAATGGATTCATTGAGTTCACATTCCTGCCTTGGGGATGATTAAGGTTGGAAAAGACCTCTGAGATCACCAAATCCAACCATCAACCAGCACCACCAAAGCAGGTCCTCAAGGGCCAAATCCACGTGGGTTTTGGACACCTGGATGAAGCCACAGCCTGTGGACAAGCCACCAGAGTGGGGAGAAGCTTCTCATCTCCATCCATTCTCATCTCCAGTGGCCAGGCTGGGGAGAAGCTTCTCATCTCCATCCATTCTCATCTCCACCAGAAAGGGGCTGGAGAGGAGCAGCCCCACAACCCTCCTGGCCCATTACAGGGACTGCAGGTCAGTGATTTTGGGGACTGAATATCAGCACTTCTTGGAAAATGAGCCCAAAACTCAAATAAAACCCATGAAAGGCTCCCCCACAAGAGTCCCCAAGTTCAGGAGCTCCGTGGCAGGAGAAGACACAGCTCAGGAGGACCTTGCCAAGGGTGAGGCAGGTCTGGGTGCAGGGGGAGGAAGGGAAACACCATGGGCAGACCCTCAGAGAAGGATGAATTCCCATCTCAGCTTCCGGAGCACAAGGGGGGTGATTTCACCTGGCAGGGTATCAGTGACCTGCTGGGACAGGGACACCTCTACACCATCCACCACCCTGGGGCTTCAGCTGGGGCAGATTTATTAAATAACTTTAAAAAGGAAAATAACATGAAGGTTTTTCAGCGCCTGCACACTGCCCATTCCCAGTATGACACAAACAAAGCTGGTAAATAAATGGTTAGACAATCTAGAGATGGTTAAAAATAAGTTTATCATCTCTTAGATGTCATAGAAAGGACAGGGAACTCTGTCCTCAGTCACTGCTTGAAAGGCTTGGGATGGGAAGGAGATAAAAACGAGGAGAAAGATAAAAAGAGAGAAAACCTAACATCAAACATTCCACTTTTACTCCCTATTTCTTCTTTCCTTAAGTGATCTCCAAGTAATTTATGAGATGGGAGGAAATCTCTCATAACAGGATTCATAAAAATATAATTCTACAATTTTTTTTTAAAATAGTGGTTTTCATGTGGTTTATCCCATTTATTAACTCACAAAACCTGCTGCAGTGTCAGTGATTTGCAAGATGCTTCAAACCCAGCATATTACCATTCAAAAATCCATGAACTGAAGCCCCAAATGTCACAAAACCCAATTAAAAAAGAGAGAGTTACTTTGAACAACTGCAAATATTTGTGTTCTGTCCGGGTCTCACATTTGCCAGTTCTGCTCTGCAAACACAGAAGGTCAGGAACACCATTTTTCATTAAAAATGGGAAG